>OX439131.1:21300301-21765301 GCA_949318235.1 Ecdyonurus torrentis
CATAATACATTAATAATGCTATTATTAGTATTTCCAATATAAAATAATTTGCATAAGTGCTTAAAATCCATTAAAAATTTGTTATTTTTGCTTATGTCATGTTTTCAATTAGCCACTTTAGTTTGATTGCTTCTCAACGCATTATTTCATGACAAATATTTTTCAAGCTATTTTTTGTTACTAAGATATGATCACGCAAAATTCCTATCTACTTTTTATATCTACTACATTGAATAAGAGATTTATTCAGTAAATAAATCGTAAAGATGATTTTTTCTACTGCGTGATTTAGTGACTTTTTTTTCTATTGTATCAGACTTATCTCATTTTTCTAATCCTTTGAAACTTCATAACCAGACGAGATATTATAAATCTTTTGAAAGTACTTCGTTTAATTTATAGTGCTGTATATAAAATGACTGTTGAAATTTAATAATAATAAAAAAATGTTTGTCAACAAGTTGACGTTCCATCTTGAAGACTAAGACTTAATTGCTTTCATTAATTAGTAAACAAAAGCATTTATAACAAATGATGTTCTTTTGTGTTTTCTTTTTCTTTTTCTCTTTCTCTTTTTTTTTTTTTTTTTTTTTTTTTTACAATTCTGCATTTTATCACTGCATAATATAAAGAATAAAAATTTCAATGATTTTAGTGAGTATATGAACTAAAAGTTTTTAATGAACAAAAATTCATACAGTACTATTAGAGATGCATAACTGAATTCTTATATTTTAACATTCTTCAGTAATAATAATAATAATAATTTTTAAGAAATCTAAAGAAGTAAAATCTTAAAATAAACTAAGAAAAGATAATCTTAGTAGATTTTGTATGAGTGACGGTAATCGTAAGAGAGCAGAGCAGATTTCTAGAACAAAGATTACATTTATAAGGTATAAAAGCTGTTTTATTTTATTTTTTCATGATATACGTATATTTTTATATAATATATTATATGAAAAAAAATTCTTTAGCATGATCTTGTTTACTAATAATAAAAAAAATGGACACTTGTTGGCGAAGGGCCAAATGCTATCAATGTAATACGTAACATAAATTGAAGATTTACTTGCTTGTAATTTTTAACCTCACTTTCTTTCTTTTCTTACTATTCTTCTCCTTCTTCTCTCTCTATGCCTCAACATGTGGGTGATTTATTATCTTACTTGCACTTCGATTTATTCGATTTAGCTTTTATTTTAATTGTTACTTGAGTAAGATACTCTCAGCTGATTATTTCACATTATATACTTCGTATAATTTATTGTTACAGAAAGAAATAACAATATTATTTACTTTTGAATTAATATACTAAATAAATACGGTACAGTATTGATGTAAATTGTTAAAATAAATAAAATTTTATTTCATATTTTAGAAAGACATTATTTTAAATCGATTGATTTGCAAATTGCAAATTTTAGTTCATTTTTAATTAATGTTTGAAAATCAAAAACTGACGCGTCAACTTATGCATGTGTGTATAGGAAACAAGTTAATGCCCGCTTTTAAAAATAATTAAAATAACTTACTCAACTCAAAAAATTACAAATTTGTATATATCTATTGATTTAGGACAATGTGCTCATTTAGAATATGCAATAAAATTACCTCTTAAAATTTTTGGGAGTTCTTCATTTACATAACATTTTGATATATATATATATATATATATATATATATATATATATATATATATATATATATATATATATATATATATATATGCATTTAACTTTTAATACTACAAGTTATAACTTGATATATTCTAACAAAACCATTGTATTTTACTTTATACGTACATATTATCTATATAAAAACAAACTTGCTACTCTTTTCAATATGGATCATAGAAGATAGAAGATATCTTTTATCACTGTAGTTTCCATAGAAATGCATCACAATTTTGTCAAAAATACCAATTTTTCTTATCTATATAAACCTGTATAGTCAAACTCCAAAAGTTATAAAATTTCATAAAAAAAAGGGTGTAGAAATCCTTTAACACGCTAGAGAGTTTCTTGCAAGTGGTAATGAGGAAGAAAATCCCAGCTTGAATTGAGAGAAGAGTGTTGCAATGTTATCTCGTCATTGGCATGTAAATCCCAGTGTAAGCTGTCACGTCACCACCTCTCTCTCTCTCTCTCTCTCTCTCTCTCTCTCTCTCTCTCTCTCTCTCTCTCTCTCTCTCTCTCTCTCTCTCTCTCTCTCTCTCTCAATTACCAGGGGATATCACGTGACCCTATCTTCTTGTCATCGACACCCATATAGAGTTCTTCATTATCTTTCTGTTGGCATATATTTTTCTTCCTTAAGGTGCTTACTCCACTATCAGTTGATGAAAACTTTTCTCTCGCATAACTTTAGGCTGATTCTTTATTAACACTATACTTCTTAAATACTATTTGCTAATACATCATGCTACTCTCTTTTAAGGCTATCCTTGAGTGTGTGTTATCTACATATGCATTCTTTCCTCGTTTATCCTCATTTTTGACAAGTAATGAGCTACAACTTTGAAGATTTATTCAAAAGGTTAAAAGTTACAAACACAATCATTCGTTTTAGCACTTCTTCATTTATATTATATGGAGTTAGGTGTAAGAGGGGGCTAGACATGTTGTCAAGCCTAAATCTCGTCCTTTTAAAAAAGTGTTTTTTCCCCCCATGTTTTTAAATAAAACTGACTATTCAATATATTATGCTTAATAATAGTAAAACCAAGAAGTGAAGTTTAAAATATTAAACGTTATTAGAGAGAAGGGTTGTTGTACTATATTGTTAAAAGAAGTTTAAATACATGTTCTTATCTTAATATTTTTTTCCTAGTATTCTATTTACAATTTCACGTGCAATACACTTTATCTTACAGGTAAATCTGCATGATTTACAATATTCAATTTCAATTTCGCAACCATTCTTCTTCACGAGTATTTTGTATGCTGCAGTTTAAACCCCAAGGGAATGATACAAGATTATATTTATTTCTAAAACTATTATGGGACAAATGGGAGATTTTTATCTTAATGTGTGATTGTACATCTCATAGAAACCCCTGTTCTTTTGCTTTAGCTTTGGTTTCATTTTCGCTGTATCAGCATTGTTCACTTCCGTTTTATTATTTTAACATTTCGATCTATTACAAATGAATTGGTATAGGAAAAAATTTTTTCTCTCCTTTGTCTTTTAACGAAGAATAATGTTGAAGTTTTAGAATAGCATTTATTTAAAAAGAAAAAGGAAAGAAACTCAAAAGTTTTGATGGCACAAAAGAAATCCATCTATATATTGCTATATTACATTCCAATATTTATAAAATAAAATTACAAATTATATATATAAAATACAAAAAAAAAAAAACATTAATAATAAAATAAAATAATAACAAAAATAAAACGTATAAGAAATATTATAAACTTAAAAGAAATTAAATCGATGAGTATTAATTTCTAAATACTCTCAATATTCTACGTATTATAGTATATATTTATTGTTATTACAAAGCTGTTTTAATACTCTAAAACCAGTGTTTGTATTAGTTGTGGTTTTCTTACAGTTATTTAGAATTAAGACTATATTCAAATAGAGGTGAATAAACTAATTACAAAGCCAGGTTTGTGTACTACACAAATTGTACTCTTACTTTGTGTTTCAAGTGCACTTCATAATAATTACATTTATATGCCTCTTACTACTTCACCGTACGTACTGTACACCTCTGAACAAAAGTTAAAGAACGGGGTAGCGGTGGCCATAAAGATAGCATATTATAGTGTGTTGGCGGGTTGCCTATATACAAATCGTTCTCAAACTTTTGGCCAGATCTTTACATGCAAAACAGAATCATACTTTAAAGTAATCATATTTTTTATGTTTAGAACAATTGCTATATTCACTTTATGCATGGGGAAAAGTCATAAATTATTTTCGACAACATATTTGTCTTATTTCTACAGCAAAATGATTTAAAATTTAGTGTTTTTATGGCTTTTTATTTTCTTTAGAGTTTGGCAGTATTTTAGTTAAGCTTAAAGCCATAGATCACATAAAACAACATGACTGTGCTTGTTAATGAAGAAACACGAAATGGGATCTTCAAAACTGTTGACAATTTTTACCAGAATGTTAATGTAGCCCCACGAGAGAGCGTGAAAAAACTGTAAAGTATGTAATTTGCGTGAAAATTCATGTTTATGACGTCAGAAACATGCAAAAATTAGTATGAAAATGTTTTGCGGGTTGCATAAATCGAATTTTCTGATCACTGCTACGGGGCTACTGTAGGGTTTTGAGACAAACTAAAGTTATTTATGTAAATCCCATCAAGTGTTTTGTGTTATAAATGCTTATGTTTTTCTCTGGTCTATTCCTTTAACTTCTGTAGATGTGAAATGCTACTTTACAGCATAGTTAAGCCCTTTAATAACTAGATAATTCCTTATTCTCATTTTTACATGTACTCAGTACATTACCTATATAATAGCCCTACAACATTTTAATAAAAATGTTATTTTGCCTAAAAGATTGCCTATTTTACAGGGGCTATTTATATTATTATTATGGCCTCATTTATTCATATAATCTCAAGAGAATTTTCCTATAATTTATGTTAAATATTATGCAAAATACGCAGCTTAACTATATAAATGATTGTGTATTTATGGAAAGTTTTATTATTTTTAAGGGTCTGTAGGTGTAGAAAGTAATGTGAATTTGTATTGATATTACACAAATCTTAGTTAGGGTTTGATGTATTATACTGTATATTAATGCTATAAAATGTAACAAATTAGTTATTCTTAAAATTACAATGTTCAAGGCTTAATTATAGATACTTTAAAACAAAGATTCCAAACACTCATATCTTTGGCTTAATATGTGTTTATATAAATGTTTTATAAATATATTTTACCTATTAACTGAAATCTGAAATAATTTTGTCTTTATGTAGAGATTGACTACTCAAATTCCACCTTAGACAATCACTTATGTATCTTTCTTTTTTGTTTTTAAGTTTTTTTTATGATTTGCTTCAACATGAGCTACGCTCTCTGAAGCTATGATTATATAAGGACCATATGAAAAGAATATGTGTTTTAAATAAATAAATAAAAAGTAAAATAAATCTATATGTATATGTAAAAACAAAAAGTAATAAAACAATGTTTTGCTATACCGTTTTTCACATAAAAATAATAAAAAATTATGATATTAAGAAGCAAAACTTTAGTAATGTGTATATAGTAGGTGTACTAGCGTAATAATACTACGCTGTACTGGTTTATATATAATTATACTTTTTATGGCGTCATTATATATTTTTTATTATTACTCTAAGGTGGCTGCATATTACATAATTAATAACACGTAAAAAAAAAAGTAGTACATAAAATGTAACTGCACGTAAGCTTAATAAAAATATAAAACTATTTTATAATTGGATATCAATAAGAACTGATTCTGTGTATTATACTTTTTTTTTTTTTATTTTTTTTTTTTACAAAATATTATAATATCGTGATTTATATATATTATATTCCATAGGAAATCAATTTATCATGTT
Source organism: Ecdyonurus torrentis (assembly GCA_949318235.1). Lineage (NCBI taxonomy): Eukaryota > Metazoa > Arthropoda > Insecta > Ephemeroptera > Heptageniidae > Ecdyonurus > Ecdyonurus torrentis. Next base: position 21,305,868 of record OX439131.1, read on the forward strand.
TTCTTTGTCAGTTGCATGTTTCGTGTTTGTAAGGTCATTAACTTATTTGAGTGCAATGTGTTAAACATGATATTACTCGTAAAAAAAATTGTAATATTGCATTTCTTTCCCTTAAACTCAAGTTTCTAGCTTTTAGTATAAGGAAATCAAAGAATATTTACATTTGCTTCTATTTATTTTCTTTATAAATATTATTTGAAGAAAAAGTTCACAAAAAGATATATTTTAATTTCAAATGTGGTTAATATATTACTATTTCAAAAGGCCAAACAAACATTATCAAAATTGTGCTTCTTGACTTTTTTTTTCCTTCTTCTTTAAATTATAAGGCTATAAACGGCATCTTCAAACTGAGATTTTTTTCAGCATCCAAGTAAAAAAAAAAAAATGAACCAGTGTTTGCAAAAAGGAAGCGATTTTTTTTTTTTTTTTTTTTTTTGTAGTAAAATAAAAGGGTTATGAATACTTCAGTTAAATCACCAATAAATTGTATCTTAATGTTGCCATTAACAAGGATAATTTTTCTCTACTTAAAGAACAACGTTTGTTCTCAGCAAACATAGCTTATAAAAAAACAAGCTATGTAGATTATGTACAGGGGTTTATTGTTCAAACTTAATATTCATAGAGTGTGTGTTTTATTTATGAGTTACAAAGCTACTGCAAGATTTTCAAGTAAATAATATTCATTATTTACTTGAAAAGACAAGCAGACGAAATGAGAGAAATTTGGTTTACGCATGCTTATTGGTTTTAGTTTGTTTTGTTTAACTTTAGTTAGAGAAGCAAGGGGGCAGGTACCAATTTTCTTATGAAGTTTTTGGTGTGACGGTAAACTTTGTGTATAAGAATTTTAAACCCAATAGCATCCTCAAATCTCTCTCTCTCTCTCTCTCTCTCTCTCTCTCTCTCTCTCTCTCTCTCTCTCTCTCTCTCTCTCCCTCTCTGTCTCTGTCTTATGATTAAAAAATATTAAAATTTTCTCTTTTTTAAAAACAATTTTACTCTCTATAGTGAATTCGCATAATCATATGGCATCGTGTGTCGTGCTATAATATGATAAAAGCTTTTGATATTTTATTGAATAAAAAATAGCAGATTGTATTTTTTAAATATTGTTGTATGCAAAGTTGAAACTTTTCACTTAGAAATTTTGTCTCAAGTGGTGCACAAATTGGAAATTTACAAATTGAGCTGTCGTGAGCAGAGTGGCGAACTGCCAAATTATCTCACTATACACCGCTAGCTTGCACGTTCTTTATCACCCAATGTAGCTCGCAGTTTGCAACGTAATGTATTGTAACAGTTAAGGTTAACGTGCATGGTAGAATCATAATGTATAAAATATCTTCTACTTTCTTTCTAAACTTTGCTTTTGCATTTTTATGAAGATTTATTATTTTCATTGCTTTCCATTCACGAAACTCATATAATCAGTATAATAATATAATATTCGCTTTATGCATAGTGTTAATCAAAGGAGAAAAAAAGGAAACGAGAAAATAAGCTTTAAATATATTATACTTATGAAATGATACAAACAAAGACCGTAGTTATTTTACTTTATGAAGTTATAAAATTACCAACCATGCATGCGTATCAGTTCCGGTTCACAAATGTATTAAGCACCCCTACCTATTAAATTAAACAAAGTTATTAACTTTAAGTTAATATATCGTATAATTAACATAAAATTGTTCTCTGTTTCAGGTAAGACATTTGGTTACTAATTTACACCCAACATCAATATTACGTCAAGGTAAAACACTCTGTATAATCTCACGTCTTTTTTTTTTTGTTCTGATTGCTATCTTTCATTAATATAATTGATTTATTTTTTTGACAAAAATATAAATAATTATAACATGAAAAACCATGTAAAATGTTATGTGAATTCAATATAAAATTAATTTATTGATTTTGAAGTCATGTTATTGACAAAACAACCTCGTAAAACAATATATTTTTATTCTAGGTATAAAATTAATTACGTATATTTAAATCATGAACAAAAATAATAGAAAGTCATTAATTGTAAGTTTAGTAAATTTAACCTAATGTGTCTATAGGCATTTTATACTTACTCATCGGTATATATGTACTATACACAAAGTGTATATAATATGAAATTTTGACAAACAAAATAACTGCGTGAATAAACATATAATACGATTTCTACAATGGAATAATATACACAAACATTATTTAATTTACACAAAGTTTGAAATTGTCTTTTATTTTAATAAAACAACATAAAATTGTACTTTAAATAAATTTAACAGTTCATTTTGAAATATGTAATAATAATCTTAAAATAAAATACCATAATACGGTACTTGATTGTAGTAAATAAAATGTAAAAAAAATTAAGTTACAAAAAAAAAAAAAAAAAAAAAAAAAAAAAAAGCCTTCTGAAAAAGCATAATACTTCAAATTAAAATGTGACAACTCTCGACTATAAAAACGTGTTAAATTTAAGTCTTTCATACTTTCGTTCTTTGGGACATCGCTTCATTAAATTTTTTTTATCAAATATTAGAAAGTAGTATGTAAAATTTACTACTTGAATTTTAGCTATATCAAGTGAAAACTAGATAAAACTAATTAAATATAATACTATGATAATAATACAACGTATAATAATGAGTTAATAATTCAATAATTAATTTACATTATAGATGATTATCATTTAAATTAGCGTATGTTTACAACAAATCACATACATTAATTATTAATATTTAAATTTGGTAATATTTCTGTAAAATATTTTTAAATTAATGCATATCAAAAAGTTTAATGGAATTCAAAATATAAAAGACATATGATATTTTCATGTAACTTTTTGTGTACTTTTATATGTATATAATTATTTTGTCAGCCTTTTAATGTCCTTTTTCATGCCGTTCTTTGCCTATTAAAGTAAGCTTTGAGTAAGAGATGGAAAGAAAGAGAGACAGAGAGAGATGTTGTTTTTGGGACATGATGTTATGCTTGAATATTCATTACCACGCCAAAGACGTAACTCACATCAAAAAAGACTGTAGTGTGAACTCGTGTTGTGAGACCTAACCTTCTATGTTATAACTTGAATTTTTTTCAAATAAATTTAATAATTTAATTAATAAATAGTTAACAAAATATATGAATATGAATATTTATTTTTATTACAATAGTTTAAGTTATTTCAAATATACGTTAACTTAAAAAAATTCAAGTTGAGATCTATTTTTTTAATTTAATTAATATTTAAATGTTTAAAATACAGTATAATATAAAGAGATTAAATAATAATAATAATGCAAGATATAAAGACTAGGAAGTAGAAGATATTGTAATATGTTTTCTAGATTGGAGAGTATATTTTTATACCATACTTACAAAAAGGAACGTTTTTTTTTTTTTTTGTACGAAGAAATATTTGTAAGCTTTGTTTAGAGCGAGATAAAGAGAGAGAGAGAAATAGATTCCACTGAAATGTTACTCACTTGTCAGTGATATTGTGTATAAGGAAGGTGAGGGGATGTTGAAAATAATGGAAGCGCGAATTTGTTGTGAAAGTGTCAACTTTGAGGTGCCACGTCAGTCACGTGTCTCGAGGATAAAGCCTCGCATGACGAATTTGTAATGTTGAAAATTGGCGAAGTGCTTTTCTCACTCATGCGCTTCAAGATTTGTGCTCAAATTTCAACCACAGATTTCTTAGGAATTTTATCGTTGCATGTGTAGAAATAATGTTTAGTTACATTTCTTTGTGTTGTTGTTGTTTGTTTGTTTGTTAAGAATCTGAGTTTATACTATGAACGATTATTTAAAATTTAATAAAGTTCCAATTTTATGCAAGTTGCTAATTGAGAATCTAGGGAGAACAAGAAATCCTATTATTGTTACTGTTTGCTGTATGTAAAAAAAATAATAATAACAAAAAAGGTAAAGTTTTGCTTCATAATCGAATACGCATAATAAAATGTATTTCTATCATTATTATATTTACCTATATAATATTTTATTTGTTAATAAATATATTATTACATATCCGAGTATTAAAATAATACAACAGAATCTAATTAAAATGAACACAAAAATATTGACATGTATACACATGAGGAATAACATAACGATCGATCGTGACGTCATACAAATCAATTAATGTCCACAAATCGCAGTGATCATTACTGTACATGTCATTAGTATTACTCGAGTGAAAAGTAAATACATATATAACTAACGGTGTCATCATATTTACACGAGAAATGTTGAATATTATGTTATAGTATTTTTATTTTTTTATGAATAATAGTGCCGATGGCCTTTTTTTATTTGTTAGCATTTTTATATATTTACATTTAGGAAGTAGAATTGGAATTCAAAATAACGTTTGAATTCTTTGATTAAAATTTTAACGACATACAAAATATTAATGGTGTTTGCAATTAAATGAAGATTTTAAATTAAAAATTCAGATGAGATGAAAAATTTGAGAGAAAAAAAAATCAGTTAAGCATACTTAATTATACAGAATTTAAATTGTATGCATACGTAAAACCCAAAATTCATTGATTTTGTAATTAACTTTTGACTTAGAGAATAATGAAACCTTTGTCTATATAGAATTTTGTTTTTATTTTACAAAAACGTACTAACTAAACTTTACAAAGTTTGCAACCGTCACAATTTACTTAACTACACATATTGAAACAAGAATATTTATTCATTACATTTGTGTGACGTATTTCAATACTAAATAACGACAACAGCATTTTTTTTTTATCTTGCTGATCACTGTTGACTCCTGTTGAATCTGTCATTGATTTGCTTGGTAATATTGGCAGCTACAGGAACACAATAGATACATTACCCAGTTCCAGTAACGTGCCAAAAAAAGATCACATCGTGCAAGGACTTCAAAGGCGTGAAAACTGTCAATCAGTCATTCTATCGTCTCAACATATTGGAAAGTATTGAGAAATAAAAACAATTTATTGATCCATTATTGAGCAGTTTTTACATGCAATCAGCATCATAATATACATATTGATGCCTCCGCGTCAAAAGCGAGCATCTACACTTTCCAGATTACCGACAAAATGACTATCTACAATTTCCGCCACCGAGCATCTGCAATGTTAGGCTTATGGCCGCTAGTCGAGTTACAGCGCTGCTCAGATCGTGTAGATAGTAGTGTTGTCGGAAATCTGGAAAGTGTAGATGCTTGCTTTTGACGCGGAGGCATCGATATGTGGCATTAAATTTTAGCAGGTGTTAGAATAAAATAAGTAGCATAGTATATATTAGTATTGTTAACTAAAAACTTCCCAGAAATATCATTAATTACTAACGAAATAATGGCTTGAACATACGGAGCAATATTTCCACTATGTAAAAAGTTTTATTGCAAGGCAATTTAATAGCTTTAAATAAATGTTGCTTGCAGTCAAATTTATTGAATATTAAAATTATTATCTTGTGAACAGACCTTTAACTACATTTTAAACTTGTATGTAATTATTATCTGTAATTTGTCACATTTATTTTAGTTATTCATTCACATACACGCATAAGACAACTAATCGCTATTTAATTTTAAATTTAATTTAACTACAAATAAAATAGAAGGTTGTGTATAAATGGGTATAGTTTACTAGAAGATAATTACATTTTGTTAAAACATTATTATACACAAAATAGAACGTAAAAGTACTTAATTTTGTGCAATCTTAGCATAATAATAATATGTAAGAAATGTGAATTTGTATAATATACAGTATATATATATATATATATATATATATATATATATATATATATATATAGCTTCATTATTGCTTTCATTGCTTTCATTATTATGTTGTATATAGAATAACTATTTTTCTATATGAATAAATAAAACACATCTAAATTTTGCAAGTTCAGTATACATTTTCACATTACACCAATGAATGAACTCTGCTGAAAAACATATTTTAATATTAATTATATTAATAATGCATACTAATTCTACCAAATTCATTCCTGAAAATTGCTGAGTTCTTATTTTCCTTGGGTTCATTTAAATCAATGCCGCTTAACGACACAAAATCATTAATAATTTAGTATTGAAGAAACAAAGAGAGAGAGAGAGAGAGAGAGAATTATACCTATAATAAAAAAATCAAAGATATACAGAACAAAGTAATCTATATTTTATAAAATGTAATATACGAAGCCACTTTAGTAAAACACATTGGTATGATCAATTAGCAGAGCAATATAAAATTAATATCACAATTGGTAAATATGGTCAACTATATATTCCCAGTAAATTGCTATTTATATATTACGCGGTTCAATATTTACATTAACCGAAATTGTTGTTCTTAACAAGTATTAATAATGCTGTTCGTAAACCCTGTTTCCTGCTCCTAAAATGACGATCAACATTGGTTATTCAAATGGAATGCGCATTTTTTTGGTGCAAGAGAAAAGGGTTTACGAACAACACTAATTCTACGATAAATATATTAGTGTTGTAGGCTTTAGCAAAAACGTCGCACAATCAAAGAGAATGTAATTGTCTCCTGAAACACGCACCCTAAATACTAATGATATTATTATGATAATGTGTATATTATTATTATATAATACGTTTTTATAGCAACTGAGGGTATATTTATTTTTAACACTAACAAAATGTCTGCTATTTTTAATATTTAAAATTTATATTTAAATTCCTATGTTATATAAATATAAACAAATATCTTCCTTTATTAAATTTTCATGTTATACTAGAACAGTCTCAAATGTGACATTACTTCAATTCTTTAAGCTGTTTATACAAATATTGTATAAAATTTTCTATATAAATACTGTAAATTAAAATAATTATTATAATGTACATACACAGCACAAATAAATACGTGATAATGATGCTATCTTGTTTTCATGCAGTAACATTTTGTTTATTACGACATAGTTTATGCTGTACTTCATTATAACTATATTACATAGCATAAATATTAGCATAATTATTTATGCTGTGTAAAATTTCAGTAAAGCTGGCATAAACTTAGAATAAATTACATAATTTCTCAGAATGAAAATAAGTAAAGATGTTTCACATTTTTGTCTAAATAATGATAATAATAATAAAAAAGACTTTAAATGCATAAATTGTTATGATATTATGTTTCCTAACAATCGGAAAAGTTATTGTCTTTACATCACAACCACAACGATATGTTTCTCAACATTAGACGCATGCTATAGACCTTACTTTTGTGTACGTGAAAATAAGGCTTTGATGTTACAGTCAGCATTTTATCCTCCCCTGACAAAAGAAAGAAGAGAATATCTCATTTTTTTTTCTTCTACTTCTTTTTCACCAGCTTTGAAGAAATGAGAGAGAGAGAGAGAGAGAGAGAGAGTCTTTTGAACAGCCTCACAGTGTACGATTGATTCATTCCATACAAATTCTTTGTATTCAAATAAGATAACGTCGTATTTTTTTGAAAACTGCTGCTTTTTACATGAAATTGACATTAGTGCTTATCACATGTGGGATCAGGTGCTTCATTTCAATGCAGAAAAAAAAAACTTGCGTATCATACAAAGATTTCAATAAGAAAAAAGTATAATATAGAAAGAAAAAAAAAACTTTCTTTGTAAGATAAGTGTAAAAGTATTTATAAAGTAAGATTTTTCTTTATTCTATTCTTGTAAGAATGCTAATTTCATTTAAAGGAAATATTTATATATAAATTAAAATTCATTATTATAATTAAAAAAGTTAAATTAAAAAAAAAAATATGTCCTTAATTATAAGTACAATGTATTAGATTTATTATGAATAGAAAATATGTCGTAAACTGTGACAACTGTTGCTGTAAACAACCAAAAGTCTTGGGGAAAAAAAAAAAAAAAAAAAAAAATGAGCTTAGTTTACAAATGAATTCTTAAACCAAATTTGCTCTAAAAAAATAAAGAGAAAACAATATTTTAATTTTATGTTTTTCTTTTTGCTTTTTAATTTACTAAGTAAGAGAAGTACATAAAATTGCAGCAAGCCTTGAAAATTTGCAGTAAAATTTGTATACAATCCATCCATTACCAATTAAATATGTTAATGATATATAAAACAATTTAAAAAAAGTTAAAACTTGTATTACCAATGCTATGTTTAAAATTGCGATACTTTTTATATAAAGTAATAGTTTTATAAAATTAAATAATAATAGTATTGTTTGTATATGAATTGATGATTACCCCATGGATTTAAGTTATAATATTATTACTAGGTTAAACGAAAGGGTTATTTTAAAGTGCAGAAACCACACTATATATATATATATACGTAAGCAGGGAAAAGGCTAACTAAGCGAATGCAGCACTCACTTTATGTTTTGTTTCATAAAGTTATATAGAGTCAGTATTTTGTAGTCGCCAGCCGCAAGATATCTCGATTTAACAGAGGGAGTTTTCATTGTTTACATAAGGGGTTGCTATTCAACCACACTCTCTTCAAAAAATTTATATAGCAAGAGTAGAAAATTTATTTGAGTTTAAAACAGAGCTACCTTAACAATATTATGCTAGTAATTACCATGTTTTATTGATATACCAGTATATAATTTGTAAATTATTAAAACTATGCTGTATTATATTGCGAATACTTAAAATGTTTTAATGAATTAAATTTTCAATTTGAAATTCATCATTTTCTTTTTCATTAAATGCATTAAATTTTACATTTATTAATCATAGTTAGCATCTGTACAATTTTTTGATAAATAATTAATGTTTTTAATCCAATTATGTTTCAAAACTAAAGCTCTATTTTAAAAAGCAAAATATGAGCATTGTTAATATATTTACAATTACTGCTCTATACAATTCTTCTGAATTACTTTTTTTTTATTATTATTTCAACATTTATAAATGATACTGATAGAGTAATGTGCCATAATTCAACAAATATGAAAAACCTTTGCAAAGTGCAGTAAAGGGAAGGATACATAGCATTTTATTTTATATCACAAATGTATTTTTAAAAGTGACAATTTGTTGACATATCCTTAAAAAAAAAAAAAAAAAAAAAGACAACGAATAAAACTTAACATCTTATGTCTTATCTTTCTAGAGTTGAAACCGAAATATGTGGACCATCAAACAGAACATTAAATGAACATTATTGACGTTCCTTTGCAATAACATAAACACAAAACGTCATAAAAATATGAAATTATGGGTTTAGATTCAACAGACAGTAAAATATAAAATGTATTTTTTTATTTCTCCACATGGCATTTGAACATTAAGCCATGGACACTTCAAACCTTATTATTATTGTTTTGTTACTATTGTATTGTTAGATAGAACTGCGGGAAATACAAACCAGCGTATCAAATGTATTGTTACAGGTGCGGTTTATAAGATTATTTATTTTATAATTAAAGGCTTAAATTTTTTAGTATAATAAACTTAAAGTTGTGTTTTATTTGTTTATTTTTTGCATCTTTTATTTATGTGTTTGAATTTTGGTATATATACTTGATATCAGCAGTACCTTAAAACTTTACATTTTTTTTTAATAAAATACATAAATCTAACAAGATTAATTGCATTATAAAAGTAAATATGTGAAATTTTATCTTATTTTAGCTTATAAAGTTATTCTTAGACTTTTGTTGAATTGGATGGTAGAACTGTGGAAGAACTGTTTTATTTTATGTATATCAGTAAATACAGCACACAAAAGCATAAAAAGCTAAATATTTTTCTTGTTATATATTTTAAAGTTGCTAAATTGACCTGAATGTTGAAACGTTGATCAGAGCGTCATAAAGACAGGGAAGTTGTCAAGCCGTGCAGTACAATATCAACAAAACACTGTGCACAATCACGAGTGCAAATATTGCCTGTGTCAACATTGTAAAACAAAACAAAACACCCTTGAAAATCTTCGTCAAACTGAATCATGTTTTTAGTCTTAACAAAATAATCTTTAACTTTTATCATGCCATAGCGATTCCATATACCTATCATTCCTACTTACTTTTAAAGAAATTGTTTTCTTTAAAAAAATAAAGAATAGTTTCAATCTAAACTGCTTTGCTCCCCGATTATAAAAAAATCTAAGAAGGTACAATGTAAATGAAACAATAATTTAGTTCACCGATGCTTGCTTTCTTCTTTTACTGTCTTATCAAACATTTTATCGTCAAAATTATTAGTATTAGTTCACGCAAAATTGAAATAATATTACTATAGTTTTATTGGACTTTTTTCTTCTAATAGCTTAATATTCAAATGAAAAATTATGTTTTTTTTTTGTATATAATATAAAAGCAAAAAAACATTATCATTTCAATAATAGTTTTTTTTCTTATACCCTTTTTGTTCATTTCCATTTAAAATTTTTGCTTGCAAAATTCTTTCAAAAGAAAACATTACAAAATTTACGTCTCTCCAGCTTGTAGCGACACCAGCTGCTGTGGTCATTACGTTGTTTTTTTTAGCAACATCACACTAAAAAATTTCGTTAGTAATCAACGGAATAAGTGTTTTTTCAACGGTTATAAGTGTTGATAATTAACGATTCAAAACTCAACTCTTATTGTATTGAAAACTCAACGCTTAAGTACAATTTCACTTTAAACGTGGATTTATCAGCATAAATAGAGTTGATAAAAACCGTCAATTTTCAACGGAATAAACGTCCTTCTCCACCTCATTAGAAATAATATAAAAACTTACTTTACACAATTTCCTGTGTTCTATGCGAAAAATCAAAATATGCATAAGAATAAATAGTGTTTATTTTTTATTCTTTAACTAGAATCAACGAAAAAAATTTTTGAGTTTTTTTTATTTCTGCCCAAAAAGTGCGTTTTTTTCGAAAAGTTACCAACCCGTTAGAAATTTTATTGCATTTTTGGATGTAACTCGATTTTTCATACCCAAATCGGTCATTCAAAAACTTATGATACAGTATATATACTAATTACCAGTTGAGTTTCGTTCTTTTTCATCTAATTGTAATTAAGCGTTGATTATAAACGTTTGTGACGTCATACGTAAGCGTTAAATATCAACGTTTAAAGCATGACGAAACTGTGTACAAGCTTTTCAACGTTTAGAACGTCGATTATACACGTCTATTTTTTAGTGTGATAGCAACCATATCGAGACTTATACATTTGGCAATAAAAAAAATATAAAAATAGCAACTAATATCAATTGAGTAACTCTAATTTTTGTATACTAAATTTTAATCGATTAAACATAAAAAAAGAGTAAACAGGGAACAATAAAGTATAAAATAGAAATGTGGAAATAAATAATATAAAAATGGTCACAATATGTTGTAGAATATAGATCATTTATATGTATGATAAATCTTTAACAATGGCTTAAGTTATAATTCATTTGATATTATAGTAGAAAAATATTGTCATAACGTTTTGTAGTTTCAAGTTTTTTATTTTTATTTTGATCAAGTGTTGAGAAAGAATTGAAGATGCTCTATTTTCTCCTTTTTCTGTGTTTCCCCCGTCTGCATTGCGAAAATACTTAAAGAGTCTGTAAGATAAAGTTTTAGTAATAATAAGGAGTGAAATGTTGTAGGGTTTTGTGGGATTTGATGCTTAATCTCAAGAAAGCGAAAAGAACTGTCTGTGCGAGAGAAAGAGATAGTTGGAGAGAGAGAGAGAGAGAGAGAGAGAGAGAGAGAGAGAATTCAATTAAAATTGTTTACTTCATTTGGTATATTAGAAATTCGATGGTGAAAGTAATAAAATTTTAAAGAGGGAAAAACATTATTGATGATATTAATAAAATTGTTAATTCATTTGATTTATTGTGTCTATAAAAATTCTTTTTGTGTGTTTTTTTTTTAATTAAATTAAAATCTAAATTCAATTATTATTTGTGGTATATATTTAAAATTATATTAAGTGCAAAAAGATATGATATATAGATTATAAAATCAAATATCAATTAGTATTAAATTTAATGTAAAATATTTCAATTATGGTATCAATAAAATGGTTTATTTTTAGAAAATATGCTTGATAAACACTTATTCGTACCATATAACCAAAAAAAGGGGAAAAAATTGTATTAAAAATATAATGTATATAATATATTATATCAATGTTGGTGTTCTTCTCTGGAACTTTCTTTTTCTTCACGTACTATTGCGTAACAATGCATGAATTTCTTCAAGTTTTTCTCTAAATATTAACTATATTAAACTTTTCTTTACCTAATAATAAAATTCATCATTATGAACATATACATCTGCAAAAATAATAATCATAACCTAAAACTCATTCTGTCACCAACTTTTAATTCAACGATATGTTTTAATCCTTGTACTTTTTCTTTTTAATTATTTTTTAATCCTGCAAAAAATAGTTTTTGAATTGAAATAAAAATAAAATAATATGAATAAAAAATAAAAATGTAACATATTTATAATATCAAATATGGTGTAACAAACTTGAAGAGAAAGTTGTTGAGTTTTAACTGGAGGTAAAATTTATCATCTGTATCTTTGTGAACTGAACTGACCCATATTATATCATCCACAGTCTTATGTTTGTTTTACATACCACTTCTCTCTCTCTCTCTCTCTCTCTTTCAGTATTTACATTTCATTAGTCGCCCAGTACTTTAATGAAAACGTCATCGTTAATCATACACTGAGCCATTGGCTTTTATTATTTTAGACTATAACTTTTCAAAATATTACCATTATCTCTCTCTCTCTCTCTCTCTCTCTCTCTCTCTCTCTCTCTCTCTCTCTCTCTCTCTCTCTCTCTCTCTCTCTCCACTTCAGTAGAATTTTTTATTCATACAAAATGTCTATGATATTCTCTTCTCAAATTCAAAGTTCTCAAAGTCTTAATTTAGATGACATGGTTTTACTTATAACGTTTACTTATAACGTACAATTTTATAAGCTTTACACAAATATATATACAAATATAACTGACTATAAAGTTTAAAACTTACATAAATAGAGTGTATTAATATATATATATATATATATATATATATATATATATATATATATATATATATATATATATATATATATATATATATATATATATATATATATATATATATATATATATATATATATATATATATATATATATATATATATTGTAATAATACAAAGCATTACATTATAATTAAGTTTATAATAATACTATACAAATACAGAGTAGTTGTAATAATAAAGAATCAATACAAGCATGAAACATGCAAATGTATAAGTCTGGTATAGTATCAACACAACTGTGTCACAGTTTTCAAAATAAAAGAAGTTACACTGTAAAATAATATTTTTAGTAAAAAGAAATATTTCCATTTTTGGATGTAACATTTAGAAGATCAATGTTATGACTGTTAACAACAATATTTATCTTAAATATATATTACTACAACCATTTCATTTCATAATATTAACTTTTAAGTCTATTTGATGATCTGTAGAACAAATTTTAGTTGTTACAATAAAAAACGAATATTTTTTATTGACACGAACACAGTTGTATTATATTTTTTTCTGTATATTTTGAAATAAATAATATTAAATGAATTATTGATTTAATTATAAATTAAGCGTATAAATTTCAAACATTTGGCATCATAAATTATATGACATAAAATTGTGTCGTTCTTGTTTTTTTATTAAAACAAAACATGACGTTTTACGTTTTTCAGTGTTCAATTGTTAGCTGTATAATATTTAAATTTATACAGAGAAGCCAGTTGATTGGAAAAACAAGCTTAAATATTTAAAACTAACAATAAAAGAATAAAGAAAAATAAAATGTAAAAGATGTGTATGTTGTTATTATAATAATAATAATAATAAACATAAAAAAACGAAACAATTTAAGAATATAAATTTATTTAAAATAAGTTTTCCCATATATAAAAATTTGAATATCTTAAAATAAGGACTTTTTTTTTAGTCTTTAACATATTATTCTCTTTATTTCTTTCTTTTTTTTCTCTCTCTCTCTCTCTCTGCCTCATTTTTTTTTAATTTCATGTTCCGCAAAGTTTGTGAATACTTTAAAAGTTTAGATTTATACTATAGTTATACAGATGCGACGCGACGTATAATTATAAAAAACAGACTTTTTTTTTTTTTTTTTTTTTTTTTTTGCACGCTATCTTTATCCGTTATTTCTTAAAATAGCTTCTTTAACAAGCTTAAAGAAACTGCGTTTTGTATTTTTGTAACTCGTATGTAATTTTTTTAAATAAAAATAAGAATAATAAAAAAACAATATTTTCAACTGTTGTTTGTAAATAAATGATTGTTTTTGTTTCTAAATAAATAACAAAAAGTGTACATAAACCATATAAATTATATTTCATATTTGCCCCATGTTTTTGTTTAATGCTTTCAATTCTCAAATTAATGTTACAATTTTCTGTTTAATGAGTTTTCCTGTTTGTTTTTTTGTATTGATAATTTGTTACTTTTTTATATTTATTTTCATTCAAAGGTTGCGTAAAATGTTGTGTATACATGAGTAGTTATTTCGCGTATTTAGTGAGATTAGCACATTTTTTACTTAGAAATATTTGTCAACTTTTTTTTCTTTTTTTTTTTATTACGTTAAGTGTAAAATTATTATAAATCTAATTACCAATTACTTTATGAGATGAAGATACTTAAAAACTTCAAATTTCAATTCTTCATTGAAAACAAACGATAAATTGCAAACCAATATGAAAAAAATTAATTCATAAATTATGCACTACAATAATATTTATTAAAGATTAAATATTTTATTGCGTTCCATGTCTTTATAGATTGCATTTATAGCATTTATTTATGCACTCTAGAAGAAATAATTTTGTTATTGGATGTCAATTTCTATGCTATATTATGTTGTGCAATATAGTACTTGAAATAGGGCTTTATTTCTGAAGTGGTAAAAGTAGTTTGCATATACAGCATAGTTGAACCAACATAATTAACTCTTCTTTCTGTGTACAATTCATTTGCAAAGGAACTTTACTTAACTTACAATTGCTTAGAGAGTTTAATTGTTTTAAGCACATTAACTATTTTCATCCGAGAAGACAAAATTTTAAAACCTAACGTTACTAACTATTTCAATGATACGTAATTATAATATGATTTAATCTTCATAAAAGGATTCTAATCATTCATAGTTCTTCATTCTTTGCTTGTTCATTTGTGCTAGTTGCTATCAATTTAAAATTAAATAAGGTCTTATCAATATAATGGTTCTATGTCAAAAATTACAACTTCACCTAAAAGAGAAAAATGAACTTTACCCGAATGTCATAAAATCAAAAATAATTTCACGTGTGAGTTATGATTTTACTTGCATATATGACGAACTTTTTTTTTCTTCCTTTTTTCTTCTTCAAAGGTATATAAAGACGCAATAAAAATTTACCAAGTCTAAATATATAATATTAAAAAAAAAAAAAAAAAAATGGCATTTAACTTTCTTATGGTTAAAACTTCTGCTAAGCATCTTTCCCACTCTAAATCATCTATGTTTAAATTTACATCAAAATATTCATTCTCTATTGCAAAATTATTCAAAATAAAATGGTTCATAGTTGTAACACATCGTTCTATAAAGGTTTATTTTTAGAAAATTTATTACCATTTTTTCCCTACTTTTTTTTTTTTTGAAAATATTATATGTTGTAAATTTTATTATATAGATTTATGTTTTTTAAAGAAAATTGTTCTGTTTAAAAAAAAAAAAAAAAAAAAAAAAAAAAAAATCTTAAGACATACCCGGAACTAACACTAAATTTGAAAGTGTATTTTGATGTTCTTTTGGGGCAAATTTTGAATATACAACTTTTTATTTATTATTTCAAATTTATAAAGTGAAAAAAAAAAAAAAAAAAAAAACTATTTATAATATGAGTTATTTTTCACTCAAGCTAATAAAGGCAATAAAGCCATATTTAAATTTTAAAACTTTTAACAGAATTTATAATAATATTAAATAACATAATATATACTATACATTATTTTACTTAATTATCCTAAAAAAGTTAAATGTATAAATAAATGGTATATGAAGAGTAACTTAGATTAAAAATGCTTATATTTATAGTTAAGTTATATAACTCATACTTTTTAATATGAAGTTGGAAATTAAGCATAAAATATTATATTTCGTTGAAGTTGATATAGTTAAAAACAAAAGTCATAATTGCGTTTGTATAAATAATCAAGTTGGTTTTTCAACCTAATTTAACTGTCTATTACAATATTAAAGAGTCATTCAACAAACCAATAACGATAACACTTTAGTTAAAATAACATCAAAACGCAATATTTACTTAAATGTTTTGTATTAGAGGCTAAATTCATTTTTGAAACAAAGCAAAATTTTCAGTACTATTACTATGGTATGCATAAAACTTCACAAGCATAGATATTTCAAATGTATATTAGCTATTTTTATTTACATCTATATTATTTCGATCTGCTAAAATTATTTTCTTGTAGGGGTTAGGTGGAAGAGTAGATCAGATGTGTTTTTCAGGCCTAAACTTTGCCCTTTAAATTTTTTGTTCTATTTTTTTTCTACGTTATTATTATTATTATTTTTTTTTAATAAATATGATTTTTTAATTTAATGTGTTAGTGCAAATAAAGTGATTTCATAATATTTTCTGTTCTCAGCAAAATAGTTTATACGGTAAAGCTCTTGTATCGAACAAGACATTAAGTTTTATCGGATACAGGGAAGAGGCTTGTAATCTGAAGAGAGAGAGAGAGAGAGACAGAGAGACAGACAGAGAGAGAGAGAGAGAGAGAGAGAGAGAGAGAGAGAGAGAGAGAGAGAGAGAGAGAGAGAGAGAGAGATCATTTAACACTAGACATAACTTAATTCAAAGATCGTTCATGTTGTTTCTTTTTTATACTTTAATGAACGTAAATCGCGTGAAATGGCACACGTCTTGTTTTTATTTTTATTTACGTAAAAACAAGACACAAATAATAATAAATTATTTGATTAAAAAAATCAAGTTTCATTCCTTGTAGAAACTTTTCTTTATTTGTGGAATTAATGTAATATAAAACTACTATGCGTGCACATGATTGTGTTAATTGTGTGTACAGTGCAATGCTGAGTGATAGTTTTTGTAATTAAAGAATAAAAAAAAGCAATGTCTTTAATCCTTGATTATAAATAAAGCTGGAAGTGTTCATTTTTAATTCGTTTTATATAAAAGACTTATACAATTCTTAAATTAAACAAATTATGTTGCGATTTAAAATGAATGACAAAGCAAATTTAAATTTTATTATTTTTATATAATAATAAAAAAATCATTAAAATAAAACCAACATAATATTTTTTGTATAAAAAGACTGTATTTTTAGACAAAAAATTATTATTTATCCTGAAAGCTGTATATATTTTGTATATACGTTTTTGTTATTTAGATAACAGATGAAAAAAAATTTGTATTTCCGTAGCTTTGAAGGCAAGTAGCAAATGATAATCCGGACGTTTTGCTGTGAGCTGAGGCACAAAATTGATGAAAACTTTTGCTTGTTTTTATTTCTCTTTCTCTACTCTACTCTATAGCCTTTTATTTTTTATAGCTTTGTATTTTCTGCAGCCTTATATTCTCTTCTACTGCAGTATTAAGCGAGTGTGCGTTGTATGTGTATATGTGTTTGTGTGTGTGAGAGAAAGAGAGCTCATAATAAAACAAAACAATAACGTAAAATTGTAAATAAAGATCTACAGCCTTTTTTTTTAACGTTAATGCCACAAATTCTTTATAATATATTGTATAACTTTTTTTTTTATTAATTTGAAAATCCTTTTAATTATGGTACACATAGTATATGTTTTTGTTAAGTATAAAAATAAGTTTATATTATATGCATTATGATATTAAATAATAAAAGAAATAATAAATAAATAAAAGGGGTGAAGTATTATGTGTGTATATATATTTAATATAAACATAAATTCTTTTTTTAAATATTGTAAAGCTTTTACGCACAATGTAATAACTAAAATAGTCAGGAACTACGTAAAGCTTTAACATGGTTATCGACTCAATGTTATATTCCTATATTATATACATACAATAAAAACTATATTATATTAAACATTTTTGGAGTACGTATTTCGATCTATTCACTTCAATAGAGTCTGATAAAATATTTTTTAGCTTTACTTTTTGACTTTATCTCTGGTGTTTTTCTACATCCTTTTATAGTGAATAAAAGTTTAAGGGATGTTACATAACACCTACAAAATGTTATTTTTCTAAACTTTTTTTTTTTTTTTTTTTTTTTTTTTTTTGAAATGCTAATGCTATCTTTTTTGTACTTACTTATGTTATTTTAACACCCATTGGAGATTTAGAAAGTAGCTCTCTTTTTTGCCAATTTGTAAAAGAGAGAGAGAGAGAGAGAGAGAGAGAGAGAGAGAGAGAAAATTTCTTCTTTTACCAAAGGAAAAGTATTTGCCTTTAAGCATGTGTATATGTGTGTGTTTCTGAAATACACAACATAAGATAAAAGCCTTTGTACAACTTAAAAAAACATAAACCTGCAAATGTTATTTAAATTAAAAAAAATATTATAATATTTTTAAATTAAAATGCTAAGAGAATGCCAATTTATTAAATAATTTTTTTATTCTTAAAATATTTTTAACAAGTCTGTTGTCTAAACAGTGTTCTCTCTATTTAAATGCAAACAATCAGAAGAAAAAAAAATGAAAAATATTCATATAATGCAATATAAAAAAAGAACGACATTAAATAGTTTTTTTCCCTCAGTTTAGTGCTTGTATATTTGACACCAATATAGAAGAGAAAAAACCCATTGATGATAGTTGATACAAAAACCATTAAACTCGACATGCCTTTGTTTATCTGTTATAACTGCAGCTTGCAACACGTTTTGTTTGTGTTGACATCCTCACTCAGTCTGCTTGTACATTTGATCATTTCCGTGATTATTTTGCCTGCATTATTAAACACATGAAAAAAAAATTGCTGATAGAATATTGACATGTTTAAATTCTTTTTTGAAGCTATTTAACCTAGATAACGGAATAATGTTTTTTTTTTTTTTTTTTTTTTTTTTTTTTTTACATGATGTACTGTAAATATGATAAAAATATTTGATGATGTTCTGTAACTGTTGCTTGCATTTGTACTTTTGTGGGTGATACTGATCTGATAACCTATTAGAAATATAACAAAGACATACTTTAGGCATAACAACATACCCTTTTTAGTTATTAATGAAAACAAAGTGGGACCTTTACAACTGATACTAATTTTTAAAAAGACCCAAAAAATGTAGGCATGTAAGAGAAAGCTAAGTAAGTCACCATAAAGAATGCAATCTGCCCGATTTTTGTCTGGACATGATGTCATGCTGAAACGGTATTAAATAGAAAATGTTGTGCTGGTTGCATAAGTCAAATTTTCCTAGGAGCTTGTACGGAGGCATTTGATTGAAAGAAGGCAACAAATTTTTAAATATTTGATGAAAATTGTGATTTACAATTTGATAACACATTGTATTGCAATTTCATATATTTAAATAAAAGTAAACCTCTAGTAATTAAGTAAGCTTAAATGCAGTATAAGTAGAGAAAAAAATCATAAATTTATTTTAAAATCGGGATATTTTCATAATATCCATCAACACTGATTTTTATTATTATTATACAACATGAACACTCTGTAAAAAAAATGTTAAAATTGTCAAGCGTTTAGTGATGTAAATGTCATGTTGAATTTCTTTTGTCCAGTGGTTGCGACGGCGAGACAAAATTTATATTCTAGTGGGTTGCAATAAATATTTGGGCAGTGCTAATTTGCATGAGAATGCTGCGGCAAAAACATAGCATCACTACTTGTTCTCCACGCTGCTGAGCGCGTAATAATATCACCATTCAGCGCATGTAAGCACTTTTATGTATATATAGCCACTATCATAAATTGTGTGCTTGTGAAAATTTTAACTTACCTTAATCGGTTAAAAATAATGATGCAGATTATTATTATTATTTATTTCTAAATTGTTCTGGAAATAATGAAATAATTTTATAGAAATAAAAACTACCTGCAAAGTTAGGAAACATTATTAAGTTTGCAAAATTTTGTATAACAATTTTATAGAATTCATGTAGACTTAGGCGATTTGATGCTTGTGGTGGTGGGATAGTGGTTAGTGGGATAACCGAAGATGTGCGCAATGTCGGACTCAAAATGTCAAGAGAAGAAAAATAGCACTCACCACGGTTATCCCCTTAGAGTCCAAAACTTAAGCAATGCTTTACAATAATTTTAAAAAAGTTTATTTCATTTTTTTTAAAACAATATTCATTATGGTCTTTGTTCTGACAAAAAAAAAAAGTAGGTCTCATAATTTTTGGTAAATTAAATTTTTTTCCCACTGATGAACTACCTGTGGTACCTTGTAATAAATGTAATATAAACTTTTTAAAGCAGGCATCGATTTTTAAGTTCCAACTAAACTGCAACCCTTTTGCAACTTCATGTATGCACAATTTATTATGCAGTTATCAGGTCAACTTGTGTTCTTGATTTATTTGCTGCATTGTGTTATGTAAGCAGTAGGGTGCATTGCTTGCTTACATCTCACATTGTTATAGTGTATGTGTAACACACGCACCCCAAACCCCAGCCTGTTGATATTCTAGGGTAGGAGGTGGAAGTAAAGGGGTAGGAGACGTAATTGCCTGCCAAGCTTCACAATAACATTAAAATTTATTTCTTTAAATGAAAAAAACACGCAAAAACATTTTTTTCTTCTTTACTTATACATTTTTTTTTATATTATATTATATTTTGTTTACTTTGCTTAAATAATTATTTTTATTGATTTTTTTTTGTACCCCATTCCATGTAAAAGTCTATTAATAAAATTAATAACTAAAAACAGTTAGATATCATGATTAAAAAACATTTCCCTGCTTATTTTTAATGTTTAATAAACTTCTCTTCTGTTCCATTGTGTATAGTTAAATTAGTATGTATATATATCCCAGAAATGTTTACTTTAATTAAAAAACAGAGGTCTTTCATTTATAAATATTTTATTTTTATTGCACTATATAAAGGAAAATAATAATTTCAGTACAAAATAAAATATAAACTTCTGTTCATATTGTGTTTTTAAATTACTTTATTTTTTTTTTATTGGTTAATTTGGAATATACATTATTATTCCATATAACAAGTTATAAATTATAAAGGGAATAAGTTGAAATAATGTTTTCCAAGTTACATTATAGTATGACATTCAAATTGTTTAATAAACACTGTATAATGTTTCTGACAATTACTAATGATTTTTTTAACATAATAATTATATATCAGTGTTTTTATTTTTCAGTAAAAAAATTGCACTTATTATATTTCTGCTAATATTTTTATATCTATACATATAATAATAAAAAAATGATACAAATCCATAAATCTAAAAAGAGGACTTTCAAAATGTGTAAACTCTAAAGCTATATGACCTGAATGGTATAAAATAATACGAAAAAGACTTTTAAAATAATAATAAAAAAATATAATATATATAATAATAAAAATAATCATTTTAAAAACAATTTAGTAAATTGTTTTTGTGTGTGGTATTTTTCTACACTAGTTTTCAAATATATTATGAAATGCGATGCAGTATGTTTTTTGTTTGTTTTTTAACGGTTAAACTTTTCTTGCTTGATACAATTTATTATATAATATAGCTTTGTATAGTAAATAATATTACCACATACGAAAAGTTCTTGACAAAGTTGACGCCAGTATTATATAAAAATATCACTTAATTTATAAAGTATTTATGCAGTTGCTGCAGTTTTTTTTAAATTGCCTCTAGACAATGTGACTCCATGTTGCATCCTTGGCCTCATATACTTACTTAGGAAGTCAGTGAAGTGACAAACACTGCAACAATTCAGTGACTCTGCAATGCGTGACGTATAGTACAGCACAGCAGTCATGAACAATAAACATTAGTTTTATGGGATGCACAATTGGGTATTAAATTTAACATGGTATGAAATATAATATAATATTATTATGTTAAGTACTGTACATCCACTTAAGTTAAGTAATATATCAGTAAAAACTTTTTTTTTCTAATTACGAGATATAACCTAAAATCATAAGTTTTAAGCTGTAGTTGTAGCTGAAGTAGTTGTTGTGAAACATGAATCTACCAACTTGAGGCAGGAAATTAGCTACTGCGGAATTTGACAAAAACGTTGTAAAAAAAGAAATATCTGAAATAATTGCACATGCAGTGGATGAGGTATCTTCAAAAATGTAAAAAAAAAAAAAAAAATGGGGCGTCACCATGTTAGAAATTAAATTATAATTCTTTTGAAGTTTTAGTCCCATAAGAGCCAATGTTAATTTTAATTACTTTTTCTCTTATCTGACGGTCACGGAATCTGAAAATTTTACTATAGACAATTGTAACTATTAACCGTTAAATGGCATCAAATAGTTTGAAAGGTTTCTTTTTAGATTTTAAGATACAAGCCATCTAGATACAACCCTTAAAATTTACTCATTCATACAAAACTTATTTGAAACTAAAAATATAGTATAACATTGTATTGTTTTGAAGTAGATAAATTGAAACATGATGGTGTATAGTTCTAGACCAATGTAACTTTCATCGTAATTTAGATTGTATTATTTGATATAACACACTTGCCAACATCAGGCAACACGGGAGTAAGAGAGGAATCTATAATTTCCTATCCTATAGAATTGTGAGATTTAATTCATTTTAGCTTTCTTTTTGAGAAAACTTCAGTAACAGCTTCGGAAATTTATTAAAATGTGGATTACAAGACATACTTTTACTTATGTTAAGCTAAAAAAGAGGAAGACTATAACATAAGACGTAATTTTAGTTCATGTATACTAAAAGAGTCTTGAATTTATTGATATGTGAATTTTTAATTGTTGAGTTCTGTAAGTATTTTTATTTAATTTTTGAAAATATATAAAATGACGCCTGAGCTGCAGCTTAAGCATGTGGACATGGGAAAAAAAGTTCCCACCCATGACGTTATTTCGCAACTTTTAAAAATCAATTTTAAAATACTTAATGAAGTAAAAAGTTAGAAATTTGCATAGCTTTCGATTCAAAACGATGTCCTAGAGTATTTCATGCAACAAAATTACCCCCTTAAATTTATTATCCTTTCTCATTATGAGTTTATTATTATTACCAGTAACGCATACAGTATATAATAATGAAAATGATAAATAATAACAAAAACAACAAGTTTTAATTTCTTGACAAGAATGAAATAAGTATACATATAATTAAATAATACAGATAATAATAACATCTACCATGAATAATTACAAGTAAGACAAAAACATATATAATAAACTTGGCATTATCTTCTATAATAATATAGTGAAGTTTTTAAAGCTTAAGTTAATCTTATAAATGATTTGTAATTTATTTTATGTAAAATGTGTGAATGGCATCGATTCTTCATGTGAGCAGCTAGGTTTATGAATGAACTTATGCAGGGTTTTGGTATCGAGTGACATTTCCCGCGGTTTAACACATATTCTCATTATTCACAAGTGACAAGCTTTCTTCTTCGTACTAGCTGTCAAGAAAAAAAAAAAAAAAAAAAAGCAAGATAACTAAAAGCATAATTCATCACTCTTACTGCATTACACATCCGTATGTAAACAGTGTAATTTATTTATGCACATATGACGTTTACTGTGATTCATTATTATGCAAAATTTGTGATATTGCAAGTGCTGCACCATTTATATTATGTATATATATATATATATATATAAATATATATATATATATATATATATATATATATATATATATATATATATATATATATATATATATATACATACACACAAATATATATTATATATAATTATAATCCTTTTATAGTTGATTTTAAAACAATTTTGCTGACTCAAATATCGAAAGAAACAGACCATAAAAACAAGAACTAGAATGATTTTTTTAAAAGTATACAATGTAGCAGTGCTACATACAAAGTAAATAATTTCTTACAAAAAATAACAACTAAATATTGTAAAATTAGACAACAAAGCAAGCTTGTGTTCATTACAAAAAGAGAACATACACACAAGTAATTTTGCGGCTATACGTATGATTGTTAAACTAACATTTTTGCTGTTCATTAGAATAAATACGACCATAAAGGTTTTATAAAATTCTTTTATTATAATATAAAATGCTGCGTATATGTATATAGAAGCATCAGTACCAAAAACATTTTACATATTCAATGTGTTTACTATGTATTTCATTATATAATAATTATAACTTTTAAGATTCAAATCATTATTCGTAATTTCTAAAACTAACATTAAACAAGATAATAAAAATCCTCTTTTTGGCAGCATGTTCTGTAAGCTATCAGCCAATCATCTTTTAGACCCTAAAATACGTGACTCTGATAGAACTGAATCTATACGGTCAGTGTTTTTTGCGGTTTGCATACTTATATAGAACGTTTCCTTTTCATTTACACTAAACTAAGCAATAGATATCAACGTACTTTAAAAATCATTGCACATATAACCAATAATAATAAAGATAAGGCACTTATGTAACTCTAACAATAAGATTAAAGAATAATGCTTGTTCTTATGAATTACATTGACTATTTTGACAATGTTCTACAGTACAAAAATATCACTTAAGTTAACATTTTTACATTTTACATTTTGATAAAATAATGAAATTTCAAATTTCATTCCCTGCATTTTAATTTTTTTAAATGTAGTTTTGAATGGTATTGTATATGTGTACTTTTGTAAAGGGGCAGAGAAAGCAAGATTTACAAACAGCACTAATATCTTTACTTACATTTCATATTCTTATAAAAGTTTTTTCTGTAATAAAAAGGTTAAGAAAACAAATCTTTGACTTCCATCATAAAGAATATCAAATTATTACAAATGAAAAGCTTGCAAATACATTTCCGATTACGTCATTTCTTCCACTTTTGATTCACTTTGAAAAGATACGGAAATGTGAATCATTAGTATACTAAATTAAATCCTTGCACGCGATAATTTTTTTTTTTTTGAATCATTGTTCTCTTATATCAATCCCTCTTAAAAGTAAACAAAAATTTCTAAAAGTCTACTACAATTTACTTTTTAAACGTGAAATGTTATACATAGTTGTTAAAAATAATGACTGAATTTCATATAAAAAAATATTATATACATATTTTTGTACAAAAAGACGGAAGTTAGATTTCCATATTGATATTTCGTGCTTGCCTGAAGGGAAGGAAGATAAATGGTGTTGGCTAAGTGGAGGTATAACGCATATATCATATTATTCGCTTTCGAATAGCAGCTTTCGTTAGCCTGTGCACTATATGTATACTAAAAGAAAACTCCATGGTCAATAGACTAAAGGCAGGTAAAAAAAAAAAAAAAAAAAAAATCGCTTGGGGATATTAACTTTCTACATAATAAAATTTCCTCATAAATGGTTTAATATTGTTTTTTTATAATATACATAATCCTTTTTTTTTATGTAAAAGTATTACTTTTAGAACAAATTTAACTAAACTGATTAACGACTTGTGTTAAATTACCTGTTAACGTATTTGCTAAGCATAAACTCATCTGTAATAATTGAAGTGCAGTAATAGAATACGTACTCGCATCTAGAGTTCTCTATGCAGGAATTTGAATCAATAAATTTTTTATTTATTATAAACTACTTCGCTTAAAATAATGGAATAAATCAACAGTTTTTATTTTTTGTTTAATATTTAAGTAAAAATTGCCTAGATGTTTCCACGGTTTCTCTGGGCTGTCATGGCGAATGCCGGGCTGTATACTTAGGCCGTGGCCGGCTCGTGTGTACTTTTCCATTAATTGGAAAGTCCTTACCTGTCGTTAAGACAATGTCTTGACTGGGACTGGGATTGGTGTGTAGCACAATAACACAATATGGCAAGCAAAAAAAAAAAAAAATAATAATAATAATAATAATAATAAATAATAATAATAAATAAATAAATTCTAAATGTCTTTATTTATTAAAACGTTTGCTAAAATTATATTCTTAAATTTTTATGTAATACATTATTTAACTATCATGTGAGTAAAATAATAATCGTATAAGATAAAGTTGATCATTACAGTAATTTCTTTTTAATTTTTAATTTACATATTTCACAATACAATTTTTACTCTTGAAAACGGAAGTTGTTAAAGCCTTACAGTTCAAATATGCCCTCTTAGCTTTTTTTATCACAAAATTTTGAGTAACCAATTTCTTAAATAGCTAAACAAACTGTATATAATTGTTTTCAACTTAAGTAAAGATTATTGTGTACGGATACATTTGCCAAAGACAAAAAAATAAAGACATTACACACCATTTTACCATTTATTATAAAATGTTTAATACATTTCTATATAACATAAAGTTATTTCCATATTTTTATATGTTTAACCCTCTTTTTTTTACTTTAGTATATATAAGCAGCAATAAATGGGGTAGTATAGAAATAAAATAAAAATTCTTACATTGTGATGCATGCAACTATACGTTCTATATATGAAAAATATTATAGAAATATAGGTATGTTATCTTTAACATCTTTTTTTTCTCTCTTTCTTTCTTACTTTCTCTCCGTGGGGTAGTTATAATACTGCGGCACCACGTCAAATAATAGACCATAGGTAACCTTTAATCATATATCATTTTTTGTTGCATACATAATTCAATACTAATATTATGGTTATCGAATTCCTGTAGATTTAATTCAAAGATAATAAAAAATATATATTATATATAGTAAAAAGAATATAATTTGATTCTTTGGAAGAAAAAAGAAAGAAATGATGTTACATCTCATATTTAATTACTTTGGAAAAGCTGTATTTGCACGCAAGAAACTCATTTTACAGTTTAACTTCTTCTTATATACATTCAAAACTATAAACTATCAAGAAAGGATTTATATTCAACACTGAAAAAAACAAAAACGTTATGGTATTTTAAATTACACTGGAAAAATGATATGTACCATTTTACGTTGTACACTATTTATTTTTCAAAAATTGTGTCAGGCAATTTATATAACATAAATTTAATTTATACTGTATATTATTTGTGGCTTTATGATTGTTAAGAAACACTTTTATTGTTTTATTGTTTGCTTTATTTATTTATTTTTTTAAATAAAGACTATATAATAATGAAATAAAAAGTAGCATAACTTGAAGTAAGAAAGTAAAATAAAAATCTCAATTACTAGTCCTGAAAATAGTTGAAACATTATTATAAAAAATATAGTTACTAATTAATTTATATTTTATAATTAAACTGTTGTACGAGACTGAATTTAAATAAAATTTACATAAACTCATTTGAAATATCTAAACAATAAAAATATTTAATTCTGTAACTGTGCATTAATATATTATTCATTAATTTTTGTAACTGTTTGCAGAAAATTGTTTAATATTATTGTTTTGTATGGGAAAAATTATTTTACTGCGTAAAGTTATGAGAAATAAATGAATATGAAAGAAGTTTTTTATATGTTCGTATTAATGATTTCACTATTAATTTTTTTACTATTGCAAATTTTGTTATGACATTGTCTTTATTATAAGAATACCGGTCCAATATGATCATTAATTTAGAACGGTGAAAGTCACGTACATCGATATTTTCCTATTAATTAAATTCGACTATGGTTTAAGTTTTCTCCGTGCAAGTGTGACCAGTCTTGGTTTGGGTTGCAAAAGTGGTGACCAGAGGTTTCCTTGTTGCTCGCACATCAAATCTTCTCACGAGATCGTTAACAATCCCTCTCTTTCTCCCTCTTAACCACCCATACATCCACCCACCCACCCACCTACCCTCACTTACTTGCTTGCTTTGAATAGTAGAATGAAAGAGAGAGAGAGAAAAAAAAACATGTTTAACAAATTCATTTGTTTCGTCGGCAACTTTTTGCTTTAGCTGCTGGAATTTAGTAATAAAATTTAGTGCGTTCTGCCTTTTTGCTGGTAATAATTATTATGATGATTACATTCCTCTCTCTATATCAAGATATATATTTAGATGAGATAGTATACTTCGCTATAATTTAACTATTTTTACAAAGTTTTATTTCTATTAGTGTTTTAATGTTTTGTTGGATACACGAATATGTAAGACTGCTTTTTGGTTACAAATGTAAAATTTAGAAAGTTGACAATTATATTATTTCCATTTAATTCTTAATATTAATTATTTACTCAAAGGCATAGAAACATGAAACAACATGTTCTTTATAATCATTAAACACAAAATGAGATCTACTGATAATAATTTTTTACCAGAATGTAAATGTGGCCTCACAAAAAAGCGTAAAAAAAAACTGCAAAGTATGCAATTTGCGTGAATATTTCCAGAAACAGGCAAAACTAGTATAAAAATGTTGTGCGGGTTGCATAAATCAAAATTTTCTGATCACTGCTACGGCGTTACAATTAGGTTTTGAGACCAATGAATGTTATTTAATTATGTAAGTTCCATCAAGTGTTTTGTGGTTTAAATGCCTATGTTTTCATGTTGTCTATACCTTTAATGTTACCGTGAAAAACAAATTTAACAATCATTTAGAATTAAACTAATATTTTTAATCAATATAGTTAATATATAATATAAAATATCCAGAAATAAATGAAGTTTCCGTTTTAGAAAGTAAAAATAAAATAATACAATTTTAAAGATAAATGCATTCAGTTTAAAAATAGAACAATAAAAAAATTATAATCCGATTATTTTAAGTTAATTATACCATGATTTAATTACTAGATATAAATAAAAGAATTATATTTAATAATATTATAAAAGAAGTACCATATTACTATAAGATAAAACGTTTCACTTACTGTACAGTACAGTATATGTATATGCGTGCAATGTATCCTACAAGTTAGGCAGCAAGTTGAACACACTCACTCACACACACACGTAAGAGAGACTAAAAAGAGCGAGTAGTGTGATAACCAGCTCATGATGAGCTTGATTAGCTCGCTCGAAGTTTTATAGAGGAAGAGAAAACTGAGTAATTTTATCTAATACTATTAGATTAATATCTAAGAACATACGAAATATTTTAATATAATTACCCTATAATATATTTCTTTCTTTATCTTCTTGATATATGTTTTAATTACAAATAACTTTTGACAAGTAATGAGGCTGTAATTTTGATTTAATGATAGTATACTGTATTTATGTTTACACAACATTTTGTTTTTAAGAGATATAATAGAGATATAATAATATACTAACATGATGATTAAAATTTTTAGTGTTTTTCTTTCTTGATTTATTACATATTATGCACTTTATTACATGCACTTCCGCTTGTACTGATTTGTTAAACCTAATAAATTTATACATGTTTAATATATACAAAAATAAAAATGTTTTAATTTTACTTATTTAAAAGTGATACAAATAGACCTAAATTTAAATGCTTACACATAATGCAGTTTTTTGCATGATAACAAAATTAAGTCCATTCAAATACTTTAGCTTAAATATATGGTATACAAAAACATTAACAACAACAACAATAACAACAACAGCAACTATGTGAAAACATGTTTAGTATCATCCAAAGAAGACAAACACAAAAAGGTTTAATTTAACATGACTCGAGGGAAAAAAGGAATCTTGATTTGAAAATTCAATTAAGCTGTGTGTAGTTTTTTTTTCTCTGTACAGTTAATGTGAACTGATTTGGATTATTTCAAAACTGGCAAAGAGAAGATTAAATAAATGCGTAAAGAGACTCGAAGTTAATCCCCAGTACGACTTAAAGAATTATACAAGATTTTAAGCTTAACTCGCATTATATAGCAAACATAATTTACGCCGCGCACCCTCTATGCAAATATTTAGTGTATTGTTGTTGCGCTGCTCGGCATGACAAACTTATTGATTTTCCTTATAATTTACCTTAAGTGTATACTGTGCTCTGCTTTACCTGCCTGCAGTGTTTTTGTCTGTCACAAAAAAATTATATATTATATAAAATTTAAGATCATAGAAGTATACCATTTTTATAAAGCAATTTTGTATATTTATTTTTTTGTAAGCATTTCTAAAGAAACCAGGAATGAATTGCATTTCCACTGCTTGCTAAGTTCCCATACATTAAAGTTTTGAACTTTTTTTGTAATGAATTTTAATATTAATGCTAGTGACGTTTACAAAAACTGTACACCTACATCAAACAATGTAAAAATACTAAATATCAATTATTTAATTTCAGTTGCTGTATATAATTTATTCGTACAATTTATTTCAAAACTTTGATGGCATTTACATATGACCTAACATTTTTTTTTTTTTTTTTTTTTTTTTTTTGCCGCAGTCATCATAAAGTTTGAAATATTAATAATAAATAAACTGTTTGTTTACGTTTTGTTTTAATAATGCTGCATTTTGTGACTTCCTCAACAGTTTGCTATTTTTATCATTGTTGCTTCCCATGAAGCTTGCAATTCATCTAACTTTTGTTTGCGAAACAACAAGAAAGTAGAGGTGTGCATAAATATATCAGTAGCTTTTTTTTTCCGCCGGTTTTCTTGAATCAGCCGCCGTGAGCAATTCTTTTATTGTGTAGGTGGTTTGTATGTGTATGTAGAGAGAGAGAGAGTGAGAGAGAGAGAATAGAGAGAAAGAGAGAATGGAGAGAAAGAGAGAATGGAGAGGCGTGCTAAACGGATTAGTAGCTACAGGAAATTTGTTGATTTCCCCCGAGTATGGTATAGGTCGTCACAGTGCGCCACCAAAAAGTTTTTACTGTTGCCACAAGCAGTGACGACTGATTTCCTTTTTTCCAAGTAAATATATTCCTCAGCTACCTGTGAGGTGTCAACTGATCAACAAATCTGCATACAAAGACAATGCAGAAGCTTCTGGAAACTTTTTTCTTTTCAAACAAGTTAGAAAGCTTTGCTGGTAAATAATAGTGAGTATCACTCATAAAAGAATATATATATATATATATATATATATATATATATATATATATATATATATATATATATATATATATAAAGAGAGAGAGAGAGAGAGAGAGAGAGAGAGAGAGAGAGAGAGTCTGCTAATCCACTTTAAGTATTTTTATTTAGCATCCTTTTCTCCTTGCAATTTTTTAGTTGCCTCTATAAATGATTGTCATTGCCACATAATTTACTTAACATTTTGCAACATCTTTTTCATTTTATAAATTTGTATATTTTTTTACACGTTGATATTATTTTAACTTTCATATTACTTCACAATTTTTTTTTATTATAGTTAATACTCTTTAAATTAACTAAGATACAAGGTCAATAAAATTATTTTTATTTTAATAATTTTCAATAGTTTTGTTATTTCTATATAAAAATATATAAATAGACTCTATAACCTAATATAATGGATATAAAAAGGTAATTTGATAAAATGTATTCAAAATACATTTTTGATTGATTTATCAGATATTTTTAAACCTATATGTAAACCTTATGTAAAAGATAAAACAAAGAAACATAAGTTTTAGTATATATAATATGTAACACGAATATATTTTCCCAAAATACAAATCCTCTCTTTTCTACATATCATATAAAAACTAAAGCAAACATGACACATTTTTATTCCCATTGAATTTCTAACTCTACTGCTCTCAGGCATGTTTCGTTCATACCAAACTTTATTTTGTCAGTTTGATCGATTTATGACTTTTGTATTTCAATCTCAATTTAGAGTTGTGGAATCATTGATTGCTGACTTGAAAACCATTTTCTTCTATAGTTATATATATATATATATATATATATATATATATATATATATATATATATATATATATATATATATATATATATATATATATATACATATATATATATATATATATATATATATATATATATATATATATATTATATTTATAGTGATGTTTCTTATATCTGAAATTTTGAGAAAGAAGAAAAGTTTTAAGAAGAAGAAGAGAGAGAAAGAGAGAGAGAGAGAAAAAAAGTGTTTTGCTTTGAAGCTGTGGCAAAGCATCAAAGGCAAAAGGAAATGTCTAATTGGCCACGGCACTTTTTTGTGCTCGTGGCCATTACTTATTGATCGATCTCTTTCACTTTTTTTTTCTGACTAAATCGGCATTATTGCTGTATATACCACGAGACTAGGAAATGACGCAATTATGGCTTTTTATCCAAGTAACCAGCTGATCAGAAATAAAACTTTAACACTACATTTTTTTTTATCAATAAACTGTGAATCTGATTATTTGTATAAAATATTTCAGCTAATTGATTTAATTCTTTAAAAAATTTCAATTGAGGACATTGACTGGAAGTACTTTTGTGCTGGAAGTACACAATCAATACTTGATATCGTTGCAATGATTATTTTTTGACAGCAAATCAGTGATTAGAAATCGAATCTATGTTTCATCGTACAAGTAATCAGGCAAATTTTTCCTACTGAAAAAAAAAAAATAATAATAATAATTTCAAAACAAAATTGTATAATACGATAAAAGGCGGAGTATGATTTGATTTATTTTAATATTGTGTAATTTGTATCAATATAGCTTTTATTAAGCATAAAATATAATATAATAAAACGTGTTCTGTGAAACTATGGAAGAAGTGTATTTTCCTAAAAATAATAAATTTTGATAACTTATACATTAAAACATTTTTGAGGGAATTGTATTATATAGCAAAAAAAAAAAAAAAAAAAAAAAAAAAAAAATCAGAAATAAAAAAAGCAAAGATAAAGCAAAAAGCTTAACGTGTCGTGTATATTTTATGTTCTCTCTCTCTCTCTCTCTCTCTCTCTCTCTCTCTCTCTCTCTCTCTCTCTCTCTCTCTCACTCTCTCTCTCTCCACCTTCTGTATGCACCTCGTGTTTTTGTATTTTTATTTGACTTTGTTTCTGTTTCCGTGATTAATGTTTGATTTTAGTACAACAGTAGCAAGAAAAATTCTATCGTATTCTTTTATAGTGTTGCTATTTTACACCTTGAATTCTCCCCTAAGAGTTAACGGCAAAAAAATAAAAAAAGTAAACTCGCTACATTTTTCCTTGTTTATATAAAAGTTTGTTTATTTTTTTTGTTCAATCAAATTCAAACTTTGTCAGCGGAAATGCGTGATCAAATTCTTAGAGTGAAATATTTTATACAATTTGGAAACTATCCTTTGATAATATAATATTTTGTACAGTACTTATTTATGTTCATTTACTTGTCATTTATAACGTAGAAAAGATGCTGAGATCTCTATTTCTTTGATCTTTAATTAAATCTTCTTAACTTTACAATAAAAGTTGGAGTTTCTTATGCAAATTCAAAATTATTGTTCAGTTATTTCATACAATAATAATAGAAATCAAAATGTTTCAACTAAGGTTATTGTTTCTTTGAAAAAAAAAAATAAAAAAAATAAAAATGTTAATAGGCAAATGAAAAAAGTTTACAATACACACATTATTTAGTTGCATTTTAGTTGCAAACATAAAACATTTGTATATTTTTACAATTACCGAAATGAAAAGCCTGATATTTGTATTTATTCTAGTTTAAATTTTACAGAGTAAATTTAGAAAATAAAATAATTTGCTAAAAATGGATAGAGTTTGTAAAATAAAACTTTATTCTTATGTAGAAATTTAACTCTAAAAAATTTAATTATTTGAATAAATCTTTGAAAGCATGAAGTTTATGTTTTTTTTTATTTGTGTAAGACAAAAAGTGTAAAATATCAAATTAAAATTCATTAAGTAAACTTTAAAACATTATAAGGAAGCATGAATTTCATACATACCACACAAAAACATTAAAGTCTGAAAGATATGGAACAGATCTTTCAAATTACGATAAAGAATATCTTCTTAATTATTTACATATATTTAAAAAAAAAATATTGTGCAAAACTATGCAGAAAAAAAAAGATGAAGAAGTTCTCAAATTAAATATTCAACTTAACTTACTGACCCAGAAAATGTTAACAACTTTAATATGAAAAAAAAAAAAAAAAAAAAAAAAAGTTTTCATTTCTCTATGCAGTAAAATTTTTTTAAGGGATTAAACAAATTTTAAAATACGTTCAAGACTGTGGCCTCATTGCTAGCAATAGGTTTTTACTATAAAATATTTATTACTGGATAAATATTGACACACTGTAAGTTAAAATAAGTTGTATTTTTATGTACTACATTTTTTCCTGTTGTTTATATAATTTTTTTTAAACATGCTTCAAGCTGTAAATACGATTTAAAATTTAGTACACTTTGTAAATTGTACCAAATAATTTTTGTTAGTTTTTATAATTTATAGCTTAATATTTTACATTTTTATTTTATACTACATTTTTTTATATATATAAAAATAATCATATTTTAATAATATCTGTCAAAACTATTACCTATATATAAAAATTCAATTTTTATTTCTTTTCTATCTGCTTTCAGCGTTTTACCTTTCAAAATTCACATTTACATAAGTGTATTAATATATTTTTATTATGTGTGAATTAAATGAAGTATAATATATATATATTTTTTTATAAAAATATTGCTTTGGTGTACCTGGATATAATGTGTTAATTTTTTTTATTAAATAATAAATAAAAAGTTGTGCTAGACAGTATAAAATATTTAAAAGTAGATATTCTTTAAATAAAAAATTACACTTCAAGATTTATGCTTGGATTAAAGATAATTCAAAAATTTTGTACGATGTTTCCAACGACTTTCTTATAAGAAAATCACGTGCTGAATTTCAATGTTCTATAATATCTATTTATCTCAAACTGCACATACTATAAAAATTGTATATTTTTTTTATTGCAATCACAGTTTAATTTATTTCTACAAAGTGATATTATATTATTTAAGCTAATAATAACTATTTTTGACGTTAAATTTTAATTAAAATTTTATCTATATCCTAACATCAGAAAAATGAACCTTAACCATCGATTAAAAAAGAAAAGTGAAACTGATTGCCTTTTGATGGATCGTATTTAAACGAAACCTGCGTAAAATTATTCCATTACAAAATTGAGAATAGTCATTTTGCTGTTATATCAAGTTAAAAAAAAAAAAAAAAGAAGGTAACGATGGTGTTAATAGTGAGGTTACACAGTAAAACGATAGCAATTTAATTAAAATAAAGTGATTAGTGTAAAGAGTGATTGAATTTCAATTAGTGGTTCAATGTCAACTTGAATAATATCATTGTAGAAATTTAACTTCTGCATTGCGTTTTAATAATAGTTACAGTATTATAGTAAAGTCCATGATGTCTTGTTGGTGAAAAAAAACTATTAAAGTTTAACGTCACTGTGGAATGTGAAACCTTTAACTGATCTTAGTGGTGATCTTTACTTTTGTATTATCTCATTTTTGTTTTTAATTAAATATCTTATACTTCTAAACATATTGTAGTGCGGTATTATTGTTGTAACGCTTTTTAATTTTGCTCTCTGTCTGGATGTTTTTTATTTTTTTAGCAATTTGATTACTGCAATATGTGAATATTTGTATGATTCTATTAATTTATTTACAAATTACATAGTCTATTTCAAGATATCTGATACAGCTATTTTATTAAATTTCATTCTCATTACTTTGTTTTTACTTGTATTTAAATTATTCAATTGTTAGAGGAATTTCATTATTTGTACGTATATTATAACAACTGTGTGCAAGTGAATTATCGTAATAATGTGAATTTACAATTGTATTACAGTACAAAAACTGAAGGACAAAATTATGGTAAACTTTTCTTCTTAATATCATGCTGAAATATCTTCATTTATTTTACAGACGTTCTGCGTGGTTTCCAAAAGATTTCGAAAAAACTACATCCATCGTTTCACGGCGACGAATTCGTTTTTCGTGTTCTCGCCGTGGAACTCGGTACGTCGAGCGTGTATTTTCATCTCGACGAACCAGTACTTCGATTACGTGGTGATGGCCACCATCCTGCTCAACTGCGTCTTCCTCGCCATGACTGAGCCCAAGGATGAGGCCGAGTGAGTACATTTCTCTATTTTATACATATATGTTAGCAGGAATACTCGTGAACATAATATAATACTATGATCTTACCTTTCATCTTAAGTTGATGTCATATATATTGTAGCTTGTAGCATATTATTATGTTATATAAGAACCTTTCCAAATAATCTAATAATTAATTATTAGATTAAGTTGGAGAGGTTCGTTACACGTAGTATTTGACTTTTTTTTATAATACAATTCAGCCAATGTGTATAATTGAACTAAATTTTGTTAAGTTAATTATTATACAAAAAAAAATAATAATAATATTTGAATACATTGAAGTTTTATATTTCTACTAGATAATATAAATACAAACTACGGTAACTATTGATAGAAAAACAACAACAATATTCTGCACAAAAAATTAACGCGTTAAATATAATGTAGCACGGTACTTAATGTACTTCTTTAATTCCAAAAATTGAGCTTTAAAATTGCAATAAAAATGAACACCATCATTAAAATAGTCCATTTCTTTTACTAATTCCAAATGGTAGCTGGTGGTTCTAATATTAAGGTTTAAAATTATAAACATTCACTAGCAAAATAAGTTCTATTGTAATATTCGCTTAGTATGATTTTTTTTTCTACAAGATAGAACACCTAACATTTATACGATAGAACCTAATTACTATATAAGCTATTTGATTAAGATTTACTCTTTCTCATTATGTTGGTGCGCAATTGAGAAATATTCATATATTCAATAAATTAGACCTTACTAAAATGTTAAATTAGTATTTAATTTACACTCAAATTATACTATAATAATTTAAAAAGAGGGAAAATACTCAGGGAATATAAAGACTTATCGTGTACGCATTGAATTCACTATCTGTACCGTTGTTATTTTCCCCACTGACAACTGCGGTACTAGTGTAAACTTGATGTATAAAAGCTACATAAGGTTTAGGTATTTTGATACTCCAGGGAAAGTAAGGCTTAATATACACAGTATAACTATAGTAGCCACATTGAAATAACCAAATCACTAATTGTTTGTTGCTAAACTTTATACGCTACATTAACGCGCCTTATCTATCAAGACAATATAATGGTTAAAAAAACAACAACTAAAGTATATGTCCTCGTCCTTTTTTTTTTTTTTTTTTTTTCTTTTTTTATATTATGAAATGTTTTGGATAATGGGAAAATGATGTAAAATATAATTTAGTATATAAAGAGAATAATGAGTTTTAAACTATGTAATGTAAAAACTTTTGTTAGGAAAAAAATTATTATTTTTTATTAAAACGTAACGAGATAATGCAAATTTTTGTGCTTCTAATTAAATAATAAGTTTTTTTAGAGAGAGAGACAGAAAGAAAGAGAAACATAGAAAAAAAATACGATTTTTAAATTATGACTTGGGATTTTTACACAAAGCGTGTGTCCTAAAGTTATGACTCTCAAAGGACTAAATTTATTTTTATTACAATAGATATTTTATTCCTTGCAAATTTGTGTTTTATTTGTGCTCATCATTGAATAAATCGTTATAGTTCAATAGACACTTTTTTTTTCTACAAAAGCAATAAGTTCACCAATTTGTATGTCACTATGAATTGGTAACATCAATTTTCATTTGGAATAAAAATTATTATGTTTATTATTACATCAATATACTGTTTTTAATATATTATAAAACCTATAATACATAAATAATAGCTTTATTACAAAATAGACAATAGGTACAAGTATGCAGATATATTTTAATTTTAACTCTGAAGTTTTTAAAAATGAAATTTTTTCCTTCAATAATCACTATGTAATGACTAATGACAATGGTATAAAAAATATCTAACGATAAATTTATATAAATTTAATAATATTCTACATTTTTTCGTACAATTATAAACACTGTTTTACTACTACTAATCCGTTCGTCTCTACACTTGACAAATAGGTAGTTATTCTACATACAATAAAGCAACGTAAAATGAACTTTTGATATATTTCACCGCAAAAATACTTCAATAAATCGTTTGATAAAATTTTGTCTGTACATTAATATCCATTCAATTTACCACAGATATCATTAATAAAGATTGAAAAATTATTAAATCTTTTTTTAAAAATGTTTGTTTTAAGGTATATCTGATAAGTTTTAAGTTAGATATATCTAGAAGTAGAGGCGCCGTGTGTCCCCTGGCGCCAAGCCAGCACCAGCAAATTAAGTGTCCTTTCTCTTTCTACACCGCAAGACACACAGAAAACAATGCTACACATTGTACCTGTCCTCTAACTAATTACGTCATATTTCACACACCTATTGTCATCTCATATTCACATCACCTTGTGTTAACACTTATCTCATCGTATAAGCTAAAATTAAGAGTAATGTCTACAAGATAAATTATAATATGTCTTATTATGACATCATAAAAAATACATATCACTCATTTTAGACTTAAAGTATAGATTTCTATTTCACTTACCTTAAAATAAAAAAAAATGAAGAGAGATTTTTTTTTTGGATGCAGATTCTTTCCTCATCATTACACGAAGCTTTTGTTATTTTAGTCTCAAGTATATTCAAAACTGCACGGGCAAAGTAATAATAATAAACGTAATAATTATCCTAGCTCATTTTCAGCAACATTTATTCAATACAACATAATTTATGCTATACTGCATAATATGTTAAAGAGTGTAAATATTATGTTGTGAAGCGCATAACTATTTATCCTGATCCTAAATTTAGAAACATTTATGTTATAATGATATTAATGCAGCACAATTTATCTAATTTCTACTTTCCGTGTCTAATACATTGTATATAAATGCGCAAGCGCAATTGTATATATTATGACATAAAATTTATATCAACATAGTTTTATACCGAAATGTAAAGTAGGCTTTATATGTAAATATTATAGTACTGCTCATGGACGTACTATTAATTAGGGACGAGATATCATATTATAGTAAGAAGGTATAATTTTATGTCATTTAACAACTCCCAACTTAATCATTGTTTTTGTTCATTATTAACTTAACATCTCCTGGGAATAAAGAGAGAGGAGAAGCTTTTGAAACTTTAGGTATAAACAATTACGATGGTAACAATATCTGACGTTATTACAAAATAACGATAAAACAGTTTAATTGAAAAAAATAATAATAAAACTGGTATTTAATTGGAGAATCAAAAACAAAATTTATAGACAATGTAAAAACGATTACGGTGCATATAAAGTTGGATCTCAAAATTTGTAAATGTTATGAGATGAGAAAACTATTTGATTAGAATTAGCATTTTGTATTAGATTTTTTCCCCCTCTGTAATGGAATTAAAATCACTGTAAATGGCGTTCCATCAAAAAGTTCTACTTAAATGTTAACTTTTGACAGTTTTAAATAACTAGTGTATTTTATTCGAATTATTTTTGACATTTTTTATTATTTCAAAGTGTTAAATTATTCTAGATGTATAACTAATTACTATACAAAAAAATTACAGACAGTCTTTCTTTTCATTTTTCAAATGTATAAAAGCAAGCTTTGCAGAATTCTATATCGTTATGTAAAAAAAAAAAAAAAATTGTAGTCCTTGCAATTTTGGGCTATAAAATATGGATAGATTGAAATGAAGGATAAAATAATGCCTAAAAGTCAGTTTATTTTCAATAAGATACTGGGGAAAAAAAAAAGTATATCAATATTTTATATTTTGTTTGTCTATATAGAATACAACTAGTGTATCAACTTTAAGTAAGCACGTCTGCTGGTGTAATACGTATAAAATATAACTACAGTTAATCGTTAATCTGTATTTACATAAAGACAAAAAAGTTCCATGTCCTCAAAAAAAAAAAAAAAAAAAAAAAAAAAAAAAAAAACTGATAAATTTAATTATTAAGTAATTGCATAAATCCTAAACGATAAATATTTTGTAATTTAATTAATGAAACAATGTCATTAATTAAACTACAGTCTTTATATTATGTGCTCGTCTTCTAGTCAATATTTTTCAATACTTATGAATAAATCGATGATGATATATCAGTGAAAACTTGTACTGTCAAGTATTATTCGAGTTTATAAGAGTGGTGAGTGGTGACCCTTACTATATATATACGTGAGTGTCTACAAGCCATTAGTGAATAAAATGAGCTTCGTGACCCCCTAGGGGGTACAGCTCTTTCACTGAGTTGTCGTGCCTAATTATAATTTCGTTGTACTAAGTTTAAAACATGTGGCAATGGTGCTAATTCGAATTATTATATAAATTTTACCAAGCATACGTATACTTACATTATTTTTTATTACTTTTCATTATATGTTTTAATGTATAATGCATTTATATGATATAATCTTAATCATACTTAATTAAAAAATTTATATGAAATCATATAAGCTTCTTACCTTTTATTTTCTTCTTCCATATAGACAAAAAGTTAGCTTCACTGGAAATTATGTTCGTTAAATTGTTTTAATAATTAAATCTGTGTGACTGCAAGACTCAAAATTATTAATAACGTCATTGAAACTTTGATGTATTGATAACTGCTGCATTACTTCTATATTTAATCATGCTGCAGTTATTATGTTACAAATACATTTAATAACTAAGCAAATTATATTCACAATATCCTTCTTTTTGTAACTTTTATTTGTCGAGTTTCAATTTTGTTTTTTATTTTTATTATTATTATTATTTTTTTTTCTACTAAAAATTAAATATATGATAACACAAAAAATAATGAGAGTGTAAATAATATTCAAAGTCATTTGTGTTCTTTTTCTCCCTCTTGTTTTA
This sequence comes from Ecdyonurus torrentis, assembly GCA_949318235.1. Classification (NCBI taxonomy): domain Eukaryota; kingdom Metazoa; phylum Arthropoda; class Insecta; order Ephemeroptera; family Heptageniidae; genus Ecdyonurus; species Ecdyonurus torrentis. The sequence continues at coordinate 21,346,817 of OX439131.1, forward strand.
CTTTATTTATTTTTATATACCTCTGACTAAATTATAAATTATGCATGAAATAAAAACTTTATTACTTCCACTTTTAATGAGCAGTGAATATTCTAGGAATTATTTAAATAAAAGTATAAATATGTGTTGTCGTTTTTTTTTTTTTTTTTTTTTTTTAAATTTATTTGCAGATTTATAATATTTTTCAAATATATATTTCATGGTTGAATGATTGAAAGAATGGTTTTAATTATAATGGTGTGAGAGAGAGAGAGAGAGAGAGAGAGAGAGAGAGAGAGAGAGAGAGAGAGAGAGAGAGAGAGAGAGAGAGCACTTAATATACTCAATACTATAGGCAGCTATATAGTTGGCAATATATTATCACACGGAATATTGACTATAATAGAGAGGTATTGGAACTCTTGGCTATAATGCAGGTTGCGGCTTATTGGTTCATTTAACATAGCAACACTCTAACACACCGCATCGCAAAACATTAAATTTCCCCCTTTTGTGGTCATTGTGCTAATCTCCGTACAAAAACCAAGGCTTAAAGGAAAGACGATTAATTGGAAATACTATTGTTTATTAAAATATATCGATTAATCGATCATATTTCAATTATTATAATTGTATAATATAGCTCATATCAGTCCATGAGAGGAAATTTAGTGTTTGCTATGAACCAATCAGATAATCTAACTTAAGTGTATGTAGTCAGACAGTAAAATTTAGCAAAGAAAAAAAAGAAGAAAAAAAAAAAAAGCAGTGTCATTAATGTTTGCAGTATAACCTAAAGCAAAATGCTTTTTACGTAATACTTGTGGAGCCTGCAAAAATCATGTTTTCAACGATCGATATTTAGAAAGCTTAGGCTTCTCCAGAAAAAAGTTGTAAATTCATAACATTTATCAAAACTTTTTTATTAACACCTTTTTTTTATTAATTTAAAATACACGCAGTTCATTAATTTACATTTTGTTAATTTATTTATTTGCTATTTTTTGCTTGAGAGCTAGATGAGTACACACATTTTTAAATGATGCATTTGTTGAGCTATTTTTTTCTTCTTTATTTTTGTGCTAGTCATGCAATTGATAAAAATGCAAGAAATAAAATATTTAATACATCTTTGGTGGAGGACAATATGTTTTATAAATGAAAAAAGAGTTGCTTGTTTGCTTTATGAATTGTTGACACGTAAAAATATTTTCATTGTTTAATATAACTTCAATTTACATTATTAAATTTTAATGACTTTTCAACATTAGAGATTGTATGCAGGCTCAGACTGGCCATAAGAGCAAGTCCGCGATAGCAGACGTGGCCCCCTTTGTTTGGAGGCCCCTAAGGCCCTAAAAAGGGCGTAACCAGGGTGTTATACCCCCTTTTCTAGCCTCCTAGAGGGTTTTACACCCCTTTCACGGACGTGGCCCTTTGAGTGCCAGTCCGACTCTGATTGTATGCAATCACATTTATTGCACTTTGGAAATATTGTTACGTCTTAACATGATCAAGTTTGATTATATTAGATAAAATTTATATTAAAATAGAGTTCAAATTTAACACACTTTAATTAAAATAATTCTAAAAGTGAACATTAAAGTCATTGAACAAAAAAAAAACTTGTCTAATATCCTAAGAAACCTGAACACCAACGTTAATTTGGACGGAGTCATTGGTTTCTAATTTATTTCCCATTCACAAAAAGGTACCTACGGATAATGACGTCACAACTCGCCTGGTCCACGTAAGCGTAAAAAAAGTGATCTGCGACTTCATTGTCCGCAGCCACCTTTTTGTGAATGAAAAATAAATTAGAAATCAGTGACTCTGGCCAAATCAATTTTGATATTCAGGTATGTTAGATTAGAAAAGTTTATTTTTTGTTCTACGCCTTTAAATGATGTCATTGTGGTAATATTTTAAAATCATACTAAACAAGGTTTGCAGCCACAAATATTAGAGATAAACACAGATGGACTTAATGGTGTTTATAAACTTCAAACAACTTGATATGATAAATGAGATACGAAATTATATATATATTATTATAATATATACACCTTTATGTAATGATCTTCTTGTTTGCAATTGCGATGAATGGTTAAACTTTATCCGAGTTTCTATGTCAATATTTCTCTACAGTAAAGACAATTAGACTATAGTTCTCACTCGCACTTAATTCAATGAGACTTTTAATACAAAACACGCGGATAACTTTACTAACTAGTTTAATTAGAAAATTAACGTTATTATTCCAGAGTGAGCTAACAAATTTGCTTAAAGTTGAAATTACAAAACTAAATTCAAACTTCTACTGTCTGAGCCAAAAACCATTTTTTTTAACATTTATTTATTTTTTATATTATTTCAAAAACTTGAAAATCTTTATTCTCTATTATAATATAAGAGAATTATTTTGAACTGTTAAATGAAATTTCATAGAATTACGTGAATACGTAATTTAAACCATTTTATGGAAATGTTGAATGATTTATTTTAATACTTACTCAAGTGTATAAAATCAATTAAATTTATTTTCAATTTAAATACATATTATTATTCACATATGTATCGAAGAGGTTTCTATCGCTTTGTTATGTTTCAACTAACTTTATCAAAGAAATGGTAATTATTTTATTTGCTATAATCAACTTTATGTGTTATAGATGAAATACTGAACCGTTTACAAATCAAGTTTTTACAAATATGTTTGACGCAAAAAAAAAAAAAAAAAAAAAAAAAAAAATCAGTTTTTTTTTTTGTTTTTTTTTTTTTCAATGAACTCACGTACAAAAAAGGTTAACACTAAAAAATTTACTTTCTAGTTTTGAACTCTATCTTAAAATTCTCGCCCACACTTTTCTCGGCAGTACTTTTCTATGGAGTTTTATTATATGAAACGATGAACTAGAATATAATTTTAAAGTACTCATTTACTGACTAAAAAGCATTTTGTTGTTTTATAAAACTATATATTCTAAAAAATTTGCTTTGTCATCGCAAATTTTATATTAATTTAAAATAATGTCATTTTTTTAGCAATTTACAAAAATAAATAAATCTACTATACGCTTTTCTTCTCTTAAATGGAAGTCAGTTACTATTTTTGGCTTCATATATATTTAATAGCGTAAAATAAATATCATATAATGTAAAATGAGCTAATTTTATGAAAAGAGAGTTTAGCTTATGGAAAAATAAGGTATGCTATACATTATAAATTTAAAAAATACAGCAACAATATTTTTCTAAGATTTATGATTTTTAATATGTATAAGTAAGAGCAATAATTGAAAACCCAGACACCTGCATCAGTACATACAAAAAAAAAATACACACGAAATTGCGCGGAGAGTGGACACTACTGAACGTGACCAGCAAGAAAGCGAAAATATCTGTTCAGTTTGCGAAACACACACTGACCGGAGTAACAAACGTGTAACTGCCGAGTGGATTTTGTGGAGTACTATGCTCTCTCTCTCTCTCTCTCTCTCTCTCTCTCTCTCTCTCTCTCTCTCTCTCTCTCTCTCTCTCTCTCTCTCTCTCTCCCGTATACACTCAATGAATTATTTCACTTCATATTCAGATCACTCTGTCGCATTTGAGTCAAAATTCTCTTGTAAATTTTCTCTCATGTTTGCTATAACGACATCAATGCAGGAATTCTAAAATGAAAACTGTATAAATTTGTGTTTATAGTATAAATAGGAATATTATATAATTTATATAAAAATCATTTTTTATACATATATTTTTAAAATATTAAAAATACAACCAAACTTAAGAAGTTTCAATATTTTCTATAATCAAACTAGTAATAACACAAATTTAATTTACGTAAATTACAATTTATTTTGAATTCTTCGCGGTTATTATTATTTTATTTAATAATACTATATATAACTACAAAACTACCCAATACATTGAAATGTAAAATTGATCTTAACAGTTAGCATTTTCTTTTTTGTTAGTTAACTTAAAGAAATTTTAAAGAGAAATACAAACAAAAGTTAAAAGAGAGTCTTATTGTATAATATTATTTGTAAGAGGTCCACATTTAATTAAAATGACGTAAACCAATGTACCCTACAAAGAGGCTCGTGCCTCTTAAAGAGTATGTGTGAGTGCTGACGTATACACTAGTTTTGAAATACGACGACAATTGTCTCTAAAACAATAGAGAGAATACACCTGCTGTCCCACGCATTAAATTGACCAGCTACCTGCGTAATGATAAAATAAATAGAGCCTAGTATTTTATGTTCCTGCTTACTAATTTAGGATGACCTAAACTACTGTAAATTTTATACTCTGTTGTTTTGTTAAATGAACAAAAGCTATAGAAATTTAAATAAGAAAAACACGTAACGCTAAAGTCTCTAATTAAATACAAATGTTTTATAAAATTAAATTTATCTTATTTTTCTTCATTGATTAAATGTAAAAGTATTTTGATGTGACAGTTCTGTGAGAAATGAAAGACTTTTGTGTTTTTCAATGTCTTTTAGAAATTTATATAGATAGATTTTTTATTTCGTTAACATTTTACTGATGTGACTCATAGAAATTAAGTACATATATAAATAGCAATATTTTAATTGTATATCAATACTTTAATTGTATATATATTATAGATATCTTTTATTTGAATACAAATTATTTTATTAATATGGAAAATGGATTAATATCTATAGGGAAACTAATAACCTGTTAACACGGAGCAATATTTGTAAAATGCAATAAATTTAATTGCCTGGAAATTTAATGGTTTTAAATAAAGATTACATGCAATCATTATTGCATATTGAAAATATTGCTTCGCGTGAACCCTTCTTAAAAGGATCCTGTACTAAAAAAAAAAAAATTCATGAGATAGAACCAATATAAATATACCAATTATGTCTATTAAATTAACCCATTTGAAGCTTTACAATATGGGGCTAATTTTTTTCAGGAGGTAACTCTTGAAATCATGACGTCACGAAATCTAGGTCTACAATAGAAACTGTAAAGTGGGTTGTATACTTTACAAGTTTTCTGCCCAGTCTGTGAGGCTATAGAAGGGTTATGAGATAAAATAGTGTATGTAGTGTAGAAAGATAGATAGATATAGATGATAGATAACAACTTTATTAAGGCGTTGTGTGAGGGCTTGACAGCCCTGTTATACAGCCCTATTTCAAAGGTCCCATCTTATATGTAAGTTAGCAATAAGAAGATATATTATTATTTTTTATTACACGATCCCTTTAAGAAACCAAAATATTTACAATATGTAGTGCATATCTTTTTTATGTTAAAAAATTTTATGTCTTGACTTATTTTTTATGTTACATAAAAACATCATAAAAAGTAAGCTTAATTTCAATTTTGAGGTACAGAGAACCAAAATATTCAAGTACTCATACGTACATCAGTAAAGTTTATAAGGATAAAATAAATTTCAAACATTTTATACCACAAAATTTGTAAATCTATTTTCATACTTTTGTAGATGATTAAAACTTTGTTTATATTTTCCTCACATACATACACAGACACACACATACGTATTTAATATACAAAATTGTAATAATTTAGTTATATTTCTATTAATTTTAAACCCATTTTAGCATCAATGACTAATAATTAAATATTTACATTCTAAATTTGCTATTCATAAACATCAAATGTAAATCTATTTACTAATAAAATTTTCATATTTGATAACTGTAAATAATATTTTATTGGAATTTAAAAAATAAAAGTTAAAAAAATATATGTATTAATATACAAGCTAAAAAAATCTGGGCTTTTATAAAACTTAATTAAGTTTAATGACTTATAGTTTCAACTTTCTTTATTAAAAAAAATTATAAAAAAAAAACTATTTTTTTCTCTAATGATGAAAATTGATTTTAAATAACCAAGTGAGACTAGACGTTATTGATAAATAATTACAAACGTATCACACTATTTTTACGACGTGATTTGCCATTATCGTGTATAGAAGTACAGTCATGAAGTTAAGGGTTGTTCGATAAAATGAAATGCTGGTACTTGCATGTCAATAATTATTGTGACGACAACAAAAGTTGCAACATTACCACTGTGAGTTGCTGCAGGTTCAAAACAATATAGATTAACTGTACTAATTAATCTCATGTTATAATTTTTAACCAAAATTGAAACTATGATAACAGAGATAAGTATACACAAATAATAATGCATTGTTTCATTACTCTATATATATATAATAAGTACAAAAAATATTTACTTGCATACCTATATTGTTTTAGACAATCTACCAGTAAACTATGTAAAATACTGATAATTTAAATTCAATACTTAATATTATTTAAATTAACGTAAATAATTATCATGCCATTGGACTTTAATATAGTTACAGTTTGAATCATTATTGAAATAGTTACGTTGTGTTATGACTTGTTCTACTCAGGAAAGTCATGGAACGTAATAAAATCTTATTTATATCTTATAGGGTGCATGCGCATGACGTCATATTTAATGCGCTTGGATGCTATATTGGAGTAATGAATATCATTTGCTCAGCATAGTACAAACGTAATTTCTGGCTGTTTTCTTTTAGAAATCGGTATTTTATTATTATTTTTATTTCTCTCACATCCTTGAGATACTAATTCAACCTATTAACAACATCAATGCCCTCAAAGTATTGCTTAGTATTTTTATACTGGCAAAATTAGTCATTCTTCTATACCGGCCTATTTATTGAGTTATCCAACATGGCGTTGACTTTAACATGAATGCATCTATAGACGCTATATTAAGTTGATATTGCAAAAAACAGTTACTTTTAATATTGCATTGTGGAATTGTGGAACTATAATGCGTATCTTGCAGACTGAATTTATTCTAATACAAGTTTTCACATAAAAATTCGTATTTCCATTCGGCACAAGAATAAAAGGTTACAATAATACATTGAATACAATAATGCCTGAGGTAAAAAAATAAAAATACAATATTGCCTTATGGGAATACTATACTATAAAATAATATTTTATTGATTTTTGTGCTTACAATGCATTCATATTTACTTCAGTTACAATAATACTTTATATACATAAATACAATGTATTTCTATAAGCCAATAGGATAAAATTTTATTTCACAGTGTCTGTACTTATATAGAAACATCAATTGACTGACGTCTCCCAAAATAAATGTTTGTTTTTTATATGACAATAGAATTAAAAATATACTTTAGACACTGTCAAATTTGATTTTATATTAGAATTACGTGATGTAAATTTTTTTTATTCAAGCGCATAATAATTAAAGTAGAGTTATAATTTTTATCGTATGAATACTTGTTATATTATGGTGTATTTATAATTTAAAATAATACCCACTTCAAATGGTCCTATCCTATATTAAAGTTTGGTTTTAGCTCATCGTACTGTTTGAAAAATAATTGTGATGAGCTAATAATAAAACATTATAATAACATAATGTACTTAAACATTTAAATCTTTCAAGTTTTATAAAAATTATACACAATTAATTTTTAAGTAAACATATCAAGCTAACAGAATGGAAATTAAACCCTTATAACACAAAAACCAAAAAAATATTATTGATTATTACTTGACTTTTTACAGTTGAAATATTTTCTAAAGAAAATATAAATTTATGAATACAGTACTAATAATAATAATATGGAATATGAGATTTCATGAAAATGACATTAAAATGTCACAGCTGAGTGTACCCTTAGTATTTTGTTAAACAAACCTCATTAAAAACACTGTCAGGCAACTTGAGGAGTCGAGTCTTGGTGCTGAGAAATGCTGGGTGCAAGAGAGAGAGAGAGAGAGAAAGACCGTCTTTCCAGAAGACTGAGTTATACAAATACAAGGTAACTTCCTAAAATTTCAAACCACAGACAAGCATTGAAAAGCAGTTGCACAATTTCACACGGTATGTTTTTTCCCCTCTAGGTTTTTTTTTTTAGGCCACGTGCTATTAAATAAAAAATATTAATAATAATAAAAAATCTCTCATGTAACCCTAGCTTTGTAATTTTATATAGTACAGTGTATAACATGCAGCTTCGTATAGTCGTCTTGGTGGGCTGCTTGAAAGTAATTAAAAGTTTAACCATTTAAAGTAATAACCATCATTTTCAAAAATGTTCTCACGATGTTTTCTACTAACAAAAAAAAAAAAAAAAAAAAAAAAAAAAAAACTTTTATTCAGTATAATCTGTGATGAAAGATAATTTTTTTCTACTTTAATCCAATTTTGTACAAAATGTAATATTTTTTTTATACTTTTGATATAAATGTGTTTAACTTTTTTTTAGTCTATATAAGTATTAAAGAAAGTTTAAAGAGATAGAAAATGATTTTGTTTTGTTTTTAAACTTGCCAATGGTTGTCTATAAAGTATCGGATAATTTTACGTGTTTAAATTAAATTCAAATAAATCAATTTAATTTATGCGTTTATTTTGTAATTAATAGTGAAATTTAAACCATTTTCAACCAATCACTTTTAATTAAGCAGAGAAGATATTTACACACCCAGATTTACTTAGGTCCAATTTATTGTTTATATGTTAACAATATATTGTTGTTGTTATTAACTGATTTGATTTTAAAACATTAATCTTTTACGTCAGCACCACACATAAAGTGCATGTTTGCCTGACTACTCATACAAAATACTCGTGGAACCAGAAGAAAAATTATTTTAACACATTTAATAAGCGATTTCCAATTTTAACTAATGATTTTTTTCAGTCAAACTTTCATATCAAATGAAGCCAAATAATTTTCTTTACGTTTCTTAAAGATTTTTTATTATTTTTATAATAATTATAATTCTGAATAATGAATTATTGTGCAAATTTTTAAAATGATTTTTTTTTTAAATTTTTAGAAAGGCAATGAATGTAAATAATGATAAACACAGGAAAGAAGAAAATTCACAAATTAAACTGTACAGTACAACAAAGTAGGGCTTCATAACCAGTTAATTATTTTATAACAATTACAGATAAGATTGATTTCTTTACAATAATCGAAACATCATACACCATAGCTCATAGCTGAGAGACTATTATAACTATTATAATTGCAATTATAATTATTATTGTTGCAAGTATTATAATTTTATGAACTTTATTTACTACGCTGGCTAATGCTATACTGTAAAATGTAGTTATTAGAAACTTAAGATTTAGTTATTCTACTTTTAAACGTTGCATGTTTCATTGACTGAGAATGTAATGTACTGTACACACAAAAACTGCCGTACTGGTCTGTAATAGCTATTAAAATACTTCACAGTAAACTATACATTTCAGTTTAATAAACTATATATATATATATATATATATATATATATATATATATATATATATATATATATATATATATATATATATAAACATGAGAAACAAGTCATAAAAGTATTTCATTTTTTTATTATAACGGCGAATGAAATTTTAAGTCTCGTTTTTCAACAAAATAGAAGTATAGAGAAATGATTAAGATGTAAATATGAAAATAATAATTATTTAGACCAAGCAAGTAATAGCTAAAATCTTATCAATTAAGAAGTTAAATATTATATTTTATAGTAATAAGTTTACGATGTATATTTATACTCAGTACAGTACGTAGCACAGAATTGTTTTCCTAGCGTAAAATCCCCGCAATGCAGGAAGGTTAGGTAGCGTGACACTCATTTACATCACAATTCACATTAACATCATTGATTTTTTTTATTCAAACTGCCACTGCTTACATTTTTTTTTTATTATTTTTTTTTTCAGTCTGTTACTTCTTACCTGTCATACCCATGCAATTATACTAATTTTTTAAAATTTACCCAAATAAAATATCTTGAGACTTGATAAGTTTTATTATTATTTTTTTTTATGAATAACTTACTTCAAGAAGAAGAAAATCCAATTTAGAGATTCTCTCATTTTCTCATTGTTTTTATGTTTTCTGATTTGTCTTTTTCTTATATAGATTTTTTTAAAGTAGCAACAATTTAAATCATGCCTATTTTCTTTAAAATCTTTTTTCGAAAATTGAGCTCAAGAAACCGGTTACATTTTCTCTTATGGGGACAATTTGTTTTTTGTTAGTTTGATAAAACGTCTCCGTAAAATCTAAAAAAAGTGGAATAAAACAGTTTAAAGGAAACTTAAATGTTTCTTCAATACTAAAAAGTCAGCAATTTTATATTATATAAAAAAGAGATAATTTAATGAATTATTTCTAAGTTTCCTTTATCAATAATCTACTGGTTTTATGTTTAGACTATAAGGATGGTTCAGATAAAATTAAATTACATTTTGTAAAGTTAGTTCTTATTCTTATACTAAACAGAAGTCAATACTTTATACAATATTATACAGATCAAACACATATAAAGTGTCTATACAATAATTGTAAAGCAATGCAGATAAAAGCAGAATACATGGCTATACCGGTGAACGTTTGGTGCACTATGTATGTAGTTACCATTTTTATTATAATCCTTATACTCACATCGTATAGTGACTAGTTTTATATCGATGTTGTAGTGTAGGAAAATATGTGTATCTCGTTTTTTGACACGGAAAGCAAAATGTGTAACTCGTTTCCAAACGTAATGTAGATGGCGCTCCGAGTTACATATTTTTAGAGAACTTTAACAGAGAAAAGACATCAAAAAGTGTAAGGCAGACCCGCAACACTCATTTCTTTAAAATTAGCAACGCTGCAGACGAAATTACTATAGCGTGCTCTCTGATTGGCGTCTTGAATCGGCCACTTCTGACCTCTGATTGGTGCTTCGAAAAGCAACGTTGCCAAGTCAAAACTGTTAAGTGTTACAGGCTGCCTAAAACATGGGGATGTCGCTTCTTTGTTAAAGTTCTGTACACATTTTGTTTGCCTTGACAAAAAACGAGGCTTACATTTTGCTTCATGTGATAAAAAACGAGATAAGTACACATATTTTCTGCTACAACATCGATTTATAAATCAACCCAAATATTGTATCATTATTAAGTGTTTTCTCGGTGTAAGAATATATATTTATATATATGATGGATTGAAAACCACATACTGACTATATTTAGTTTTTTTTATAATATTGAGTTTCTCGTGACATCTCAAGCAAACAGTCAATGTGATAAATCTCTAGCAGACAGAAAACAATGCGAGTTGAATTCCTGAATACAAAATGCGTGATAACACTTGAGTGCCTTTTTTGCTTTTAGCGTTGGAAATAAACTAAAAACTTCATAGAATACTCTGTTGACTGTGAAAAAAAGAGAGCTAGAAGTAAACAGAAAAATGTGATATTATGAAGCAGCACACTTTTTTTTATTTTACTAGAACTTTAATGCCTTTCAGACATATTATACTGTTCTAGTTTAGACTTTATTTATATTTTTATACTTCTTGCACGCAATAAACTGTAAATGAAGCAACATTTTTTTGTGCCTTCTAGAGTTGAAATTCGAGTTAATTTTTTTTCTACGTGATTTATTTAGTCTACTTTATAGTAAACTCAACACGATAAACGTTTAAATATTTTTTTTTTAAATGAAATAAAACTTGGATATAAATAAGCTATAAATAAATTTGTTGTAGCAATTAATTGTTACATAGAAAATAATTTTTTTAACATAATAATAAAACTAATAATTTTTTATTTCTGTATACATTTGCAAGAGCTACAAAATAACTATGAAAAAATTACTTATGGATATAATGTTTGAACCACGGGTTTGAACACAACGAATTCAGCTTTGATTTTAATTGACATACGTACAGATACTAAGTATTAACATGTTATATGATGTTCATTTGATAACATGAAAATCAACAAACACAAATAAATTTCTATCACCATTCTATTGTTTGAAGTTGAAATGTGTATAACAGTGAAAAACGAGCTAATTTTGAGTGTCACGGTTGGCGATGTGAAATTGTGTTCAAACATGGAACGCAAGCTGCAGCCATAGATGAAGTTTCAGTTTGTACAAATTTTCACGTGCTTCAAATTTATCGACACACTCACTGAAGCTGTTTCACTTAAAAGTCACGTACATTAGGAAGCATTATTTGCTAGCAATAATGTCAAACTCTCTCTCTCTCTCTCTCTCTCTCTCTCTCTCTCTCTCTCTCTCTCTCTCTCTCTCTCTCTCTCTCTCTCTCTCTCTCTCTCTCTCTCTCTCTCTCTCTCTCTCTACTGCAAAAACTTTTTGTCGTTAGCTACTATTTTTAACTACTATATATATATTTTTGGAGACTTAATTAAATTTACTTTTTAAGACTAAAATAAAATAATCTTTTTTATTTTCACTACACTCTAAACATTTGAAGTACCATCAAAAGTTTATTATTATTATTTTTTTTTACTAACACAGTACTACGTATAATAATATTATAATTTTTTATACAAATAGTCTATTTGATTTTTGTTGTGCAGTATTCTACGATGACTTATAATTATTATAATGTTAAATACATACTCTGTACATTGCTGGTAAAGAGTTTAAGTTACTGAAGTTTGAAATTCTCTAAACAAAGTCTAGAATTATTTTAAAGAAAATACACTATGGAATAGGAACGAAAGCTCAATATACGTACACAGCACACTAAAAGAGGTTCATAATTTATTTCAAATATACATATAATATTCTAAATCTACATGCCAAAATGTAAAGGAAAAGTGAATTTGTAAAGAAAATTTTGGATCATGAATAAAATTAAAACTAAATTTCATTGTGTATACACGATAAAACAATGCGAAGTAATTAATACTATCATTTTTAATAACATTTGCTATAAAGATTAAAGATTTTTTTATATTCCATGACTTTTTAAGATTTAGAAATAAATTTCTAATACACTCTGACCAAAACAATGTCGTTCCCGCCAAAAGCTGTATCCGCGGTGCTAAACCAATCAGGGAGCGTGTTATAAACCTACTAGTCAATCACAGTTGACTTAACATTGTTAATTACACTGTATCCGCTCGAACTAGTATTGGGAGAAATGTATATTCATGGTAACTTAAATAAATATGCATCAACATTGTTATGCTACACTGCATGGGAAACTAAATTGAAGAGTTAAATTAAATGTTAGATTAGCATTATGTTGTACAGCAAAGGTACTTCCTACACGGAAAAAGTAAATTACGTAATTTATGCTGCGTTTATGTCATTATATAATTAAGTATGCTAAATTAGAATAACATAAATAATTATGCTATACAGTATAATATTAAAGCTATATATCATAATATTTATGCAGTATAGCATAAATTATGCTGTATTAAAATTAAACAGATTGTGCTAAAAATGATCAAGCATAATTATTACATATTGTTTTGTCCATGTAGTAAAATAAAGTAATGCAGTATACCCCCCCCCCCCCAATTATGTTGTAGAAGTGCATAGTACGTTGTAGAACCTAGTTTTTGTTTTTAATCAATAATTATCCTAAATAACATAGATATACAGTATTATCCACTTTAGCAAAATTTAAGTTCTCTTTTGCTTCTTGTTTAAGTTTATCTTGTTCTTTCTTTCATTTATGTAAAAGAAGATTAAAAAAAAATCCATAAACTTCAATTTCATAAACAACATTCCTTTTGACAATATGTTTAGAATTAATTACTACAAAATAACATAATATATAATTTGTATTTGAATACGTATATATAGAGAAGAAATTGAACTGTGACACAACATGTTCCTTTAAGCAGTTTCAAATTATTACGCCACGTGAGTTTTGTGATAGTTGGTGTGGAAGAAATCGTATTATTTACTTATTGTATAGCAACTTCAAGTTTTGTAGCAAAAATAATGAGCTTGTTTCGCTAATGAAACTCGCTTTACTGTACTTATTCTCTGCTTGTAACAATGTTGGATTAGAGCAGACTTTTCTGAGGATGCTTTTTCTTCCATGTTTGTGGCGTAAACAGTCATGTCATTTTATCTTAAAAGTCTGTGATACCCTTTTTTTTTTCTTTTAATATATCGATGTTGTAGTGGAAAATATGTGTATGTGTTTTTGTTGTTGTTGTTGTCGTTGTTGTAATGGTTAAAGCAAACTCGTTTCTGAACGTAACGTTGTTGGCGCTCTGGGTTACACATTTTGCTTGCCATGACAAAAAACGAGATATACATTTTGCTTCGCCTGATAAAACGAGATACACATATTTTAATAATAATAAACGGTTCTTATTACGAGGCCAAAAAGAGTACACACCCACTTACATGGTCCTCTGACTTATTTTTAACATATTCAGATATTATCGTCAGAGTATTTAATTTTTACAATAAAACATAAAATACACAAACATATATATTATTATGTAACTATATAGTAATCATAAATGATAAAGAGCATTTATATATTTCTTATTTACTTATTCTGATATAATTAAGACAGACAACTTTACTTACATACTATGCTATGATATAATCAATAAACAAAATTTCTTTTTATAAACTCAGTACGCATATTTAGATAATTATTTAGTATTTTTATTCTTTATTCAGATTTGATTAAAAAACACGATTATAGTTACATTGATTGCTATGCCATCGGTATATATTATAATATATCCAAATTTAAATGTCGTATTATTGAAAAATATGACAATTTTCATTGTGTTTAATATTTATATTGCATTACGTGCATGTATAGTAAGTAATATTGCGTACATTATATTTTTAAATGTTAATTGTAAACAATTTTAAAACAAAAATAAAACTGAAAGATTAAATAGGTATACGTATGTTTTTTTTTAATCGTGACTTATAAATATTAACTTCTATGAGATATGTTTAAAAAGTTATATTTAAAAAATAGTTCTAAATAAATATTTTGAGACAGATTGCCATACTACAGTATATAAAAAAATAACAAACAGTATATAAAAGAGAAAATATAATGTAAATTTTATTACTTGGAATGTACTCTAAAATATTAATTACAGAGCAAACATTAAACAAGTACTTTTTTATATTTAATATAATTTAAGGATTGTTGTAAGTATAATAATAATATACACTGCACGAAATAATATTTAAAGTAAAAATTTATTAAACAAACAATTTATAATAATAAAAGCAACATAGTATTACAATATAAAATTTTTTTTTGTTTGCACAAAACTCTTTTGTCGCAACTTGTGCGCAATGGGATTGAATATAATATAACAATATTTAACTGTGTGTATAATTTAAAATGTAATATTAACATGATCAATAATAAATTTTATTTTAAATAATATAAATATTTAATTAAACTAATTTTATGGTTTTATATATTTTAATTTTTACACAGAGGGTATAGTTATATAAAATAGTTCACTTTTAAAGTATGTTTAATTGATCCTAAGGGAGGAAAAATACCAGCCTACATTTGTTATATGTTAACAAATTTTATCATGTATATCTTCAGAGCTCTCTCTCTCTCTCTCTCTCTCTCGCACCCACATAGCAGAGAAAAGTTTTCACTGCTACATAGTAACATAAAGTGAGAATGTGCAAAGTTATTTCATTGATAAAATATATAATAAGCAAAAATATGTCAAAACTTGCCTATACTTTAAGGCTTTAACATTTTTTTTATACCAACAATATTGCTTTCTTTGTATATACGTGAGCAAAAAAAAAAAAAAAAAAAAAAAAAAAAAAAGTTTTGTTACAAGAAGTACGATTTTGATTTTGTTTGAACGTAAAACAAAGATGTAAGAAGTTTTTGTAAATGTACAGTTTTTATTGAATAATAAAACTTTGGTTAGTGTATAAGATATTTATATGCTATTTTTACGAAAGTGTAAATTTTTATATTGTTTTTGTAAGAAAATGTTATATTGAACAGAGGTAACATACTTGCATTAAATTCTGTAAAAAAAAAATGCACTTATACATAACCTATCATCTCATATGATTATTAAGATAATTAATTAAAGGTAACATAACACAGTTTGTGTCTGCGTGCAGAAACATTTAGCTCTCATATAACTACATTTTTGCTTGACAATTATTATTATTATTTTAGTGGTGAATAGGAAATAATGGTTGAATTGGCATCAAATATGTACTGCCAGAGTTTTGATTTAAAGGTCCATAAAAAAGTTTTATAAATAACTTTTGCAATTACTGAACAAGAAGCAATAATAAAACTGTAAGTAATAACAAACTCAATGTGAATCTTTTTGTTCTATACTGTACAGCAGTTTTAAAGAAAATAAATTTTATATTTTCATCTGTGTGGTACACTAAAAAAAATTTTAATTTTGTTTTTAATTTTCATAAAAATATTGTGTTGTTTTTTCTTTAAACAGATAAAAATTTAAAGAATCTTTATGATAATTATGACGTCAAAGCTTGTGTTTGAGTGTGCAATGAAAATGTTTTTTTTTTTTTTTTTTTTTTTTTTTTCATATTTTGGAAAGAGTGAAGTATTGTATTGTTGTGCGGCGTATGTTACGCCAAAAAACACGAGGACAATGAAAAAGTGAGCCGCTCGATAAAACCTCAGCACACTGGCTTGCCTGTCTGCCTGTCTCTGACTTACAAGATATATAATATATATATATATATATATATACACACACACACACACACAATATACAATATAGTATGGTACATATAGGAAACAACAACGGATTTGAAATAACACATAAAACCGGAACAACAAAAGCCGAGGATTTTCTTCATGTTATTAGGTCACATGATGCTAAAGACAATATGCAAGACCTAGGATATCATCTTTCTTACTCTTTTATTTTATTTTTTTTCGTAATATAATGCCTCTTTTTTTTTCATGCAAACTTTTTTTCCTGCTTTTTTTTCAATAAAATTTTCCGATATCTATGTCATGAAAGCATAGGAAGAAGATGTTGCAATCTCTCTCTCTCTCTCTCTCTCTCTCTCTCTCTCTCTCTCTCTCTCTCTCTCTCTCTCTCTCTCTCTCACTATATTCTTCTGCCTACAAATAAAGTAAAGCACAAAATTATAATGTAAATATACCAACTCTGCAGTGCGGGATAGGTACACAATTAGTATTTTTAAAACACGTAAAACAACTATATTTTTTCTTACTTGAAAAAAAAAAAAAAAAAAAAAAAAAAAAGGCTGTACTGAAAAGAAAAAAAAAGTATGGCAAACTTTTGTATTATATGACAAAAAAAAACTACATCTTGAAGAAAATGTACCACAAGACTAGAAATAAGGCAGCAAAGCAGCTTATGTAAGGCAGTAATAAAACTATTTATGTGTCTGCGTATCTAGCTTAATAAAGTAATAAACATTTACGTTTTTTTCTTTTAAGTCATTATTACCTCAATAGCTTCTTTTTTTTATATATAGTATACAAAAGTTTGTCATTTTAATGTCTCGTAAAATTTTGTACGTGGGAAAGTGGATTTCTGAATTTACCATCTGTTCACCTTTACTGCCATGGTGTTTCTAATGCAGTAGCTTATTTTTTAACATTTCTTTGGAAGCAAGTAATGAAGTTTTTAAATGGAGAAATACCTTACTGAAACGTGAACGCACTAAATTTATAAAACACTGATTGTCCGACTTGAGGTGACGACAGATTGCGTGAAAATGATTTTAAGGGAAACTGGACAATTTTTTTTTCTTCATATTATATTAAATTTACTTTAAATTTTAAGTCTCCTTTTTTAAGATGTTATACTTAGAGAACTTAAAAAGTTCATCATTTTGTAATAGTTTTCCTACAATTATGCATTCAAATACTACATGATGTAGAATATATATATATAATACAAATAAAAAAATAGTGACAATGTAAAATATACATTTTACTTAATATGCTTTCATGTATGAGTAAGAATGGTACTTTTAATTAGCCAAGCAGTTAATAAGATTGTTAGAAGATTATTGTAGAGTAAACTTAAAGATTTTTTTTGTCTCATTCATTTTTCATTAAAATTCTAGTCATGCATTTGTTCTTTAGTGTGCAAGTTACTTTTTAAAATATAAACTATTTTATTTTCTAAGAAATGAAAATCTTCTCGTAACATCTGGAATAAGAAGTGCTTTTAAACTTATTTCATTTTATCCTTAAGCATTGTTAATAATAATTGTGAAGAAAAAAGTTTTAATTTATAAAACTTTTTTTTTTTCATAATATTGTAATGATTATTTTTATGATCGTTATGAAAATGGTTCTACTATTAATTTTATTTAACTCAAATTACATAAAAACTAATGTATAATTATCAAGATATAAAATTGTATTATCTTAATATAAAAAAAAAAAAAATGTGCGTTTTTGTTGTTAACTTAAAGCCCTTGTCAACTTATTTTTTATCATTTAGTATACTAGACTGATAATTACCATACCTTATTATCCATGAATTACACCATCACGTTTATTTTGTATATATTTTCGTTTATTTTCGTTTTTGCGGATAAATCACGTATATGACGTCACAATGTACCGATGGGGCCGTGATACGGGTAAAGAACTCTAGGGAGGGGGCTTAAATATATCACGTGACCAGAGCGGTGACTGTGATTGGCGGCGGTACATTGTGACGTCAGATACGTGTCTAATTCATGGATATTAAGGTATGGTAATTATCAGTCTAGTATTCTAAATGATAAAAAAAGTAAGTTGACAAGGGCTTTAATGTGATGGAGTAAAGTATAATTGTTTCAACTCTTAGTAATAGTTATTAAAATTTTACATTTTTAAATACTAACAAACTATTGCAGGTACCTTTTATGCCTGAAAAAAATTGGATGGACCAAAAATGTAACCATTATTTGAAATTTTAAAGAAGAGAATTTTGCAAAGCATAAAAGAATGCGTGAAACTTCAATTCTAGAGTTATATAAAGAGATAAAAAAAAATGAAAAAGAAATAACTTATAAAAGCTTCCGAGAGCATCTGCTTTTGTATTTATTCATGATTTATATGAGTGAGCATAAAGTAGTAGTTAATGTGGCAGCATAACAAGTGCACTATTTTAGTAAAATCGCTGCCATATAAAGACCATAAGATAAATTCTTAACGAGATATAAAAATAAAGTATGTAAGCAACAGAAAATATGTGTAAAAAAATGTGTATAAAATTTATGAAACAGAAAAATGTAGTATATTATGTATAATATATATAAAAAAAGCAGTGTTGAAAAATCTTATAGTGTAAAAATATGTATATGGTAAAAACAAAAATTTATATTTTGGTATACAAAGCAAGTGAAGTTAAAGTATAATAATATATCAAACTCAATGTTTACACTGAAAAATAAATATAAAAATTTGTACAGAAGACAGAGTTTTTATATGATGAGTTTTTTTGGTTACAATATCACACTCTGCTTACATTGTACACAAAAGAAAATTTTTAATGCATTGTTGTGAAAAATACAGCTCTTGGTCTTGATAATGAAGCCTACACTCCTACCTTTACAATTTTGTTTTTATACGGACAGCTTACTAACATTACAAGTGACTTGTAATTTAATTTCTTGCTAGTATATTATTGGCGGATGATCGAGGGCTAGTAATAACATGAGGAGAGGTAAAAAACAAACAAACGTTTATTACTGACGCTGGCCGCTGCTCATTTAACTTTATGATATATAATATACTGTATGTTTGCCAACACTATATAATATTATAATATATATATATATATATATATATATATATATATATATATATATATATATATATATATATATTATATATATATGAGAGAGAGAGAGGGGGGGGGGGTCGTATCGTTCAATCCATTGATTATAGTCTCCAACGCTCATAGGATCCAAAAGTATATATATATATATATATATATATATATATATATATATATATATATATATATATATATATATATATATATATATATATATATATATATATATATATATATATATATATATATATATATATATATATATATATATATATATATATATATACACACACACACACGCGACAGTGTCAAGTGAAAAAGCGCAGTTTTAAAAGACAACATGGAAATCATGTCGAGACACGGTAAATAATGATAATAATAAAAAATCCGTGTCATTTTACCTGCAAGAGTTTTGAAAGATGTCTCCAGCAAGAAAGTAAAATAACCGAAAGCTAATATAAAGTTTTTTCCAGTGCGACATAAAAATAACCACCCAGTTGCATGCTGTGTTTTATAAGCAAAGTAATATCGAGCGCGAGAGCTAAGTTATGTGGGTGGTAAGGTCGAGAGAGAGAGAGAGAGAGAGAGAGAGAGAGAGAGAGAGAGAGAGAGAGAGAGAGAGAGAATGCGGAGTATAACAAAACCACTCCATAGAGTGCCGTATTGACTGCGCTTAATCATGTTATTAGCGACCTGTGACGTTTGTATGCTTAAACAATGCAATACAAAAGAGAAAAGTGGGATGGTCCACTTTATTACACAGTGATTCATTAAACCTTAAGTAACCCTATAAAGTGCTACATAAAATACACATTTCATTGATTTATATATTTTATAGAACACATAGAATATACACAATAACCCAGGTATACTTTGGTAAAATTATGAGTCTGGTGATCGTATTTTATATCAAAATACAATAGCATTTTTTATTCTCTGCTCTCTCTTTCTCTCCCTCTCTTATTTCACCTGCTTTTTCAATACACTGATACTCGATAACTGTGGTTTATATTTTTGCTTCGTAAGAAAAAAATTAATATTGGAATTTTGTTGTTAGTAAATTGATTTTCAAAGAAATGTTTTTAATTTTATGTGGCTTTCAAGATATTAAATCAAATTTTAAGTTCGTCTTATAAAATACCCATCAAATATGCAAAGAAAATGCAGAAGTATATTCGTCTCATTCACAAAAATCTAAGGAAAAAAAATGCTGGAATAATACTGTAATTTAAAGTTTTTTTTTAAGTAAACAAATTCATTGAAGTTCTTATTTCAGTGGGTACTTTAATACCATCAATACTTTTTTTTTATATATACTAATATATAGTCAGAGTAAATAAGTTTTACTTGAGATTAACTGTAGCAAGTTAATCTTTTTAAAATATAAAGCAAACAAGAATGAGCAAACCAAGCAAGTTGTTGCAGATGATTACGTATTGCATGAGTAGAATTTCGTATTTAGTCCAGAAAAGTTTAGGTCTGTACAAATGAACAATTGAGATAAAACTTAATTTTAATTTACATGTTTGTAAAGTGAAATAAAGTTAGGTACTTGAAGTAATAAGACGAATTTCAATGTAACATGCTCACCGTACACGCAATTCTAATTTATAAAATTGCATGACGACTCTCAGTTACTGTACAATTTTTTCACCTAGATTTTTGTTTTATTAATTTCTTACTTTGCAACATTTTTTTTTCTTCTTCCTTATTTTCTTTTATATATTTGAATTTTTTTAAAATGATGTTTCCTGGTACTATAAAATAAGTTTTTTTCTTTTGCTCTTGAAATACGAAAACCTGTCTTGCTTTAGTGAGAGAGAGAGAGAGAGAGAGAGAGAGAGAGAGAGAGAGAGAGAGAGAGAGAGAGAGAGAGAGAGAGAGAGAGAGAGAGAGAGAGAGAGAGAGAGAGAGAGAGAGAGAGAGAGAGAGAGAGAGAGAGAGAGAGAGAGAGAGAGAGAAATTGGGGAGAGAGTTAGGTCATTAAGAAGATTGGGTTTATTTTTTATTAATATTTCCTTTGATTTTTAATAAATTTTGAAAAAATATTTAAATATTATTTAAAATTTATCATAATAATTACAATAAATTATAATAATTATTATTGTAATAATAATTTATTTATTTAATCAACAAACATTTTCTCAAAGCTCATTTGTCAGAATGTACTGCTACGTTACAGCTACCAGCCAATTAAAAATCCAAATTTAATTATATAACAAAAATCACACAGAGAAATAAATATATAAATTAATGCGACAAAAATTATATTTATAGCAATTGGTGACAAAATTTAATGAACATACTAACCGGTAAAGAAAATTTTGGATTTTTAATATGTTATTTTATTTCATTTCACTAAACGATATAATTATATTAAAATAAATTGAGAAATTATACGTTCCTGTGTGAATGGAAAATGTGGACTATAATTGACGAGATGACGTTGAATGAATGAAAATGGTAATTTTGAACGGCTCTCCCCGAGGCTAGGAAAAACGTTGCAGTGGGCAGATGTAATGTAGGCAGGAGGGGTGCAGTGTGTACACCCAAGTTTCTCTGCCTACCTCTATAGTCATCTCGCGGGAGAAGCACCTGTGCCACAGATAATATAATAAAATGAAATTATAATTAAAACAAAACGTTGAATGTTAATTAAAATTATCTACCATGTTTCTCCATATTATTCATGATATAACTGACACTTCTCTCATATATATATTTAATTAATTTTATACCTATTTTATAATATACGAAGAAATTTTTGTATAATGTACGTGATATAAGTAATTGTACTTGATAAAAAAAATTCACAATCATATTAATATAATTTAATTTACTATTTTATATAAATTCAAATTCTAACTTTTATTAAAGATAATTTTTTACGAACATCGGCTAAATGTTTCAAATTAACTAAATATAATAACAATTAAAAAAGTTATAGAGTATAGTATGTTTTTATATACGAATTAATATTTAAAATCGTTTAAAGGAATTGTTTTGTGTTTTTATATTAAACATATAATTGCCACCAGAATAGATTTGACATGAAATAAATTTTATCATAAATATTTTAATGATAATTATATATAAAAAAAGGGTTAAATAAACTAAATGGTCTAGCATAGATAAAAGCAATGAGGGTGATAATAGTGAACTATGATAGTATTATGCTTATCATTGTATAGTGATAAAATTAATACTAATTATACCCACAAAATCAGCATATAACACAGAAACGTTAACAGTTTTCGTTTTCCGCGATTTTTTCTATATATTGATTATTTATTTATATTTCAAAGTTGTTATTCATAAGCTGCCTGTTCTTGATATTTCGGAAGTAAAGGGTGCATTATTTAAGTTACGAATCCTAACTTATTTGAGATAAACACTTATGAGTTATTATAAGCAGCTAAAACAATGCATTTTAACAAATTATTAACAATAGCTGTTTTAAGTTATTTCAAGCTATTAAAATAGCTATTGTTAATAATTTGATAAAAGTCTAAAATTTGCTAAAATGCATTATTTTAGCTGCTTATTATAGCTCATAACTCATAACTTCATAAAGTGTCTCTCTCAAATAAGTTAGGTTTCGTAACTGAAGTAATGCACCCCTTTTTTTGAGAGTTAATGATTTGTATTATAAATAATATAATTGTATCACAAAAATACCAAAGTGTGAAACACTATAATTATCTGAAATAAATGTAATTTTATCTTCTAATTTTAAAATGTCACAAAATTGTTAATTTTTAATTTTAAATAAATACAAAAATCATTATGATATATGTTTAGTTTGAAAACTAATTGGGTTGAAAATAGTTGCAAGATATGGTACCTCCTCAACGTAATGAACATTAGCATGCTTTTTACATCGCCTTTGCCTTTGCCCCCTTTTAAAAAAAAAAAACGTTTACATTAAAATCAAAATGTTTCAATTATATAGATAACGATTGATTCAAAAACAAACAAAACAGAAAAAAAAGTATCTCAAACATTATAGAATTGTGTAGGTGGACAACGCAATAAATTTGTTTTCTGTTATTTTAAAAAACATCGTTACTATTATTTATAGCACACAAGATACGAGTGTATAGATAAATGTTCTGTGTATTCGCCTAAATAATTCAAATGAATTATAAAATATCAATGAGCCCACGTATACACTTCTAAACAAATAGATTCTCTTTTATATTTAAATAAATTTCTCGTTTTTTTTTTTTTTTTTTTTTTTTATTATTTTTTTTTTACATACAATACAGGAAAATCTTGCTGCATTTTTTTCTAGAATACATTTCTTTGTATAGGATGTATGCAATTTATCCAAATGTGTAACTAATCTACCTAATAATATACTTTTGAAGGGATATTCTTTATGTTTCTTTTAATGTTTTTTTTTAACTTAAAAAAAAATTCAATTTACTAATTTTAATTTTTTAAAGCATGGATATTGCAATAATTAAAAGATCAATTTTTTTTTTAATTAATGAGATTTTTTTATCCGAGAACAAAACAGTATACTACATCAGAAGTGAAGTATAATATAACATCTGTAACAATAACAAACATATCATAGGAAAATAAAATAAAATGTCTTTACTTTGTCGTTACCGATACGTTTGTGTACATACTACAAGTATAAACATGATTTATTATGAGTACTAATATGTTGCACAAAAGTACTCTGGAATTGCACATTGCCAAAACGTGATTCATGGACTTGGAACATCCATATAACAACATATTATATTACGTAGTGAAGTGACCCATATTATTATTTGCTGGCGCAATCACTATAACAAAAAGTTTGTACACTGTTATTAATTTCTTGGCATCGCTTTGAAGTTTTGTATCAAATACAAAAACAAAAACATAACAACAAAGATAAAAGAAAATGAGATCAGAGAAAATGACCAGCAATATGAGATGAGACTAAAAATCCGATTGATATCTTTTGACATTCATGTGTGATGTGGGTTTATTGTAAATTTTTATCTCTTATTATATTGATTGAAATTTTTGTATTATTTCATATATACATACAGAAAATTTCTTTTTGATATTTGTTTGAATATGTCATTAAAAAAAGTTTTATAATTTAATTCTTTTATCATTTCATATTTAATGCTCAAAATAATGAATAAATTATTCATCATAATTTTATTATGTTAAAAAATGCAAAAAAAAATGTAAGGAAAAAACTTTCCTCTATAGTACAATGATAACCTTGATAACATTTTTATACATACGAGTATAATAGTTTCATTAAACTACTATTAAAGTTATATTCTTTACTTTAAAGGAATAGACCAGAAGAAAACATAAGCATTTATATCACAAAACACTTGATGGGACTTACATAAATAACTTTAGTTTGTCTTGACATTCTAACAGTTTGACATTCTTGACAGTTCAGCAGTGATCAGAAAATTTCAATTTATGCAACCCGCACAACATTTTTTTTACTAATTTTTGCATGAATAATCACGCAAATTGCATACTTTAAAACATCTTTACGCTGTCTCGTGGGGCTACATTAACATTCTGGTAAAAATTGTCAACGGTTTTAAAGATGCCATTTCGTATTTATTCATTAGAAATCATGTTGTTTTATGTGGTCTATGACTTTAATGACTTGCAAGATATGCTGCTCTAAAAATAGTAATTCCACAAAGAAACATTTTTTTCAAGCTTCAAAGATTTTAAATTTTGTTTTAAAATACTTAAATGCACAAATTTGTTTTACTTTTATCCTAACAAATACTATACTTTACGCTTACAATACCTGAATGCATTGTGTTTTGTAAACTTCTCACGTAAATCACCTGACTTGTTGTGTTTTTGCTGCACTAATTGTTTCCTCACGAGGGGGAATTATAAGCAAATAAATCATAGTGTTATTGTGGGGAGTTTCTTTGCTTCCAATATAAGAACAATAACTTGTGAAGAGTAAGAGTTTGAAGTATTTTTAAACTATTATTGTGTGAAGCAAAGTTAATAATTGCTAATATTAAAAGTTTATTATACCCTAATTTAAATTTTACTTACAAGGAGAGAAAAAAAAGGTGTAATTATTTTATATTTATAATAAAATACAACGGCAGTATGTAATAAACATTATCTTTGTTATCATTTATATAACCGTACAACAAACAAATAATACATTTTGAAAGTTGATTACATATATATATATATATATATATATATATATATATATATATATATATATATATAGAGAGAGAGAGAGAGAGAGAGAGAGAGAGAGAGAGAGAAATAAAAAGCTGGTAATTTTCTACAATAGTAAGGTGAAGGTGAAGTTAAAAATACATTTTTATGAAGTAATCAAATAATATACGTCTTTTATATAGCTAAAATTATGCGCATGTATTAAAATTGAATAAAATTACCAAAGAGAGTTCATTATAAAAAAAATGAATAATTTCTTTCTTGTATTTAATATGGGTAGCTATAGTAACCTAGTTTTTGTAGCAATGAAAATTACAACAATTTTAAGTAAATAATAAGAAAAAAAAGCCCCATTAACTGATTAAATTGTAATTTTAATTCCATTAAAACATTGTTATTTTTATTATTCTTTTTTTTTTAAAATAAAAAACTAAACTATATGATCTACAGTTTACAACGTTGAAAAGTAAAAAATAGTTTATTATTAAAATATTTATGCTTTTAGTAAGATCAATTATGAAATATATTGCATTTACCGTAGTTGCAATATTATAACGTGGTATTTCTTTGTGCAGTTTAATCGTTATTTTGAACGTTATTTTAAAGGCAACAAAAGAAATAGAACGCTATATTCTTGCAGAATGTATTAAGAGAGAGAGAGAGAGAGAGAGAGAGAGAGAGAGAGAAACAGACAGAATAATGTATGTATAAAAGTGCTTGCAAAGTGCAAGTTTGTATATTTTTATATAATATAAATATGACACAAATACATTAAACAATTCAAATTTCCAGTTTTGTATAATATACATTACAAGAAATTGCATAGTAGTAAAAAAATACATTTGAGTTATATTCTATACCATGCGTCACTTTTTTTTTTTTTTTTTTTTTTTTTTTTCGTCTTCTTTCATTCTTTCTCTCTCTTTTCTTTGCTTTGT
The DNA here is from genome assembly GCA_949318235.1 of Ecdyonurus torrentis. Classification (NCBI taxonomy): domain Eukaryota; kingdom Metazoa; phylum Arthropoda; class Insecta; order Ephemeroptera; family Heptageniidae; genus Ecdyonurus; species Ecdyonurus torrentis. Next base: position 21,373,608 of record OX439131.1, read on the forward strand.
ATGTTATTCAAACAAAAGACATAAAATCAACCCTTATTCTTATAATATTTTTGTGGATCAATGAATTCCCTAGAGCCCTATTTACTCATACTGTATAGAAAAAAAAACTGCTGCTAGCAGCTTGCGAACAACTTTCCAATTGCTGCTTTTTTTCTCTCTTTTTAGCACATCTCATTCATGTTAGACCTTTTTCTGCTTTTTTATTTTTTTTTTCTTCTTCTTTTTCTCTCTTTTCAATATTTTCTCCGTTTGAATTTTGATCAGGCAGAAGAGGTAATGAAAATGAGGCAATATCATTGCAAATTTACACTTTATAGATTTATGATTATATACGTACAGTACTTGAAATTTAAAGTGAGTATTATTCCTTTTGTATTTGGACTATATAATTTATAGGATTATTTATATAGAATTCAGTTTGATTCTAACTATTTACTCATTCTAATATCATAAATAAATATAATTTAATATATAAAAGTTAAAAAATTAATTTTATATGAAATAAAATAAATATAATACTAGTATATTTTTAACTTAGTTATATTCAAATACGTAGTTTAAATATGGCTATTATATATAAGTAACAATATTGTTACTTCCATAACGTTTTCCTATTTTCACAGAATACAAAAAATCAATATTACATGGTCACGCTATACATAGACCGTGTTGGTTTAAATGTGCATGCAAATTTACAGAAATAAAACGTCAAAACAAATACAAAAAAAAAAAAAAAAAGTTAAAAGTTAGTTCTAAAGTTGTGAATGTCAAGCTTGTTGCCTACGTTTTAGGATACTTTGCCCATCCCACTATCACTTTACTTGGATTTTAAACAAACTTTGTTTTTGATTTTGTGTTTAACTGTGTTATAACTGTAACATTCGACAGCTTAATGAATACATTATTTAATTTATATTGTTGTTTTTATCTCTTGACTTAAAAATACAAAAATTATAAGCATGAATTATCATGCCACTTAACTTTGATTATAATCTCCAAATAAGTATTATGTAGGACAGTATTTATAATATAATATTATTATTACCATTTCAATGTGGTCTATGATTATTAATCATTATTTCCAGTTCTATATATTATAAATTATTCAGTTTTTGTTAAAATAGCATTTTGTGATACATATTACAGTTTACCAATATGGTGTTGTACGATCAGCTATACTTGAACTAAAAACGTTTTATCACAAAATATTTTTCTTTATGATTCGAGTGTGCTATAATGATCAAAGTATCACTTGAAGCGTAAAATTGGCAACGTTGCGCTCAAGTTGTTTGCATAATATTAATAATTAAACACGCAACTGCGTACACTTTGTGAGCGAACAATATTTTTGTAATTTTTTATTATTTTTTTTTCTTCTAAAATTTAAAGTCTTTTGTTGTGATAAACATAAAATTCTTAAAAATAGAAAATTTTTGTACTGCAATACTGATGAATTTTTATATACATGAATATATTACACAATCTTTTTACATTATTATAAATTATCATAAAAAAAATATATTTATATAAAAAAAGCCGTAGTATTATCAAAACCCTTATTATTTGTAAGAAAATATTAAATAATACTAGTACCGTGACATGCCATAGTAAAATCAAAAATACAATTTTATTTTACTAAAGTATAGAAGTTAATAATTACGCTATGAATCATAAGACCCATGAATATATTTATAGCATAAAATAGGAAGCACGTACTGTATTTTACAAAGGCATTATTTTACTTTAAGAACTAAACCAAAAGTCTTGAAACATTAAGATATTAATTAATTTAAAAAAAAATTCATCATAAAAATTACAACTTTAGTATCATTGATGTAATAGTATTTATATTTAGTTTACGCTTTACGCTATATAAACTCCATGTGCATTTTTTCTAATAACAGTATTAAAAATGTATCGTAAAATTTTTAACAATAATAATTACTGTACTAAATACACACTGGGTATACGATGTGATAAAAATGCATTATTTACTTCAACGATTGCAAGAAGAAAAAAAAGCATTTTAACAATGACCTCATTTTCTTTCCAAACAAAAAATGATGTATATTTTTTGTACTCCCATATAATCCACATAAAAAAGTAGAACTAAGGTGTTTTCAAGGGAAGGTGTGATAATTGTACCTCCACGCCCAAGTTATATATATATATATACTGTAATATTTCATTGCACGCTCTAGGTGCATGGTTTTAATATTATACATGCAAGTATTCTACATTCACTTCAATTGTTGCAGTTGCAACAACGCTTACTATGATTGCAAATGCCTTTCATCACCTTCAAAGTAAAAGATATGTTAATGTAGCACTTTAATTTAAATGATTCACGTGCTGAGTGAAATGCAGAGAGAGAGAGAGAGAGAGAGAGAGATAATGTATTATGCAACACAAAACAAAACAAAAGAAATTTATATTTTATTTTAATATAAATTTTATATGCAAAAACTATAATAATAATAATAAAAAGTGTTTTTTTACTTCTGCCGCAAAACGTGCATTTTCATTCAAACTTCTCTCGTGATTTTATAATCGAAATGTTTAAAAATATTACAAGTATTAAAATAGAAGGAGAAATAGTTCTCAAACTGTGTATTATATTCTATTTAAAGATTTTCTTCTTGTTTAAAATGTAATTACTTTCGTACATATTCTAGAAGAAAGGAAAAAATGTCCTAAAATCACGCTATGAGTATTTTTATATAATATAAAATTGCTGTAGATACTATATTCTGTGAAGTTACTTTTATTCTTAATCAACTTTACAGAACTTTTTGTCTTGATTCATATTATGTAACAACTGCAAGAAGAAAGAATGACATGGATGGAAATCTGTGATTAAATACCATATAGGTGATTATATACCTTTTTTTTAGCCTTTTTAATGAAAAGGCATTAGTTATTAATCATATTAGAAAAAATATACACACAGTACGTATACTGTTTCTAAGTATCAAAAATTAAAATATAATTAATAATTTACTTAATAATTATATAATATAATTAATTATGTAACTTTATACTATATATAGATATAATATACATGGTCTGATTAGGGGCATACAAATAGTACAAATTTTGACAAAATCAGCTAGCACCGGAGGTTGAATAATATATATATATATGGGAAACTGTTAAAAATATTTAGTTTATAGTCTCATACCTATCGCAATGAAAATTATATACCATTACTTTGAATACCTGCCGAGGTTTAATTATTATTATTGTTATTATTATTTGTAATCCGAGCAATATGGTAATTTTTATTTTTTAAATGAAACTCAAATCCTAATGGTAAACTTTACTTCACTATGCTACACGGTATACATACTGCAAATGATGTTGATTCAAACTTAAAGCTCGCCTTTGCAGAGAATTTTAATGCAGTTTTTTTAAATTTAAAAAGTATCGATATTAAAAAAAAAAAAAAAAAAAAAAAAAAAAAAAGTATTGATCCTCATGCAATATTATGAGTTACTTTTGTAAAACCGTATAATCATTAATCGTATCACTAAAAAAGAAAACTTCTTTTAGAATTGGCTTAATGTGTGTCTTTGCTTTTTGTTTGAAATCCAAGTAATCGAGTTTAATGAAATGAAAGAACATCTTGTTACTGAAAAGTATTAACTGGATAGTTTTTACACTAATTAACACATGATGCGACCGATCCACAATTTTTTTTTATTTCAGTATACAAAAGTGACGTTGTGACGAGGGTTACTTACATTCAGCTATAAGAAGTAACAGTCTACTTCATCAATTTTATCAAAGGTCACTGGGTCAAATTTTCTCTTTACACATCGCTTAGTATGTCATTTTATATGCTGTCACTCTTTTCACAAAGTGATGAGCATTGGAATTGAAAGTAATTTGTTTTCAAATAGCACGTACAAGTATTACCTACAATATGAACTACATTTTCTATACAACATGTGTCTACTCAAAATACTAAGTAATAACTAAAATATTATTATGTAATTTACTAATTTTATTAATTCAAAGGAATAACTGTCTAAAAACTAAACAAGAGGGATGAATTAAATTTAATGTAAATAAATTATATTACAAAATACAACTTCAGCAAATTATTATCCTAACTTTTAAGATTATTTGTTGATAACAATATATTACATACAGTATATTTATAAATTGATAACGAGTTTTTTTTTGTAGGTAATATTTTAAAATGCTATTATTTTAAATTAATTTAAAAGATATTATCGGAAGGGTGTGTTATTAAAACACAACTTGTTATTGGTTTAAAAATATTGGTAAGTTATTGATAAATTATTATTATTATTATAATTTTTTTTTACATAAATTACTCTTGATATTATAGAATATCATTCAAAGTTTTGATTTTCACAGTTTGACATGCTAGCAAAGAATATAAAAATTTCATCTCGATGTAGATTAGAGTTTACTTCCCGCTGGCAAGCAATAACAAATAGCACGCTCTACAGCACCCAATATGTCACATTACGTTTTCAAATTTAAATCTCAAATATTTGTAGACATCGTTATTTACTTATAGGTCATTGATTACTCTCTTCAATAAATATATCAAGTATTTTCTGTATTGATTTTTTTTCTCTGCTTTGCATTTTTTTTTCTCATTTCATATGCAATGTTTACTCAAATTTAATTACTGAATGATTGATTTTATTGAATTGGCATGAATTATTAATATAACAATTATAATAAATAATATTTATTGGAGGCTATAAAAGTTGTAAATCCTGATAATAACATTATTAATAAAATTTATTTTTTTATTTGCAATGAGTTCCAGAAAGAACTTAATATTTAAGAAATTTTGCTTTGCTCTTGTTCATTCTCTTTAATGCTTTTACTCTCTCTTTTTCTCTAACTATTACAATGATGTTATAAATCAACAGAAATGAAGTACTGAATCATCTAGCAAAAGTAAACATATTTGTTATTTCTCATGCAAAATTTGCAGTGAAATTATAAACTTTAAATGCACATATTACAGAACTATAGTATTATAATACTTCAATTTGGTATATTACGATAAGTGAAGTCAAATATCAGTTAATAATATGTATCATCATGGGGTAAATAAACCTTAAATGTGTTGTTATAATTCATTACCTTTTTTTTTACCCCACTATACCATATAAATTTAATATGTAAATGTTATAGTATCGTAATAAAGTTAAAATTATAGCAACAGTGTTAATGTATTGAATATTTGAGGCAAGACGAGTTGAGGGAAATAATGTTATGTATTCTCTCGTCTGGTAGGCAAATGTTAGTGTGTTGGTTTCTAGAGATGGATGTTTGTGAAGCAAAGTTCGTGATGTGGCATGTTGTGCTTTTACTTGTCACCCGCGAGAACGAGAGCGAGAGAGCGAGCGAGAGAGAGAGAGAGAGAGAGAGAGAGAGAGAGACAAAGTTCCGCACTGCGCTAACACATTCTTTGTTATCAATCCCATTTATTGTTCACTTTATGAAAATAATAATAATAAACCTCACACCGTTTTCAAAGATAACTTTTTTATACATATATACATAATATTTTGCTATATAACATTTTTTTTATAACTCTGTTAAAAATTATCTCTTAATTTAATATTATTTTTCGTCATCAATATTATTTAACTACCGTTTACTATAATATTTTTCTCCTATATTTTAATATATATTTTTTATACTATTTATTTTTTTTTTAAGTATAAATAACAATATAAGATTACATTACATTATTTAACAGGTACAGTACATGAAATACGTAAATACATTATTAAATTATATAGTATTGTTTTCTTTATAATGTAATGATGTGTAGCCATGGAAAAAAAAATGCAACTATTGAGGGCCAGTTAGCAATTTGAAAAACAAACTATATTATTTATCAATTTAAATTTATTGGGAACTATGCAAGGTCCACATAATAAAGAGGTTGAGCGCAGCACAAAACTCGCGCATTTGATTTAATTTTGCGATGGATTGTACTGGGTTCTAAACCAATACGATGCAATTCACCAGTTACGTCATTGATTAGGTGAACAAAGTTGCAAGTGGTGATATGACGTCTTTGGTGAATTCCTTTAATCTGCGCGACCTTGGCCAAAACTTATCCCGGAGCATATTTATAACCTTTTATATATGGACCTTGGAAACTATGTAGATTTGTGTATTCAATAAAGAAGTTCCTTAACAATTTTTAAACTTGTTTAGTACTTGTTAATTGATTAAACAATGTCAAGAAAGAAAATAATTATATATTATATAAAAATATGCATATAATTATATTAATATATTGTATGGAGATTCATTTACAGCCCTATTTTACATGGGTAGGTTTAAAAAGTAAATTGTCATGTTTTCATAAGGTTAAAAGGAATTTTAAACAACTTGGGAGTTGAACTCAGTTCTTTAGATTGTTTTTTATTATTATTTTTTTTTTTTCAAAAATTTATCATTGACATATCAACAATATTTAAATTTAAAATGATCATGTTAAAACAATGACTATAATGGAATAAAGGAAATAAAAATTGTTTTAGTTCTTTTACGTGTTATCAATTAATCGTACTGTATACCAAAATTATAATAATTTTTTATGAAAAAACATCGAACATCTCAGTGAAGCTAAGCATAATAAAGCTACTTTATATTATGCAAAGCCCATATAATAATATTTCCAATATCCCTATGTGTGTATGTTATACTATATATTATATTTTCCAATCATTTTAAAGCTAATAACAAGTGTAGTTGTATATAGATTATTTATTCTATATGGCGCACTGCAGCTTCCAAATTATATTAATTAAAACATAAACCAAACTATATATTTCGTCGTCCTCTAACAATGAATTATTAACTATACTAAAACATTAAAATATTAACAATTAATTTATTTTACAAGTCATTTACCATTATTAATTACTTAATTTAATTTCTCATTGTTTATAAATTGATATTATTTATCTTCACTCTTCCAATGTTAATGATATAGCATTTAATTTGTTAATGGGTAACAAAATATATATGTATTATAAAAATGTTTGTAATATATTTTTTCATTATAAAATTTACATATTTTACCATGCTGTGAACAATGTAAAGTTCGTAGTGGTAAAACAATAGAAAAATATGCAATTAGCACCAGAGAATATTCAAATGTTTTTATGTCGTTGTTAAAAAAGATAAGAGTAAAGAAATACGTTCCGTTTAATTGAGTTTTTTTTTATTAGTAATTTATTTAAGAAATGTAGAATATGCTTTTTGTTTCTTTCTGATTCATAAATTTCAAAATAGTTTTAGACGTACGATCTTTTCTTCTTCTTTCTTTTATAAATTATGATGTGCAACGCAGGTATTCAATTTGTTCAGCAAAATACTTTTCTATTGGGCGTTTTATGAATTATTTTACAGTTAATTTTACAATTCAGCTTTGTACAAATACGAGTGACAATAATTGCATTAGAGCATAGTTGAACCAACATAATGAAGAAAGGTGTTTTGGAAAGAAAAAAGATAAAACAATTACTTTGTAATTACGTTGATTAATTAATAAACTCTGTATTTAGTTTAAATGGTCAAATGTAAAAAAAAAGTATTCTTGCATAAAATTTTGGCGTCAATAAAGATGCTTTGAACTTGAATACATATCCGTTAGTGTATTTTTTTAGGGAATTTTTTTATGAAACAGTCAAAAATATTCGCCAAATAATCTGTTTAAACATATAGATCAACGGTGTAATCTGGAAAACATTTTTGTTCCATTAAGTTTTAAAAACACTTAATACATAATTTTATTTCCCCAAGACGTATACAGGAAAGTAGTTTTTAAATTGTTTGCAAATAAATGCTCAGTTTGTATTTAATGTTATTAAATGCATAAAAAAAATAAGTTAATTGGTTTTCTACTCTGTTTAAATGATAAAATAACATTCATTGTAAATTATTCAACATTCACGTAGTGTAAGTATATTTTTATTGGTTTTATAAAGTCTTGATTTCATAGATTTTATTAAGACGTTTGAGGTTAAGCCAGTAAAAAGATTGATATTATTTTTGCTATAAAGATATTATCCAGTACTTATAGTATACGCAAGTAGAAAACACATAAAGTTCTTTTATTTATTATAAGAAAAAAATATGCAAAAAATAAAGATTTTTATAACTTGAATAGAAATATAAAAATGAAAAAGATATTACGGTCCGATAGTTCACTGTATATGAGCTTAAGAATTGAATAAAGATTTTTTTTTAATATATAATATATTATATAAAGCATTTTTGATTTGAATTTATTGAAGTGATCTCTTGACTTTTAAAAAAAATCGTTTCTGATTCAAAGTTGAGTAAAATAGAATTTGGTTTTGTCACTAAAAAAAGTTTTTAGTATTAATTATAATGAAGAGTTTCTTTTATTAAATATTGAGTGTTGAAAGCAAACTTAATAAAAACGAATGCCACGATTTTTATTTTATTAAAATAATGATCATTAGTTTATATAGATTTAAGTGGAAGATATTTATAGATTATTTAAATATTTAACACTATCTATCATAATAGCTATTTTATGAATTAATAAAAATATATTTTTTGTTTTTATATATAATTTTTGCATTCATTATAGAGTATCTATAGAATAACTTTAACCAAAACAGTATAGAAAGTTCTATACAAATATTTAACATTGCTGATGGGTCAAAATCATCACCCTCGTAAATTATAATTTTTAATCATACTTTAATGACTTGGGGGAGGGGGGGGCAAGTTTACTTAATTATGACGTCATTGTGCTTTACTGATTATATAACTAAAATAAATGAGTGCTAAAATAAAAAGGATGTCAGAATGACGGATGCTAAAAAAGGAACTACATATATATTATAAAATTTAAATATAAATTAAAGTTTCTTGAATATTTAATTTATGTTTATTTATTCAATAGTATAACACTATAACTTGCTGAATAAAAATGTAATAAAAACGTAAATATATTATAAAACAATTTCAAACTATAATAACATAAGTGGTTAAAGGCATAGAACACCTTGAACAAAAAATATGTCTAGTATCCTAACAAATCTAAACATCAATGTTGATTTGGCCGGAGTCATTGATTTCTAATTTATTTTACATTCACAAAATGTCAGCTGCAGGTTTATGACGTCACAGCTAGCCTGTTTCCGCGCGCGTGGACTAGTAAGCTGTGACGTCATAAACCTGCATCTGTCATTTTGTAAATGGAAAATAAATTATAAATCAATGACTCCAGTCAAATTAACGTTGATATTTAGGTATGTTAGGATGTTTTTTGTTCAATGTGCTGTATTCCTTGAATAATAAGTGGTTGATAAGACCTTACCCGGAAAAAATTACTACCTATATGTCAGGTACATGAATCCTTTATTTTTCAATAGGTACACTTTAATTTGGAACATGTAGTTATAAACTAAAATACCACTTATAATATAATTTAGTCACACCTTTATTGTAGCATATTGACTGTACTGTTAAACAGTTGGGTTAAATTCAGAGGTTTGTAGCCTGATTTCGCCCAATAAAAGCCGTTAATTATTATTATTTATTTATTCATATTGCACCTGCATTAGGTACTATTGTAGTATAATAATGCCTATGTTCTAGGTTAAATGTATACCTATTGCAATTACAGGATTTAATACCTGTCTTAATTATAATTTTTTTCCGTTTAGTAATTTTAGAGCATTATGTCGCGACGATTTGACTAACAAACATAGTGACATTAATATCTAAAGTTCTCATTGTTAGTTTTTACTATTATGGAGCATTAATTGTTATTCTTTATTCTATGTTTTCCAGGATCTTCTTCCTGATAATCTACACGCTGGAGATGGTGATCAAGTCTGTAGCGAAGGGTTTCATCCTCCAGAAGTACACGTACCTGCGCAACCCGTGGAATTGGCTCGATTTTGTGGTCATCACCTCGGGATACGCCACTATGGGAATGGATATGGGCAACCTCGCGGGTTTAAGAACTTTTCGCGTGCTCCGAGCGCTCAAAACTGTTTCCATAATGCCGGGTAAGTGAAATATTTTTTTACACTCCTGGCAGTGTTGTTATTACAACATAATTTGTACTAGAACTATAATCCATTAATAAATATTTATTAAAGTATTTTTTTTATTTAGCAAGTGTTATTTATATAGAAAATTTAACAGCCACGTAAGGTTAGACGGATTAATTTTTTTTTAAAGGCTGTAGTTTCAAGAATTAAATCTACGCATTAAATTTAATACAATAAAAGAAAGCATAATTACGGCTATTCTAAAATCGAGCAAATGACAAAATTAAAAAAAAAATATTTTCTGTTTCAAAAATACACTGGTCCTAGTTCAACTCACATTTTCACAAAAGTAACTCTGAAGTGCAATAAGGTTGTTAGAAAAACTTTTGAAGATACGAAAGAAACCACAAGGTCAAGATTTTAGTTTTAATGAATACCTTATTATTTATTGTTATTTTTTAATGATTCATTTTTTTATAATGAAGATTCAATTTTCAGGCAGGTAGACGATTCTCTCTCTCTCTCTCTCTCTCTCTCTCTCTCTCTCTATAACAAATCAAGTGCTACGAACGTGACGGCAAAGATCATTAAAGCTCTCTCAGCTTCTGTAGCCACGCAGAATTTCGATCACTTTTCAAAAGTATATAGAGGCAAAAAGTTAACAACTCTATTTCCCACCACTCTGTTATTTTCCTATTGTGAAGCTTTTTCTTCTTTTGCTGACTTTTATTTTCCAATCACTAAAAAAAATAACTTTTTTTTCTCTTTATTTCGTTTGTAGTTTTTTTTATTATTATTATTTTTTTTTTTACGAATACAAATAGTTTTAAGTTTTAACAACATAGTAATGCGATATTATTATTTTTTACTTTTTGCAACACTGCACTTCAATTTATTTCTCAGAAATGGATATGAAAGATTATTTTGTTAAAGCATAACTTTTTTTATGATCGTACTTACTGTGTACTTTTGTATACTGTACTGTACATAGTTTTTTGTATTAATTTAAAACTGAAACTAGTTGGAAAATTTACGTACACAAAAGAAAAAAAAATTTAACTGTAAGGAATTCACATTTTTGTTTATCATACTCATACCTTTCATTGATTCACATTTATAAAAAAAAATAGTAAAAGGTTTTTACTAGCGTCTTCAGTAATTAAAAAAAGTATAATAAGTAAGCCAAGAAAAATATAAATTTCCTTTTTGCATGGCAAAAATTTTTAGCTGGAAAAAAAAAAGTTTTAAATATTTAAACATTTAAAGTGATTTTTTGTTTGTAACTTTGCCTTGAAACGATCTTACTTTGAATGTTGAGAAAGTGTAACTTTCATGCAGTGCTTGAAAACGCACTTCACCACCTATGTGTGAAGCATTAAAAGGTGAAATAATCAGTAGGTAAACAGAAAACGCACGAAGTAGAATAAACATCAAGACTTTCATTTTTTTTTTCTACTTCTCATTCCAAAACACTTTTTATTTTACTTTCAATTTGAAACGTAGTGTATATATATGAGAAAGTAACAAAAAATATATTCATGTTGTAATTTCTTTCCATCTTCACTGTTTTTTTCTACGTAAAAACAACAACTTTTAACTGCTTTTTCCGAATGTCACGATACTTTTACAATAAATGGTTTCTATTGGTGATATATGAACACAAAATTAATTATTTGCAATCTTTTAGAAACCTGATGATTTTAAAACAAATTATATATATATATATATTTATATAATATATATATATATATATATATATATATATATATATATATATATATATATATATATATATATATATATATATATATATATATATATATATATATATATATATAAACTCAAATCAATAAATGAGCCATTAATTCTCAAACTGAACGTCTAAGTTAAAGTTTTTACAGATACATTTAACTAAAACATAAACTAGATGAAAGTCTCATTCTATTTTAAAGTAAATTAAATTAAAAAATATATATATATATAATACAATATTATAGTGAATAATATGTTTTGATATCAATAACATTATATATCAATGAATTTTAAACAGTTTTTGAAATACAAATTTGATTTGACATTTTGATGGTTGGTTCTACTTGAAAGTAGTTAAGTTTTGTGTTGTGATGTGGTATCTCCTGTAGTCAAGATGAGGGCATTAAGTTTGGTGACACCAAACGTTGATTACACGTCGTTATGTCTCGCTAACGACGTTACATTTGCCTGCCTGCTTGCCTGCCTTGCCTTGCCTAAATCGATCTCTATATTATTATACCAAATAACTATATATGTATACCTAAACTACTATACTTGTTGTTACACAATCGACCAAAATGGTAACATATGTTACACAAATGTAAGAAATCTTAAAGCAATTTACATTTATTTAAGCAATTTGTAATTGAATTCTTTTATTTATATTTAGTTTTTGTTTAAGGTAAATAAAAAACAAAAGCATTATTTTTAGATTTGTTAAAGAAACAAAAATTGCTAACATGCGGTAATGATGGTTATTGTACAGCTATTTTTATTAAAAAAATGAATTTCTATTGGCTTATGCAATTCAATGCCATGGAGATTTCAGTTGACGCAAAACTCTATTTAAATACATGTTATTCCCATATCGCTTCTCACAATTCATTAAGGCCATACAGAATCTACTTTAAAAAATAACAAAAATTGAAACCTGCACTTTACTAGGTTGGGAAATCTACACGAATGCATACAATATAGCGTAATTGGTCTTAAATTAAAGGCAGTACAATATTATTTTACAGGAATGTGTTAAAAAAATGTATTGCAAAATTTGACTCCGTGGCAAGGAGAAACGTTTTGCAAAGTCGCAATTTTTACTACAGTGTTAAGAGAGCTCGTTTTTAGCAGGCGATATCTCTATTAATATTAAAGATAAATCCATAGTGTAAGCGAGGAAAATTATCCTCATATCTTCCTATTTATGAATATCAAAGAAAAAAAAATTTAAAATAAAAATTACAGGCGTAATTCAATTAGCTGTAAAAATGTAGCCAAAAACCAACGGCTTAACTTATATGAGTGAAAATGATAATAGAAGCGTAGAAGCGGTAATGAAGAATGTAAAAGACTTTTATTTTGAAAAAGTTGAATTAGAAACCAATTTACAATTTTAAAAAAATTACGCATGTCAAAGTTAGGTAATCATACTATAGATACTCCCCTTACGCCTTGACTCTTCATTTCCCCTCACTTCCAAGCTTGATGCATTTCCCTTTCCGACCGCATGCAAATGTTTTTCTACCTAGTAAAGGAGAAAAAAAAAAGGTTTTCTGTCTATACTGCCTATTCTCACTTCAATCACTTGAAATATTACAAAATATACGTTTATGTTATAATAATTTGCATTTCCTATCACTTTTTTTTTGTATGGTTTATAATAATACAAGTAAGTTTTCCTATACTTTTCAATTTTTATAAGCTATTGAATTATTAAAAATGTCATAATTTTTTTCATTACTATACTTGATCACAATACAATATAAATATTCTTATATTGCTTGATTTTTCCCGATATTTATTAATCTTGCTATTTCTTTCAATAAAACAGTAAAAAAAAATACTGTTTTGAATTATTTTAGGTCATTATCTGTACCAATTATCTGTATTTTTTACATTTTTAAACTTTTAATTTGAAAATAAATTTAAAGGAAAAAAAAAAAAACATTTCTTGGTGAATTGCACAATATAATCCATAACTGTGTATATTAATTCATATTTTGCATAAATTGTTTTAAAAAATCTGAGCGAATTACGGTTATTCAAAAAAAAAAAAAAAATACATAGATTCCAAAATAGACACGGTACACTATGTTATTTCGAGTCAATAGTTTAAGTTTTGATTAATTTTTGTAATAGCGGTGGTTGTCATGATGTTTTCATTTCCATGCATGTCACTTGCACGCGTCTCAGGTACATCGCATCAATGTGATATAAAAAAAAAAGAGTTTTCTAGTTTCAAAAACAGCTTCTTCCATTTTCAACAAAGGTAAAATCTTACCTGATAGTGATATGAAACTCACCTCTATTAAAAATGGAAGAAGCGGATCTTTGGTCACCATCGCAACATTTTTGTGCGATACGCTCAGTTCGATGCTTTCTCGTCAGCCACTATTACTTTGCTTCAATAACATTGAAGCTCCACGTCGTGTAACGCAGACACATATAAATATAAAATATATAAATATAAAAATATAAAAAAAAAAATTTGAAAAAGAACTATTGAAGTCTAGCTTGATGTTTAAATAATATACGTACATAAAGAAATTTAAAACAATTCTTGCATCCAATTGAAGCAAATTGCGTTTATATTACTATATTTATGCAAACAATTAATATGTGAGCTTTGTTTTCGTTCTCTAAATAGAAGTTTTTCTTAAATATTGTTACTACAAATATTTAATTTCATATAATATGGTGAATTACCATTTATAAATAAGAAAAAATCTAAAAAAAATTATGTTTAATTATAATTAATTCCACTGCAATCTATGTGAAAACGTTTAAAATAAAGCTTTGTACTATAGTAAAGAACAAAAAACAAATTATTTCATTATTATAATTTAGTTCCTTTCAACTTAAAAATAAATTCTATCTTAATAAATTTCATGTAAATTAAAAGGAAAGAAATTACATACGAAATGGTTACTGACATTTAATTACAACCCCCCTGCCCCCCCCCCCCCCTAAAAAAGGAAATATAAAAAGTAATTAACAAATTCAAACAATGAAAAAAAATTACTAATTGTATTGTGGTTTAATCATTAAAAGAAGGTTTATGACATTGTTAATAATTTAATATTTTATACAAATTATAAAGTATATAGGAAAAATTATTTGTATTATTATGAACCATACAAAAAAAAAGTGATAGGAAATGCAAGTTATTATAACATAAACGTATATTTTGTAATATTTCAAGTGATTGAAGTGAGAATAGGCAGTATAGACAGAAAAACTTTTTTTTTTCTCCTTTACTAGGTAGAAAAACATTTGCATGCGGTCGGAAAGGGAAATGCATCAAGCTTGGAAGTGAGGGGAAATGAAGAGTCAAGGCGTAAGGGGAGTATCTATAGTATGATTACCTAACTTTGACATGCGTAATTTTTTTAAAATTGTAAATTGGTTTCTAATTCAACTTTTTCAAAATAAAAGTCTTTTACATTCTTCATTACCGCTTCTACGCTTCTATTATCATTTTCACTCATATAAGTTAAGCCGTTGGTTTTTGGCTACATTTTTACAGCTAATTGAATTACGCCTGTAATTTTTATTTTAAAATTTTTTTTCTTTGATATTCATAAATAGGAAGATATGAGGATAATTTTCCTCGCTTACACTATGGATTTATCTTTAATATTAATAGAGATATCGCCTGCTAAAAACGAGCTCTCTTAACACTGTAGTAAAAATTGCGACTTTGCAAAACGTTTCTCCTTGCCACGGAGTCAAATTTTGCAATACATTTTTTTAACACATTCCTGTAAAATAATATTGTATTGCCTTTAATTTAAGACCAATTACGCTATATTGTATGCATTCGTGTAGATTTCCCAACCTAGTAAAGTGCAGGTTTCAATTTTTGTTATTTTTTAAAGTAGATTCTGTATGGCCTTAATGAATTGTGAGAAGCGATATACCAATAGAACTGCATTTATAAGTAAAATGACCGTACTGGTAAAGGCAAATGCATTAAAAAAAAACTTATTTTAGAATTTTTGATGTAAGACAGACAAATCTTTATAAGACTAAAATTTTAAAGCCCTTCAATGAGTTTCGAGTATTTTAAGAATGCAACTGCTGCCTGATGATAATAGCAGCAATATGTCGATAATTACTGTATATAGCACAATTACCTGCAAATTGTGTTGCCATTCCTTTGTTCATGTTTTTATTCAACTGTACATTGTAGTCAATCTTATAAAACAGTCGCAGAAACAAAACTTTAGGGTGTTACAAATTAATAAATAAGTTTTTAAAGTTTAAATTTTAAGTTTAAATATCGTCACTGAAATTATGAATTATTACTGTGAGTTCTAAAATAAAGTTTCATAACAGCTCCGAAATACTTTTATTTTTATTAATACAGGTTGTATCATTGAATTTATATAGTGTATAATACATAAATTATCAGTAAAACGAACACTTCATTTTTTTGTAATACATCAATATTTTTTTATAATTATTATTATATAACTATTTCAATTCAACAATTATTTTTTTATAACAGAATATTATATTAACTTTTTTTTTTAAGTTAGCACTATTTTTTTTTATCAAAGTCAGCAAAATGTTGATTGAAATTATAATTATCGGAGAATTAAAAATAAAAAAGAATCACTTGTCAATTATTGTCAAATATATTCAATCTGTCTTTACAGTAAATTAATTCTAATAGTGATATGACGATTCAATTAATAAAACTGATCGATATAATAATATTGTGAAATAAATTTACTCTTGATTTTACTGCCCATGACATTTGATACAGCGTGCTTTGTGTAATGTAATTTTATTGTTATGACAAAATAGAATGTTGCCAAGTGTTTTTTTGTGTCGGCTTTTTTTGTCTTTCTAACTTTTTATTATTTTTTTTTTAAATGTGTGTATATATATAATTGCATTTTGGCATCAAACAATTATTTAGGTTGGGGGAGCTTTCATATATTTGAATTATGAACTTATAAAGTTTTATGTATTCAAACTACACTGAAAAAAAAATCTAATTTTTATTTTTACATAAACTGTATACATAAGACTCGTTAGAAAGTAGTTTTTTTTTTTTTTTTTTTTTTTTTTTTGACGCTGTTGTGTATATAACACATACACACAAAAAAACAACACAATAATGTTATACATTTTTGTTGCAAAGGAATGCACTGATTAAAGGAATACAAACAATACAAACAGATAAATCAAGAGATGGGATAGGATCATTATAATTACACCTATTATGCCCCTTCACCCATTTAACCATCACACATTGAGGCCCAAAAATTATAAAGTAGACAAGTTTTTGAATTCATAACATCACAAAATGTAGGTCTTCAATAGAATTTTTAAAAAGCTGGTTACCTACTTTAACGTAGAACGTGACCGAATTGGACCGGGAATTGCTACAAGAACTATTTCACAATAATTTTTTGTACATTATTTATTTCCAACAAAACAAGCACTATAATTTTCAAATAAAGTTCAGTAAATTTAAAAAAAAAAATTAGGTTCCGAAAAAAGTTTTAATAATATTTTTAATTTAAAAAAAGTTTCTAATTTGACTAAAAATTGCCAATAAATTTGCATTTCCACATTTACATGTTATCTTGAAAGTGGAATAACTTAAATATTTAATCGTGTTTTCACATGTTTGACGTAACTAGACTTATAAGTACCATATCTTCTCTATTTTGTGTTTATATTGTAATTCGTGACCGTCTAGTTTGCGAGATATCAGTCGGTCACCTGCCCCCTTAAAAAATTTCTCCACAATTTGTGAGGCTATATACAAAAAGGTTAAGAGAGATAATGAGTGTATGATAGAGTTCCCATGTTATAATTTATCAATTAGTTTTTTTTAGTACAGGTTCCCTTTGACAAAGCATCATTGTTGCTTTAACAACATAAATTTCAAATGAAGAATTTAAAATTAAATTACTTGGTAATCTATAAAAAATTAGGTTGAGTTATGTGTTGTATTCTATTCTAAAAGGTTTGCATAATTCAGCAAGCTTATATAATTATTATTTATTTCCCTTTTGTTTGTAATTGAAATACATTTTACGAGTAATCTAAAAACATACAGTATAATGTAGAATATATTTTAGTGATGTTTGTAGTCTTAAAATGTGTGAATATAACATCACGTTCAAAAACGTGCCCCCCTTTCTCTGAGTAGTAGCCATCACTCAATCTAAAACACATTAGACCTCTCTCCCTTTCTCATGTTCAAATCCTTACGTTTTATTATTATAGACTCGTTTTATGGTTTAACCAGTAACATTTCTATAAGGTTTTATTTTTTTTCTTCTTTCTTTTAAGATACCATGTTTGAATTGAATTTTGTGTTTTTTTTCCTTTTCCCCTTGTTTTGTATAAAATGTCGTGGTCAGAAGTACTTCATCATTGTTTTGTCCAACATTTTTTTTGATACACTTAACATCGTTTTTAGAATCAATATATTCTTATTTATTCCTTCTCTCTCTCTCTCTCTCTCTCTTTCTCTGATACGCACTCACATCAATATTTTGCTGACTACTATCCAATGATTCCTTTGTTCTGTTCAAAGAATTTAACAATACAGTTTCATATCTTTTTTCATTTACTTTTATGATCAAATTTAGAAGCTTAGTATTTGCATTTTTAAAATTGCACATTACATTTCATAGCGACACTTTTGAATAATTTTAAATTATAAAGCTTAACTTGCTGAAATTCTTTCCCCCTATAAAAACTTTGCAAACTACTGTAAAATTACAAGGCTAATTATTTTTTTATAAAATTTAATATATTTTTATTTAAATTTTAATTTAATACAATTTTTTTTATTAAGCTTTACATCAATATTAGAGAATGTATATTGTTTGCGTTAAAAATATGATATAGTCTTGTTTCAAGTAAAAATGTCTTTATAATTATGAGAATGGGCATTGATTTTTTAAGCCAAGCCAAATTCTTAAGAAAGAAATGTGAGTTTTTTTTTTGTAAAGGATGCCACGTTAGTATACTGAGACAAACACACAACACTTTTTTTTTCTTTGTATACGTGCCATGATTTACCCAACAAAACACGGGGAAAAAATAGACATTATTGCCTACTCCAACATTTTTTTTACTTACATTTTATATCAACTTTATGTAAGTGTTGAATAATTTCATTTTAACTCTTTTCAATATCTGATATGAGGAAAATTAATATTCCTTTGTTTGCATTTATTTTTCTGTAACTTATCCTTTTAGTGTCTTATTTCATATCATTACTATAGGAAATATTACAAAGTAATGCTTTTATAAAAACGTTTATAATAATTATATTCCAATAATGTGTTAAAAAACACATTATACATTAACATAATGTTGAAATTTTAAGAGTATTTTCACTATACATTTTTAAATTGTACTTAAAAAAAAAAAAAAAAAAAAAAAAAGTGCATAATTTCAAGTTGAAGTGACTAAAAACTAAAATTAAAGTAAATCTGTGTACGTTTTCTCACAGTGTGCTGTATGTGTGTGTGTGTTTACTTTCTAGCGCAATGTTAAGTTGAAATGTAGAACGCGGCAGCTCAAGTTGTAAAAACAAGAAAACCCACGAAGCGAGGCGAGAATGTGAAATGAAATAATATCATAAAATGCGAGCGTGAAAAAAGAAATTATGTATATATTATATATATATATATATATATATATATATATATATATATATATATATATATATATATATATATATATATTATATATATATATATATATATATGACAGATCACAAAGTTGAGTAGAAAATGTTTTATTTCAAGTGACACAATTGTTGAAATTTTCAACGAAATGTTCAACTTAAATAAAACATTTATTTTATTAAAGAAAAGAGAACGTTTAATTAATTTATTAATATTTGAATATTTAATTGGGCTAATTATTAACTTTTAAAACAAATTCTTTTTTATATGTATAATTTAATACTACTTTAAGACTTAATGATTGAAGGGGTATTTAAACTTTAAATTAAAGTCTTTCATGTATATAACATTAAAAATACCCCTTTTCAACATTTAATATACATACATATTATAGTATTTCAATTTTGAGTTTTGATGTTTTTATTAATCAGAAGAAATCAATTATACTTATTTTCCAAAAGTAAGGACCATAAAAGATGAAATTAACATTCCTTTAAAGGCGTTGAACAACTTCAACAAAAAAGTTGTCTATATCCTAAAAAAACTGAAAATCGACGTTGATTTAGCCAGAGTCATTGATTTCTAATTTATTTTCCATTCACAAAATGGGGCGAGCGTGCACTGAAGTCACAGCTCGCTTGTTTTACAAGCGCGTGGACTAGTGAGCTGTGACGTCAGTGCCCGCTCGTGACATTTTGTGAATGGAAAATATATTAGAAATCAATGATTCCGGCCAAATCAACGTTGATTTTCAGGTTTTTAAGGATATTACACAACTTTTTTGTTCAAAGTGTTGTACGCCTTTAAAAAAAAATCTTGCAGCAAAACTACTTTAAAAAATAAGAGTATTTTTTGAATTAATTGATAAAAAAACATCTGCATTACGTATTTATATACGTAATGTAACTAATATTAAACGCTATTATATTTTATCTAAATAACCATTTTTTATGACCTATATATATTATAAAAATTATAATTAAAATTTTAATTTAATAATCAATATTTTATTATAAATAATAATATTAAAAAATACATATTGTATATATAAAAATGTTATATATTTATTTAATATTTATAACGATATAGATATCATTATTTAATTACTGGTATTTAATTAATACTATCGATTACCTTTTTAACTTGATTATTATTATTATAATAATAATAAAAAAATATATAGAGTGTTGACCTTAATTTTTAGTTGCAGTCAGTCAGTGGGGTATCGATTTGTGACTCTTTTAACTTGGCTCACGCACTCTATGTAACAGCAAAGCTTGATACCTGGGGGTTAAGGCTTACATAGAGTTAGGGGGGGGGGTAGAGGGATGTGGGGGCTACCACACCACCTCAGATTAAACATGGATCAAGTCAACAGGATACTTAACTACAAACTTAACTATGCAAATTCAATTTGACTTTAATCATTATATAAACTCTTATAATAAATTAAGGCATTTAATAGGTTATTAAATACTTAAGTTTGTTCAATGGGTTAATTGATTATAATAATTTTTTTAAAAGACAAATAATAAATTTTGTTACTTATTTTTAAATGCACAATTTAAAAATAATATCAATTGTACAAGAGAAAGTTAGCTTTAAAAAATTAAATAAAAATAAAATAAAACTGAAATTTTGTTCTTTGCTTTCTGAATCTTGGGATCAAATTGTACTACAATTCAAGACTTCTGAAAGAAAAAAAATAAGTACGCATGTAAATGTGTTGAATTTATTTTTGTACAATACTTGTTTTATAATAATGGCTTCTATAAAAATTATAGAATTTTTTGTTAATAAGTTACTGTATATAAACTAAATGTCTGGTCAAGATTTTGTAAAATAGTTTTGTCATGCCCTCACAACGCCTTAAAGCCCTTGTCAACTTACTTATTTATCATTTAGAATACTAGATTGATAATTACCATACCTTATTATCCATGGTTTATACACGTTGATTTTGTATTTATTTTCATTTATTTTCTTTTGGACGTTTATTTCACGTATCTGACGTCACAAAGTACTGCTGCCAATCACAGTCACTGCTCTGGTCACGTGATAAATTTAAGCTCGTCCCTCAAGTTCTTTACCCCTATCATGACCTCATCGGTACATTGTGACATCGGATGTGTGAAATAACCACTAAAATAAAAAAAAATGAAAATAAATACAAAATCAACGTGTTAGTGGCTAATTCATGGCTAATAAGGTATGGTTATTATCAATATAGTCTAAATGATAAAAAAAAAATAAGTTGACAAGGGCTTTAATAAAATTTATTATTAAAATGTGTGTATGAAAATTTATAACGCTAATATTGTATCTATAAGTTTCATTAAATGTCTCACAAAGAACTGAAATATCTGAAAACTATTTGTACTTGACGATTTTCATATTATCTTCACACCCAATACATACACATTGCTTTGTTTGAATGCTAGCTATGAGAAGTAATATCATTTTGATTACATGTGTAGGTACGACGTACTGTACGTCATTGAACATACACATACTCAGAATTTTGTCATACTGTATTGAAAAAGATGATGTTTAATATTTAAAGCTTAGAATGTAGGAAAAATAAAATAAAAAATGTATATCTATTTTTTATTTAAGCCTATGTATATCTGTTTTTTTATATGAGTAAATCGTGAATCGAAAGCTATAATATTATGAAATCAGCATTGCGACATAGCTGTTTCTATTTTTTATTAGTAGATAGTTTATATTTTCAAAATCTGCAGATAAAATGTATTTTTAAATATATATACAAAAAAATCTCTAAGATATCATATAGTATATCATAATACGCATTATGTTATTTGAAGATAATAGTAATGCCCTTTGCACGGAAAATATAAACATTTAAAAATTATGCTGTGCACCTAAAAGGTGCTTCTGCAACATAATACTTTGTAGTTGACAACTGCATATTATTTTCAAAACAAAATAACTTTGCAGTGAAGCTTTATTTTTTTAGAGTGAAAGAAAACTTTGCTGTTACAGCATTTTTGAGCCAACATAACTTTTTAGGCTCTTTTTCCATGTGAAACAACAACAAAAATAAATTCAAAACTTCATTATTCATTTAAAGTTTTGAATAATTTTTCCATGGATAGTTAGTTACAAATTATATTATACTCTCAATAAACTCTAATATATTTTGAGTATAATTTTTAGTGGTATAAGCTTATGGATCGTAAAAAAATATATTATGCATTGCTATTTTAAAACAATAAAAATAGTTATACATATTGTAAAGTAAAAATATTTTTATATCAAGATATTTATAGTAATGTGTTGTGCTTCTCACATTTACGATATTTTACTTGAATGTGTTTTTCTGTTACCAATTCCATAGAGATGTTAAGAAAAGAGAGGAAAAGTTGGAAGTAACTAATTTTGATAGAATTCTGACGTTGGCAGGTAGTCGGCGAGGCCTTGGTGGGACCATCCATCAATCTCAAGTCAAGCTCGTACATGTACATCAAATCATATCAATCAAACGCTTACTTTACCATGCAAATTCTACCCTTTCTACCACCACCTCACATACGTATTATTTCTGGATATATGTCAATCGTTGGATATTGATATAATATATTATGTTAAAAATACTGAATATCAGCAATATTACTGTATCGAAGCAAATCTCACCTCTAATTTGTATATTAAATAGTTGTCAAACTTTTTGATAGTTTGTTTTATGTATAATTAAAGCTTGCACGGAAAAAAAAGAACATTCACGAATTACATTACGTGTAACATATATTTTTACGTTTTACAACATAATATTTGTTGGCTCTCTACTGATTTGCTTTTTTGTGACTTCACATTGAAACTTTTCTACTTTATTAGAAAAAGTTAACTTAGCTGTATAGCATAGTTTAACCTCTTCGTTTCACGTGTGTTAAGGTCAGATAGTTTGTTTGTTTTAATTTTTACCTGTTTCAATTTTGCTAGCTCTCAAGGCTAGCTTCTTCTACTTTCCCTTAAATAATTTTCCATTTTTGCCAATGTTTAAGATTTTAGATTTCCTAAAAAAAAAAAAATAAATAAAAAAAATAATTTATTTGAGTTCCCATAAGTTAAGACTTCAATTTTGTCTCTTTTAAAACACATAAATTTCCTTCAACTTATTACAAACAATAAACGTCTATTATAAAAACAAAATAACACTTTAGTTTTAAATGCTGCAGTTAAAACAAATCAATACAGTAAAAAAAAAGCATTTAATCTAAATGTGTTAATGTTTGAACATTTTATAAAGTAACATAATGAGATTTAAAACATATAGCATTAAATTATTGACATTTTTAAGTAAAATTATTATGTTTTCATGACACGCCATCATTATCAGTAAAATTAATAAAAACTCGAGAGCATGAGCAATATGATTATTATTATACACGTTGGTAATAAAAATGAGATTATAATGAACGCAAACAATACATACAAAACTCTCGTAATTATAAATCATCATTTAAATTACATGTTCACTGAACTGAAATTTTACGAAGCGTGTAAAACTTTAAATGTTTTCACATATTTTATGAAACTATATTAAAAGTGTAAAAATCACATATGTGTATATTAATATTTCCTGCTGTGAGTATGAATTAAAATATTGTCTATATTATTTAAATAAATTTATTATAGCATAGAGAGCCATTTAGTGGTTTATATTACGTAAATAGTATAAATTTGAAGTACACAACCCTCACCTGCCGCTTCAATGAACACAAGTTACACAAGTATCTCTCTCTCTCTCTCTCTATTTATTTATACATTTAACTTTTGTATTAATGTTTTATAACATCAATTTATCTCGAAATTAATATTTGATGGCCTACTTACATTATTTGTATTTTATGTTAATTAAAGTTTCATATTTCTTAATATTAAATTGCTAACCAAAAAGTCAAATAAGCTTTTAACAGATTTTTAACAGTTCTTAGTTGTTGTTTTTTTTTTTTTTTTTTTTTTTTTTTTTTTTTTTTTTTTTTTTTTGTATATTTTTTCTTGTATAAGCCTCATATTACAATTTAAAACATGCTTCAGGTGATACGAAAAATAACTTTCTTACAAGCAAATTTTTTTAAAAGACTTCTCGATAAACATAATAATATAAACCTATTAGATATCCTGTATATGTATTTTTTTTTTTATATGGAATTGTAAGAAGAGTTTAGATAGTCACTTTATTGTAGAAACATATTTAAAGTTAAAAAAATTACTTCTTGGACTCGGTATGAATGAAAATTGGAATTTAAAGTCCTGCTTCACTTACTGAATGAAACTTTTTTTACTTCTTGTTGTTGTTGTCTTGACCAAAGAGTTAAGATGTTTAGTATTCCTGGCTCATGCAGAGACTACATCCTAACATTGTTGTTTCCAAACTCGACTTGTTACAAATTACGTGTCTCTTGTACGTACCAATTTACAGTACTTTAAAACTTGACCTTTTTTTTTTTTTCTTCTGTTGTATAAATTTTCTAGTCAATATTTTATAACTGAAGCAAAGTTATCATCTAAAAACAATGTAAGAGAGGTTTTTATGATTGTCCAAAATGTGCCAAGTTTTATCTTTTAGTATAAGAAATAGCAATTTAATGTTCAAGTAAACTCTTAACAAAATTTCTACTGCCTACACGTAAAAATTAAATTATTCTTTTTTTGCTATATATGACCTAAATTTTATGCTGTATGTAATAAATTTATAAATTGCAAGCAATAAAATAATGTCATAGATTTTGTTAGACAATAATTGCGATGACTGTTTACATTGAAGAAAACTTTGAAAATTCACATAGGATTACTTCTGCGGTCCCCACTACCTTCTAAAATAATCCATTGAATTATATTATGTATTAGAAAAATGTACAGAAATAATTAGAATT
This sequence comes from Ecdyonurus torrentis, assembly GCA_949318235.1. NCBI lineage: Eukaryota > Metazoa > Arthropoda > Insecta > Ephemeroptera > Heptageniidae > Ecdyonurus > Ecdyonurus torrentis. The sequence continues at coordinate 21,398,976 of OX439131.1, forward strand.
ATTCAATCACTATCAAACTATTGCAGTACCAATGAATGAGTACTAAAAGGTAATTGATAATCATACAAAAAAGTAATATGAACACATCGCACATAAAGATAACATTTATATAAATTATATCTAATAATATTTATATGAATTAAGTATTTAATTCAATTAAAACTTAAGTTATAACAACATAAAAGTAAATATTGAAAGAGAAAGATGTTAATAAAAAAAAAATGGGGATACAACATTATATTTACAAATTTATACGGTGTTATTAAATATAAACACTACAAAGGAGTACTTACACATTTTATACACAGTTACTTAAAATATATTTTACTATGTGTGTATATGAAACAGTACTAAACATGCTGTAATAATATAAATTGTTAGGATGTAAAGAGAACAAGGTGTTAACATGTATGAGAGAGCCGAGAGCAAGCAGCGCTTCAATGAATAAAAAGAAAAAGAAAGAAGAAGAGAAAAAAAAAATAGGAAATTTACGCTGACACCTCACATGTCTGGTGTGTTTGCTGCTTTACTGCTGTCTGCTATTGTTCAAGGAGAGAGAGAGAGAGAGAGAGAGAGAGAGAGAGAGAGAGAGAGTAAGCAGATTGATTGTTCAGACATAGACATATTGTACATTTTTTATGTATGAAACTTAGGATCAATTATAACATTTTCATTGAGAGGAAAGCTATAGATCATTAAATTGTTATCAAAAATAATGACATTAATATTAAACTTCATTTTTCTTATTAAAAAAAACAACTTTAAACTGACTTTTGATTAGTGTTTTGTTCATTGTCCAAATATGATTGATGACAAACATTTCTTATAAAATGTATTTTGTACCACAATTAAAAAATTTGAATTAAAAAATTATATCTTTATATAAAATCATGTTGCTAATCTTTCAATTCCGTCAAAGACGTGATAGCTATATAAGTGCAAATTTATAGTTACTTAGTTGTTGTTTTATATATAATTTGACAAGTCTAGGACTATCGTGGCTGTATGAAATTCAAATTAAAGTATACTAAAACAGGCATGGCCTTTTTTACACAATTATTTCTTGTATGAGTCAGTTTACTATGCTTAGCTTTGAATTATTAGAGATTGTTAATTGAATGGTAATTAGATATTCAATTATTATAAGTAATAACACTTTTTATCTGTTGTTAAAAGACATGATAGAGTTAAATCAAACCTTGCCTTTACAAACGAAACTATAATTTGTTTGTGAATTTTTTTGTTACAGGGCTGAAAACTATCATCAACGCGTTGCTTCATTCCTTCAAACAGCTAGCCGAGGTCATGACCCTTACCATCTTCTGCCTGATGGTGTTTGCGTTATTCGCACTTCAGGTTTACATGGGCGAGCTACGTAATAAATGTGTGCTCAACTATCCAGGGGTGAACGTCTCAGACTCAGAGTGGATCGCGTAAGAACAAACTTTTTCTTTTTCCAAGTCGCTCAAAACGTGTGCATAAGTATACTTTTATACTTTTCATAGCTTTTCATTCAAAATTTTAAACTTATTCTTAAAAAATTATGTGGATAAAATTACATTAAAAAATTTCGTTGAAAATCTTGTACACAGTTTCTCAATGTTTTTCCAGTGTTCTGTTAACGGTTACGTCACTAAACGTCAACGATAAACACATAAATAATATCACAAGCATTGGAATCACAATAAAATACACGTCAAACTTCGGCGTTGCAAAGCTATATTTTTTTAAGTCGATTCTAATGCTTGTGACGTCACTTATGTTTTTATCGTTAGAATTTCAACGCCTTGTAAAGTCATAGCCGTTAATTCTGCAATATTTAAAGTATTGAAAAACTGTGTACAACCATTTAATCTTTTATTATCATTATTTTTTTAGTATGTGTGGTTATGTTGTGTTGCTTAATTTTGAGTTCTGAATTCAAGTTATACTATAAAAAAATTACATGATATGACAACATGACTTAAAAATGTTTATTTATAATAAAATAATAATAGGGGGAAAAAAAATAAAAGATAGGACGGTAAAAAAAGAAAAAAAAAGTTCATGTAAATAATTTTTACTTTTATTGTAAGATAATTAGATTTTTGCTTTCAGCAGAAAAACACAATTTTCACTTATTAAAATTCGTACCATTATGTGCCGCCTAAAATTTTATATTTTTGTTTTACGTAAATACGAACACATTTCCTTTTATTAATTTATGACGATATAAAACATTATTATTATAAACTTGTTAGCAAGCAATTTAAATTATATCAAAATTAATGTATTACATGTAAAATCTATATTAATTTATACCTTTTATACCTATCATTGAAAATGCAGTTACGGATTTTGATAAATATAAGCGTTGAAAGATTTATATTGCTTAACTTTTCATGCTGCGTTTTGTGGTAAAAAGTATTGTCCATTAAACATGGTTATTAAAAATAAAATAAAAGATGGTAAAAAAGGGCTTTTATGTCCAAACTATTATACGGGAGGGGTGGATGGAGAGAGAGAGAGAGAGAGAGAGAGAGAGAGAGAGTACCATTGTTCACGACTCTCATCTGTTTGCATTAATGATCCACCATTTTCTTGTATATAATAATAAGCAGAGCAAAAGAAAAATTCAGTACAAAAAAAGAAAAAAAATCTCATTTTTTTTCTTTCTATCTAACACATTGTTAAATAAGAAATAAAAATCTTTTATATATGGTGTATCTTTCTCTCTTTCTTTCGTTCTTTCTTTCTTTCACTACTTTGATCTTTGGTTTTCTAATGCAAAGATAGAAAAGAGAGGGCTTTTTTGTGTCACCTGCTGGTCGATCTACAAGTAAAGTTTCCATGAATACTCGAGTGAAGTGACCCAACTCACGTACTCAACGTAAAACCAATCGATATAAACTGCAATACTTGAGTTTATCTTTCAATTTCATCGATTTCCTTTTCTTACAAAATTGTACAACGTTATCTTTTAGAATGAAACACTCAAAAGAAGAAGAAAAAAAAAGTTTTCTATACTTTTAATTAACAACTTAAGAGGAGGGTTGAATTAGTGTTCAATTTTTGTTGGAAACTTGTAAAGAACTTTATAGTTAAGAAAATTTCTGATTTCAATTTGTGTGTATATATATATATATATATATATATATATATATATATATATATATATATATATATATATATATATATATATATATATATATATATATATATATATATATATATATATATATATATATATATATATATATATATATATATATATATATATATATATATATATATATATATATATATATATATATATATATATATATATATATATATATATATATATATATATATATATATATATATATATATATATATATATATATATATATATATATAATTTTTTTATAATGTCTACTTAACACGATAGTTTTTTACCGCTTAAATGTTGTACAAATTATTACAATAGAAAGGAGAAAAATAATAATTATTTAATTAACAATCTTGAAAATGGTAAATATCTCTATTGGTCTTTATGTTTATGTAGAAGTATTCAAGTCTTAAACATACTTGTGTTGATTTTAATTAATTTCTCTGCTAAGGTGGGTTACAAACGAGTCCAATTGGCTGTACCTGGAGGAGAGGAAAGTGGTGCTTTGTGGCAACGTCACTGGTGCAAGGTGAGTACCTCGTGAATTACTTTTCACTTGCATGTTCTCGGATATTATTAGCTAAATTATCTTGCAATCCTCCCCCTTTTTTTTTTCTTCAAACAAAACAAGCAAATGAAAACAACATAACAAAATTTTAAACGTTCTATAATATTTAAAGGAAGAAAAAAGCTATCGAAAGCACTTTTAGTTTTTTTTTTATACATATATAAAAATGTAAAATATTAATTTTTTCCTAGCAAAATTAAAACTTCTGAAGTATAAATATTCATGTTATTAAATTTAAATATAAGTTACACGTTTTATAATATAACAATTATACAAAACAGAGCTACGGATGGCGCTTTTTTATTAAATTTAAGAAGAATAATGCAGAGTTTTTCTTACGCATGCGTCAAGAAAAATATAAATGAAAATATGTACTAAAGAAATACAAATTATAATATTATTTTAAATCGCCGTAAAATTGGTATAAAAGCAATGATAAGTTCCAATTGGGAAATTAAAAATAAATCTGACTTATTTATATATATATTTATTGATTCAATTTCTTAAATTAAGCTTTCTTTCTAATGAATATATTTTAGTTTTTAAGGTGATTATTTTCACGAATTTTGTTGATTTTTTTTTTAGTTAAAAAACACAAATAAAAGAAAAAAAGTTTAATACAACTGATGCATGAAAATGAATTTCTGACCAAAGTGTATTCTCATCTACTTTTTTCTTCTTCTTACCTTTGACATTTTGCTACTTTTATAATTTGCTAACGTCTTGTCAAATCGCCAATCCAATTTCTTACTTAATTGAATAACTTTTTACAGTTTAAATTTAATCTATTTGAAAATTCAAATTTTGTAGACTCAAGAAGTAATATAAAATAAAATATTTAAAAGCTAAATTCTTATTTTTCAAGTTTAAATTCAAGGTTCTTATATCTGTTTATTTAAAAGTCTATTTTATGATCTATAAGAATGTAAACCTTCCGAAGCTAAACTATTTTATATAAAACTATTTATTTTTTAGTATAAACAAGACATTGTAACATATTCTTAATATAAATGTGGCCGCCTCGTAAGCTCTCTTCTTTAAACTATGTACTTAATTTAAAACATAGAATTTTTAAATTACCATGGGAAATTATTAGTTTATAAGAAAGGAAACATACATCTTAAAGAGAGGAGATTGAAATAATGAATATTTATAACTTTTCTCGATTTAATTTTGTTATAGTAACCACATATAAGGGGAGATTAAAATTAATAAATGTATTGCAATTTATAACCATTTTTTATTCTAATAACTTAATATTTTTATACGCTTTTGCCTGTAAATTTGAGTAAAAGTATGAAGAGTATTATTTTTATTAATATAATATATAAATAAAGCAGATTTTAATTTTATTGTTTACATTTTGATAGAAACTTAAAATGTATTTAAATTTTAATACATTTTTCTCTACAATTTTTTTTTTCATACTATAAATTTGATTATTATATTAAAATAAAATTTTAATAAAAAATAATAAAACCAAGTTTTATAAAATTTATATGATGCACCCTTCTTTCACATGTTCAAATTTACTATTTAAATATTGATGTGGTATAACCTCATCTAAAAATTTGATACTTAAGTGCTTTTACAAATACGATAAAATTGATAATAGTGCCAATCTAAATATGTAATAAGCTTTTAATATGAACATAACATTGCATACTTAAATTAAACTACCTTTTTTTACTGCATAATTTAGTTTGAAATACGATGTTTTTTTTTTGGTATAAGAAATACTCAGCTTTATCACTTTTATATAAAAGAAATTTTTGAAGAAAAAAATTACATTTTTTTCCCTGATAAGCAGCGGCTTTGAAGTATTTAACTTACACCGGATTTGGAGATTTTAAAATCACAGCAATTTTATTTATAATTATAGAGGACAAATAGGATCAATTTTTTGTTTTCTTTTTTGAGACTTCCTTCTCGATAATTAAACATTATTTAAAGAGCAACATTCAGGCTTAATATTATGAAATTAAAGGATGATTTTTTAAGTTCATAGGTTGAGTACATATATAATATACAATCATTAAAATATAAGTAAAAATTACATCATTACATAACATACACTTATACAAAAATTTGGATCTTAAATTAATTATAATTCTTGGAGATAGTTCATTATTTACCAAGCTATAGCACAATCTTCAGATTTTTTTTTCTTCTATAAACCTTTATTAAGCCGTTATTTGATAGATATGTAATACTTTTTATCTTAAATACATGATTTTCAAGGTTTAATGTTGCATTAAGTTTTGAAAAGATCAAAGCTATACCTTACGCACTAAATTTATACACAAGATCACATAGAATGTATTTCAATGTAAGAATCGATTAAACAGTTTGAGTAAGAAGATCCCTTTGAGACGGGAAATTCAATGAGGCAAGTTAAGTCTTGTAAGATTCACTAGAAGGTGCGAGGTTGTGACAAAGGCAAAGAATCACGCGATCTAGCAAGTGAGAGGCCACCTGTTCACACATACAGCCTAGCGACAAAATCAATCACTTATGTCCATACTTTGTTAGTACTATAGCAGCTTCTCTCCAGAAACACTTTATTTTTAATTTCCTCTCATTAAAAAAAATCCATCCCGTATGGATGTAAATGTTTTAATTGTATTGTTTTAAAGGTATCGAGTAATGATTAGAATATAAAATCCTTATCATTTCAATAATATATATAAAATTAAACATTAATACTAAACTAAATTAATGGAAAAATGTAAAAATAATAATAATAAAAAAAATAGAGCGATCGATGACACATTTTATATAACATAATTGCCTATTAACAGTTTAATATATAATTAAATAGCTTTTCTTTTACTGATAGCATATAAGTTAAACCCTATAGATATCATTCGAAACCGGATAAAAATAAGAGAATAAACGAAAGTGAAAGATAAGAAAATGCTATGGAAGCTACTGACAACACGTCAAATTGACGTACATAAGCCCAGCTTAATTTTATGTACAGTTCTCAAAATCTTGTAAAAATAACTGTATGTTTGTGATGTGCGTGTTTCAGGCACTGCGATGAAAATCATACGTGTATTCGAGTAGGGGATAACCCTAATCATGGATACACGAGTTTTGATAACTTCCTCTGGTCCATGCTCACCACCTTCCAACTCATCACCCTCGACTACTGGGAGGACGTCTACAATAAGGTGAGCTTAACGCATGTATTTTCAACGCACTTGCAATGAAAATGGAAGATATATATATAAAAGGTTAAGACATAAATTCCATTGTGTAATATTATCTTAATACATTAACTACGTTTAAAAACGTTAAAAGTATAATATATTAAAAAAATATAATAATAAACTATTTTATACATTTTTCACGTACAGTATATAGCTAAATATAGTAATAAATTTATTATATAAAATAATATATTATTTAAAACATTTTTGCGTATATTTAAATTATCACAACTCGACACAACGTATAGTAAAAATACGTACAACGTGATTTTTCAATTATATATATATATATATATATATATATATATATATATATATATATATATATATATATATATATATATATATATATAAATTTTAACAAAATAAATCATATTTACTGCAGTATAATTCATATTTATATTAAGACAAGCGCAAATACTAGTTACTATTAATCATGTTTTGTATTATTCATCGCGTATATATATATATATATATATATATATATATATATATATATATATATATATATATATATATATACTGCATTGCATTTTAAATGCATATTAATAAAACTTGCATAATTGTTTTGTAAAACTATAACGATATTTTATTCATAGAAAAATAAATTGCAGCAATGAAACTTTTTCTATTATATAATTATTATATGGTTTGTTTAAGTTGACGTAATATATATTTATAATGAGTATTAAAAATACGAATTAGTTTTATGTTTGTATATAGAGAAAACAAAGGATATTTCTACTTAGAAAGTTTTGTCATTTTACAATTGTTTCATGAGAATATTCCTATAGTAGTAAAGCTTATTGATTCAACAATATAAAATAAAATATTACGTAATACTTGTTAGTAACATAGTAATGTAACGTAAGTTCTAGTTTTTAATATAAAAGTACCCATGTTGTAAAACATGAATGTTTTACATAATAATTTAAGACTATATTCTGCACCTACTATAGTTTTAACAGTGAGAGCTGTATAAGTATTAAATATTATAATATTAAAAAAAAAAGGCTTAAAAGTTTAAAAAGCATTAGAATTGGCCTTATGGGAAAAGTTTTAAAAAGGAAAAATTTTGAATTAAGAAAGTAATTGCAGCTATAGATGTTGTTAACTTTTAGAAGTGAATGCATACATAATGTAGGTAGTCATTATGTTAAAAAAAATCAGTGTTAGAGACAATTTAAGAAACGTTTTTAAGAAGTTTTTATATTGTATAAGATTACCACGATTTTTAGAATTAGTGTTGTGTTGATGAACGGTATAAGTTTACCGTTCCTAAAAGCCCAATTAAAACACTCACAAGCTGGTAAAAAAAAACTTGGTAGAGACTCTGGTATAAAGGAAAACATTTTTACCAAACTTATTTCTAAATTTGATCAAATATTTTATATATTTTTCGCTACATGTGCCTTACTAAGTAATATAAATAATCTTATTTAAACAGGCTATTTTAAAAACGATACTTTTACATTAATTAACGGTAACATTTCAAACAAAATTTATAATCACAGATGATAATTACATATTTACGTTTGGTTTCATTTCAATATATATCATGGTTTTAGTTTTTTGGTTTTAAATGATATTTCTAAATTGAAAATATAAAAAAATACGCAGAAAAACATCGCTTTTGTGATTGCAATCATTATTTTTGTGTTTCATATTTTTTCTTTTCTTTTTTTTTTTTTATCCGTCTCATTGATTCATTGTATAGTTTCTCATTTTCATATAATGACTCTTTCTAAAAGCATTCATTCGCTTGTTCTCTCTCAAAGTTTTTTTTTTCGCTCTAAATGTAGTGAAGTGAAGAACACATAGAAATTTTTTTGTTCGTATTTCTTCGGGCGACTACACATTATGGCAGACTTACTCAGATTTTTACTGAAAGATATATATATAGCATGTATCTATGATTTAACGATTGACGATAGTTTAAAATGTAAAGAAATTCTTTAACAAGAAAAAAAAAAAGTTAACTCATGGAATGTGTATTACAAATTTGTCGTTATTTATAATAATTAAAAAAATGTTTAAAAAAATAAATAAATTATGTAATTCATCGAGATATAAATTTCTCTACTAGTACACTGTTGGGTGAATGAATATAAATAATTGTACATTTATATAAATTATATTACATAAAATCGATGAAACGGCATAATGTTAAAATATGAAATGCATAAGAAATGAATATTTCATTCTTGTTGCGTATTTTTGTAATGTAATTTTATATAAATCATTTTATTTATCAAGTTATTTTCTTTAAAAAAAATTAAGTTACACAAAATTTAAATGTATTTTTCATTCGATTAAGAATCGATTTATAATAAAAAAAAAATGTTACATAATATAACACTATACGTTATGTAACATATAATCGAAAAAATAAATATAACAAACACATTATATTATAATAATGTATTTTTAATAGTATAGCATTTTTAAGCCAGTATAAATATATTTTATTATTCACAATATTCACATATTTTGAATGATACGGTTAATACTATGTCAACAAACGGTTTTTATATTGGGAAGATTAAGAATAAACAACAAAAAAAAAAAATTTAAAACCGGAGGAAATATATATTTTTTTTTCTACTAATTGATTTTATTATAATGTAGAAAGTTAACACTGTAATAATATTACCATATGATTGTTTCTTCTAATTTTAATTGCTAATAATAATCTGTACTCATTCTTATTATTTAAAATTGTGTAACGAAGTAAAAGTAAACACAAAATTAAATTTTATATGAAACTGGCTAAAGATAATAATATTAAATGTTAATTATTTAATTTCCAGCTAAAAAATATATATAATAATAAAATAAAGTTTAAAAATGGTAGTTAATCTAAATAAGCAGTAGAAGCGGTAAACAAAGTTAGGTTTGTGAAAAGATACGCAATTTTCCGCTCCACGTAGCTTATTTCACTTTTAATGGTTCTTGATACATCGAGAGAGAGAGAGAGAGAGAGAGAGAGAGAGAGAGAGAGAGAGAGAGAGAGAGAGAGAGAGAGGATGAGGGAGAAAAGAATCGTTCTACTTTGCAAATGAGATTATGTATTTAACTTTGGGAGGATTCTAAATTTGGATATGTTTACGTATATAATATAAGAAGGTAATTTATTTTATCAGCTTTTGTGTTGTTGTGTATAAAAATAATTTTAGATATATTATAAGCGTAAGTATATCAGAAAACATATTTTCATATTATTACTTTATGGATTAAGTATATTTTTCTCTCTCTCTCTCTCTCTCTCTCTCTCCCTATCTTTCTCTTTCTCTTGAGTTTCTATACGTTAGATAGCATAAAAATTTCAATGCAACTTTTGTGTGATATAGTAATATATACCCGCACGAAAGAATACCTCCCTTCACTATCGTAACTCCATAGAAAAAGATTATCGTGTTTAGTTTTATACGTTGGTCCAGTTAATCTCGAGTGTAATTTTCACGGGTGTAAGAAATATTGCAATAAAATTATAACAAGTACTGAGAAGCATTCATATTTTTCTTCTAGAATGAAATGTTTTCATCACGGCTTATTCTTGATATTATAAGAATACAAATTTTCATGTTTATACATCATGTGGTTTATTTAAATTTAAAATGTCAAAAAAATTGAAAGTAAATTTCAAAGTTGTTTTATGTGATAGTATAGATTTGTTTTTTATGAACTGAATTACGTATATTGCATTTTCAATAATGTGATTTATTTAATATGCTCACTGTATAGGAATGACTTTATCGACAGAATCTAAAACTAATATATAACTTATTTCAAATATATCCAAACCCATTGAAAATAAATCTTAGTAAATTTACAAAAATATAAATTTGTCTTTCAAATAGTACTTTACATAAAATTACAATAAAAATATTATATGAAAATAAAAATAAAGCTATATAATTTTGGCTATCTACTTTAAATCTGGCCTTTTTTCTTCTTCTTCTTCTTGTAAATAGCATAGTATTCAAGACGTTGGTTATGAATTTTAATGTATTTAATATGAGAAAAACTTGCACGTTCTTTTGCCAGGATCAACTTTACATATTAACGCCGCATATACACTACACACTATATTTGGAAAACTTATGGAGAAAAAAAAATACAATGTAGCTCACTGCCAACATAAAGCAGCACTTCAACTTAATTTTTTTCTATTGTATGTCGTATTTTTAAAGTAAAAGCGACACATAAATTTCAAATTGAATTTCAGCAAAAAAAAAAAAATAATAATAATAAAAAAAAAAAAAAAAAAAAAAAAAGTCAGACTCAATTTTTTTTATCAATATGGAAGTTTAATGTTTGATCTTGAAGTTTATAACTTGACTCAGTTTTTTTTTATCCTTTTCCAAGGACACTTTGTTGAAAAAGGTTTTTATTGATGTGATGACGTGATTAATAAAAAAAATGGTGTTATTTTTTGGTAAAGAATTGAGAAGGGTGGAAAAAAAATATAATTATAATTAAATAGCAGTGCATAGAATATATCATTTCTAGTAAGCCTAGATTTAAACATAATTTGAAGAGTTTTAAATTTTTATATCATAAATAAATCTTCTATTTAAAATTTTAATTCAATTATATTTAGCCTATAAAACAAAACTAATAAAAATATCAATGTCTGTTGTAAACTTATAATACCATAGTTGGTTTTAACTAATTATTTATGTGGTATATGTTAATGATTAAGTCATAAAATCATCTTAAGTAAACTATTTTAATTCTTTCGTAACACCATTAATTAATCTGTCATCTTGATTTAAAAGGTTAATTTAAACTTTCATTATTAAATAATTATACTCTCATGAACTATTTTTAAACTTGTTAAATAATAAAATTGAATTATTGTTGCTATAATAGACAACCAAATGCGTGGGTTCGATTGACGCAATTCTTTTACCGTCGTATAGACTCAGGTTTGTTCATGTGTGAGGGCACGTGTTAGAGAGAGAGAGAGAGAGAGAGAGAGAGAGAGAGAGAGAGAGAGAGAGAGAGAGAGAGAGAGAGAGAGAGAGAGAGATGTCTCCAGCTCACACAGATCAATAACAAGCAGGGTGAGTGTTAGCTCCCCCACCCCACCCCCCTCTCTCACGTGACTCAACGCCGGGGTCGCGACCCTTGCAGTCACTGCTAGACGATCATGAGAATCTTACAAATCGTCTTGTAAAAAATATAAAATAAAAACATGCTTTATCAAGGAAAAATTTCTAGGTAAAATGTTATTTGGTAAACTAAGCAGTTCCATTAATCTTTTGTTCTCTAACTTTTTTTTAGATAGTGGTGTCAATGTGAACAAACTTTTTAACTTTTTGTATTAAGGTTTATAGTTTCATATTAATTGAGTATAAAATAAAATGATATTCCAGAAAATGTTTAAACTTAAAAAAAAAAAAAAAAAAATGGCATGATTCTTAGTTTTTTTCCCCAATTGTTAGAATTAAAATTATCCAGGCATAAGATCAGAGATATAAGATCGTTATATTTCTGAAATATAAGCAGCGTAAAAATTAAATCTTTGTTTGCTAAATATAATAAATTAGTATTTTTTTCTTTTCTCTCCTACTTGTAATTAATTTCTTAATAATAATAAAAAAAGTTTTTCTTCTTTAACAACAGGAAAACAGAAAAAATAGCATTAATAAAAAGGTTGAGTTTGATTTGCACTGGAAATGTTGACGTTTCTCATGGATTAAATTTTCTTGTTGTTGAAGTGCCGTCACAGCGAACAAACTTGGGGGAATATATTTTTTTAAGGATATAAAAAAAAGTTTTTGATGTTACGCCAACAAGTGGTTCACTTTGCTAGGTGAGAAAGAGAGAGAGAGAGAGAGAGAGAGAGAGAGAGAGAGAGAGAGAGAGAGAGAGAGAGAGAGAGAAGAGGAAGTAAACAAAAGTATTGCACTGAAATTATTAATATTCCTCACAGCATGAAACTTGCACAAAAGTTTGCCTTTAACTTGTATTTTAAGCCACTTGTTATTCAGTTAAGAAACACAAGAGGAATTTGTGGAGAATATTATTTCATATTCATTGCAAACAAGAAATGTGTGAATTGAGTAAAAGAATTTTCAGTTTATTTTAATACGCACGTAAAATTCGCATAAACTGCGAAGAAAAAAGAAAAATAATGTGTATCTGTACAGAACGAATGGTAACATAAAAATAGTTTTATTGCCTTATGGAAACAAAGTGTTTTTTAATTTACGTATAAACTTGAGTTAATTGCTGTTTCTGTCTTATAAATTAATTTTACATAAAGCAGTGAAGAATAAATATTTTAATATTAAAGACCGAGTTCTAATATTGTTTGTTTCAAAAATACAAATTTAAATTTCATTATTCGTCAAATCTACTATACTCAAATTAATCGCTCACAATTGTTTAGGTTGTATTTGTCATCGTTAAATTAATAAATAATTTCAAAATAAAGGAAAGGGTTATTTGAACATTCTTTATAATGGTAATATTATATGTATACCCAAACTGTATAGAAAGATTTTCAAATTATACAATGAAATGTATAGAGGGACGATAATATTATTTCAGAATGTATATCGTATCTTTTTTGCATAAAGTAAGTTTTGAGAAGAGTTATTAGATTTGACAGGTATCCACGTTCATGTTTATACAAATTTGTATTTATATTGACGTCAGAGAAATCAAATTGACTTCATGAATAATGCAAACACAAGCTTATAACTATATACTATAGATGGATATATGTTTGTAAAAAAATTCTCTGATTACATAGAATAATAATCGTCATTGGAGTTTTCCTTTTAAATAATTTACCTTTGAAAGTCAGTACTTTTAAATGAAGTACGTGAGCTATTAAAGCTCTGTTTAATTTATTTTAAAATAGTTTTTGTTATAATTCATAATTATTTTATCAAATAAAAATATGAACCAAAAAATATAATTTAAGTCACAACTTCAACAATTTTTTTTTTCAATGAATAGGATATTAAATGTAGTTATATTATAAATTTTAACATTAAAATAGATGAATATAATTCCTTGCCATTATAATTTTACTGCTTTGTGAAATTTAATGATAATATAAGTAATGTCCATTAAATTTTAAAATAAAATTATTTGCAAATTAGATTTAAGTTGATGTATTTACCTTATCAGAACTACTATTCATTTTTTAAATACCGCACAATAAATTATCCCATTTTCGTCACACACATTTTAATTTTAATTTATAAAATTTATATAACAAAAACATAACAATACAATTTCTGTAATAAAAAAGCGATACAGTAATAATTTGATATTTTCATAATTAAATAATATAGGATGTAAACATTTCTGTATGTATTGTTTTTACTAGCAATGCTGAGAAGTTAGAAATGACAGAAGAAACTGTAATAAAAATTAAAGTGAAAGAAATTAATTTTTCTTGACATAAAATATTACATTTACTATGAGTTAAAGGACAAAAAAAAATATTATATTTCATTAATGCCAGTTCAATTGATACTTTCCATGATTCAACCCAACTTTTTTTTTTACTTCAAATTTTTTATATCTCAAAAGTTCATAACTGTATAATAACGTTAAAGTATTATATCATTATTTATACAGTTTTTTTCCTTCTTCTCTTTACAACGTAAAATTACATTTTTCTTTATTATTGTTTAGCAACAAAATTATCTACTATATAAGACGTTATAAAATTAAATGTTAATGACAAACAATTTTTTATTCTCTTAAACTTTACTCAGTAGTAATGGAAAGTAATTTTTTATAAGATTGCCAGTAAAAAAAAAAAAAAAAAAAAAAAAAAAAAAAAAAACTTGTTTATTAAAGTATAATTGCTTAAAATTATAATAATCTTTTTAATGCTTTATTTACTTTATGGATTTCATTATCTACTTTTTTAAACAAATTTAATTTATCTGCATGATTCCATGAATTTTTAAAAGTATTTTGTTCTAAAAAAAATCTCCCCAATAATAAATCACAGGATAGGACCTTTCTGGATACAACTATTATAGTTTTTAGCTCTTTTCCAGCCGTCAAACTGAAAAGAAAGCTTATAAACGAAGCAAACTGCTTTACAATTTATATTGTAAACCTGGATTTTGTGACGTCATGAATTCCAAAAGTTGCCTACTTTACAATTTTGTATCCCTAGTTTCTGAGGGTAGAAAATGTTTAAGGGATGTAATAGGCGTATGTATCATAGTCCCATCTCATAGCCATTTTTTATTATTATTACTACTTTTTAGTCCAAAAGTTCTTCAACATCTTAAAAAAAATATATAGATGGCAACCTAATGAATATATTAATAATCTGTTTTTAAAACTTCTTATGTGTTTAGATCATAAAGGTATTGTATTGAGGCAGGTGCAATGCTTATAAAGCTTCCTATTTGAAATTCCAATAGGTGTAAAAATTGACCTGTAGCTTACCAATGGCAATGAAAAGTATTAAATCGATAGGTACTCCTTTCTCTAAGGAATTGGATAAAGCTGCATAATGCTTGTGTATCCTCATACAATATAGAACTCACTGCTACTGTTTTGTAATATTCATTGTATATCTCTATGATACGGAAATTTATATTGTTTTTACGATTAATTACTATTTGTTTGATAAAAAATACATTTTTATATTATAATATGTTAATTCACGCAATGATTGGTAATATTTCAGGTGCTTGCAACATGCGGGCCAATCAGCGTGTCGTTCTTTACTGTAGTTGTCTTCTTCGGCTCATTCTACCTGATCAACCTAATGTTGGCCGTCGTTGCACTCAGCTACGAGGAGGAAGCGGAAATCACGCAAGAGGTAAGAAATAATTTAAAAATAAAATTTAATATTTAATTATAATAATAAATGGTTTTTATTTAGGTGACACAAAAGGTACAAACCCACTTACATGGTTCTCTGACTTCTTTTAACAATTTCTTATGGTCAGAGTATTTCGTTTTTACATTAGTATATAACACATAGATATTAAATATTAGAATATTATTATCAACATACATGCTTCATGCTTAGCTTTTATTTATTTATTTCTTTATTTATTATCAAGATCCATATAATAAAGAGGTTGAGCGCAGCACAAAACTCGCGCATTCGATTTCACTTTGCTATGGATTGTACTTGGTTCTAAACCAATACGATGCCGTTCACCAGTTACGTCACAGATAAGGTGAACAAAGTTGCAAGTGGTGATATGACGTCTTTGGTGAATTCCTTTAAGCTGCGCGACTTTGACCAAAACTTTTCCCAGAGCATCTAACCTCTTATACATGGACCTTGATTTACTATATTATTCTTATTATTTTTTTAAATATATACTTCAAAATTACTTAAAAATATAAGTTTTCTTTTATACACACAAAATACTTCTAGTAAAATAATTATGATTGGCTTATGATTGTTTAAGATTGGCACAGGTGTATCACTTTCTGGCAGAAATGTAGACAGAATCAAAAAAAGACATAATGTTAAAAATATTTTTGTCATCACTATTGTATAGCTGGTTTTAATTCATTGGTGTAGTAATGATGAAAAGCTTTAATTTTTTAAAATTTTCTTTTGTAGAACAAAAATTAATGCATTTTTTATTAACCCTCGTCACGAGCGCTAATTGTAATTACAAATTTAATTTAATTTTACAATAGGCTGTATGTATACATAAATAAGTATCCTGTAGCTTATGCAATTAGTTGGTCATACGTGACAACCAGGTTGCCTATATCTTAAGGCGCTTATATAAATTATTATAATTTACAGGAGAGAAGAAAAGACCTTACTGATCATCGAGATGATTCTACATTTAGTTTTGATCCTTCCAATATTAATGTTAAAACATTAGAAAAGAATAATCGTAAGAAATTAGATGCACGTAAGGGTATATTATTAGCATCATATTCAAAGAAGAAAACACGCAAGAGAAAGAAGCCGAATGCCTCGGGGGCCGCTAAGAATGGCGAGAAAAATGGCGATGAGCCTTCAAGTCCGCGGCCTGAAGTAGAAAATTCCCGTACAAGAAGTCCTAGTCCCAGAAATCCCACCCCTAATGCAAGTCCTCGGAACTCTAGTGCAATCCCAGCCCAAGTGATGCCTCAGCGACCACGAGCCTTGCTCTTACCAGGTCTGGCTTGTGGTCCTACACCACCCCAGCTGCGACGAGTCAGTCCCCCTGCACCCCCACCACCCCCACCCCCTCCCATGCCACCTGATGCGCCTGTCAGTGCTAGCCCGGCTACCATGCGACGCAGGGGAACAAGTAACGGTAGCGGACCTGCTGCACCAGCGGAAAATCTGCATCCTATGGCCATCGGTAAGTCCAAGTTAACACATTCAGGACATACAATTACATTTTATAGTTAATAATATTATAATATTCTTCCCAACCCTATAATGACAATTTTGCTTTGCTCTCATATTCTTCACATTAAAACAGTTTTTTTTATATCAATTTTCTTGATAAGTTCTTTTTATCAGGTTGCATATCTATGGTTTCACATTTATTTCAGTTATTGTAATTTTATACTTCTTTCACTTCAAGTTGAAATATCTACTACAGTACTAAAGATAAAAAATTGAGGAATAACAGAAAGTATTATTAGAATATATTATGTGCTTGAATTTTTTATAACAAAACATTAAAACGGTTTTGAATTAAGCAATCTCTGATTTAATATATTATATAACATTGGTAATCTCTTTATCTATTGTATTATATAATCACATCGTCAGACGTTTTCCAATAAGCTATATTCTATCTAAATTAACTATAAACTAAATCCATTTACGATAGTGAATCAATATTTTGATGTAAACAAGAAAATTTTGTTCACTTGTAATAAAAACATTACCTATAGCGTTCAGTTTAATTAATTGATAATTTTCCAACATCATTTGTCCGTGCCAGGCTGTCGTGTTCATGTCGTTTTTGTCAAACTGCTGGAAAATTACATGACACATACAATTTGAGCTTTTTACCAAGCTAAATCAAATAAGTATTGAAATTTAATTAGAGTTTTTATATTTATAGCCATCATGCTTAATAAAATTTGCTTGTAAATTTTTATGTGTGTTATAATATGAAAAGTTATCACTTTTATATATTAAATTTTACATATTTAAAGATTGCGTTTTGTATAAGGTATGATATTTCAACAGGAGGGGATAGGACTCTTAATTTTTATTTTCTATTCTACTTTGTTTTAATTTTTGCAACATTTTCCCCCAATGAAATAAAAATGCATGCATTAACACCCCATTGACATAAAATAACACGCTAATATCATGATAAATAACAAGTCTTAGAAGTGATACTAATGCTGTTCGTAAACCCTGTTCTCTTGCACCAAAAAATGCGCATTCCATTTCAATAAACATAGGCGATCGTCATTTTTGGTGCAGAGAACAGGGTTTACGAACAGCATTATTGTAAAAGAACCTTATTTAAATATTAAAACATTTGAAATTTTGAAAATAGTTTTAAAACAATACTAAAAGTTGTTTCGTACAAAAAGAAGAGGTATCATATCTAAGACAAAACCTTGCATATTTAAAAAGAAAAAAAAACTACCAAAAATTCCAACCCTTTATAAAACCCACTAATATTAACTAACCAACTACTAACTCCTATACCCAGCTAACTACGGTGCAGTATTAAAAGAACTACGAAGTGTTTTACCTGCAAAATCCACCGTACCCCCAGTTGGCGGCGCTAATATCGAGCTCTCAGGTATTATATTTTTTATTACTTCTAACACGCTACTCGCATGCATTCAAACCTACTAAATTATACGTATTTGATTCACGAGTATAAAATGTTATCCAATAATTTACCATCCTCCCTTTTTTTTATTATTATTATTATAGATATATTCATTTGTGTGCTATAATATTTTATCAACAGTTCTAAATAACAAATATAAAATAAATTTTATATGTATAAAAAAAACTATACATATTTAGATATAGGGGAAGTTTTTGACAGTTATAGAATTATTTTATTCTATGAATATACGATTGTCTGGTTATAAATATGATGTATAATATGTTACATATGGGAATTAGAAACTGTACATAGTATGAGAGAGAGAGAGAGAGAGAGAGAGAGAGAGAGAGAGAGAGAGAGAGAGAGAGAGAGAGAGAGAGAGAGAGAGAGAAAGTTTGAAAATGAATTATCGAAAAATTCCATAGGTTTACATACATACATCGTCCTATGTTCAATACTATTTCCACTCATATAAAACATTGTGTTATTATTTCAAATTTATTTTCTCTCCCTCTCTTAAAGTCTTTGAAGTTAAATTATTACAGATTTTTTTTTGTCCAATAGGTATGTATGAAGCAAAAAAAAAAAAAAAAAAAAAAAAAAAAAAAAAAAATTGTTTTTCAAACAAAAAATTTTCACTCGGGTCTGGAATGGTATAGAATGTAATCAAACTTAACTACTTGTCATTCATGACAGTTAAAAAAATTCTTACTAACGAATGTAATTAAATTTTAGACCATAATAATTGTAAAGTTTTTTTTATGTGTAAAAAAATCTATGTTATGATCTCTCTCTATTTCAATATTTTGCATTATGTAGATAACGAGAATGAAAAAATGTTATTTTTACAAATATATTGAATTGATATATTCGATAACTCTAAACTCAAAATATTATTATAGTATAATGTAAAAATAGCTAATAAAAATTTCATTATATTTAGATTTTAAAATATTAAATTATATTTTAGTAAACTATAAATAAATTAAAATTTATGAAAATAATTTTTCAGTTGATGAGTTGAAATTTTTGCTAATATACATAAATCATTCAAATTTTATAATAATAAAAAGTTGTCACCAATCATCACTATCAAGCAAAAAATGAAGCGATGACAAACACTTACATAAATTTATATAATTTTACTAATGTAATGTGTCATGTCAAAATTTGAGCAAGAAATATAAGACAAAAGTTCAATTCAATTTATATCGTTCAATGTATTTTATGTCTCAAACTTTTCCTATATTATCTGCTTTACCAGGACAGCTTTTTACTAACTCCTTTTTTTTTTAACTTGACTTTACGCTTTTTCTTAAGGAAAAAAAAAGGTTAAAAGTTGTTGAACAATTTTTCTATTTTGTGTTCGTTGTAAGTAATGAAGTAATGCAGTATACAAGTGCGCATCAGACAATGTTATTTTAATTTTTGTGCTTTTTTTTTATTATTATTATTAATTTTTTTTTTTTTGCGAGCGTTTTTATCTGATTTTATAAAAATCTTAAGAAATAATTCTTTATATTTCAAATGAGTGTTACAAATGAAATTAACATGAGAAAAGCGATGAAATATGTGTTCGAATATAATTGTTATTAAATTTCCCAAAACTTACATTATTATAATCATTGCTAATGAATTAGTTGTTTTTTTTAAACATTGTTGATAATTATTTAGCCACATGTCTTAGAGGGATTCTAAAGGGATAAAGGGTACTGAAAAATAACTTCTCCTCATTGATAACATGGGAAGTTTACACACACACATATTTCACAAACTGTGGAGAAAACTTTTAAAATAAGTAACCCGCTTTACAATTTCTTTTGTAGATCTGAATTTCATGTCGTTTGCATTACAAACTTTTACAATTTTTAAACCCCAGTTTGCAAGAGAACAAAAGGGTTAAGGCTCATAATAGGTTATGGTCCCATCTCATGGTTTAATATTTACTTTGAGTACAGGATGTCTTTAACCATACTTCTGAAAACTTTATAATATTTACGATTATGTTAGTTCAAGAAATACTAATAAGTTTTACTTGGTAAGAATTTCAATGAATATTACGCCTTAAGTTCTATTCGTACAGTGCAATATTAGTTATGAGTTATGATGCAATATTTTTAAAGTTTTCCAAAAATTTATGTTACGTTTTTTTAAGATACAAATTGAGAAAACTTTCAGTCATGGAAATTTTGCACCATAATATATGTTGCGGCTTAACCATGCTTCTACTTTTAGCGTGTTTCCTTACTTTCACGCATCTACGTTTATCGCGATAGCCATGAAAACGCGTATCTACATTTATCGCGACAACAGGTAAACACATTTCTACACCTGTTTTCCTATGTAGAAATGTGTTTGCCTGTTGTCGCGATAAATATAGATACGCGTTTTTATGGCTATCGCGTTAAACGTAGATGCGTGAAAGTAAGGAAACACGCTAAATGTAGAAGCGTGGTTTAGCCGCAACAGCATCGATGTATTATTGCTTAAAAACAGACTGTAACAGTATTACTGTGTTAAATTGTTTCGTAGAAAGTAAAGTCTAGGATAAATTAATTTAAAATACAATTGGTATTACGTACATTCAAGTAAAAATTTAGTGATTTCTCTAGAGGGTTTTGTATTTTACAGCAATAAGACAATATTGCACAATAATTTGCATAGCGTGGATGTTTTGCTGAGCGTGTTTTTGCTTTTGTTTCAGCGGCTGCAAGTCTAAGAGCTCGGGTAGGTCGACCCGGCAGTAACAGCGACAGTAACAACCCTGAGTCTTCCTTGGATGACTCGGGAGTGGTGGATGATCACGAGGGAGGAGATGTGACGTCAGAGGAGGTAGTGACTGCACATATGCCCAATGTTGTACAGGTGAGTCATCATTTTATAACTTTTGGTGCACACATTTTGTTTTTAACTTACAAATGTATATATTGATACTTATTTAAACACAACCAAAAAGTAATAATTATTATTTATTAACAAGTATCCAGAAAGACGGATGACACTGTAAGTTGTAAACAGAGAAGCTCTGAAGTTTAATGTTATTTTATTGTCACAACAATAAAGTAAAAACCTGGATAATTGAGATATTTTTACTTATATTTCAATTTTTGCATAAAAAATTGCAGCTCATTTTAATACATTAGCTTAATATTGGTACGCAAAATGTGATGCAATAGAAATAATAATAATAATAACACCTTAAGAGATTCAGTGGATGCGGTTTACTAATGAACTAATTTTATACTCAATTTTCAACATAATTTAAAAGTATTTAATAGATTATTTTTTTAAATTTATACGCTTTCAGTAATTATAATAATAATAATAATAATAAAATGTTGCACGCGATACGTTGTAATGAATTACGAGCATTTTACCTGCATTTTTAGTATACTTTAAATAATAATAATCTAGCTATATCACATGAAAACAATGAGACGTATAAAACTAACAAGATTTACGCAAACATGGTAGAATTAATGACTAATATCAGTAGCCAGGATCTTTGCTTGCTTGGCTGCACATTTTGCATATTAGCTGCATTGCATTTGCTGTAGAGTGGTGATTTGTAGCAACTATAGCAAGGTAGCCAAGTGTCAGCCATGATAATTAACGAGATTTCTGACCAACAAGAGAGATTTCTCTCAGCTCTCTCTTGATTGTATAAATTTATCAAAATGTCGAGTAGAATAAAATAACCCATAGTAACCTCATTTACTGGGTTTGCGTTGAAATATTATATGTAATCGAAGTTTTTTTTCTATTGTTATTTATGTTATTTTTTTCTATATTCTCGATTTTTTTTTTCACAAAATATATTGTGTTTTCTAGGAATAGAAAAAATAAATAAGCGAATATCAAAGCGAAAGTAATGTTACTAGTTTTATCTATACGATTTATCATGTTAAATGTATTTATAGGATTTTTTTTTTCGCTACTTGTTTTTACTAAACTTTTAGCGCATTATATGGCGTCATTTAAAATATCTATAATATAAAAGAAAATCCAAATTTAAACAAATAGATGAAATAATAAAACATCACTTGAATAAATAATTTATTTCTTATGTTTTTTATGTACTTTAATAATATGTCTTAGTTTTTTGTGTATTCATTGTTAACTTTTGTATCAAATGAGATACTTTTACAATTTTTCTCAATTCTATGAAATAGCTCAAAATTGTGCAATGCATATTTTTTAGCCTTTCTAAAGAAAATAAAAATTATTTATAACAAAGTAATACTACAACAGAATATTACGATGATATGTTTTTGCATGTATGGAGCGAAATATATATATATATATATATATATATATATATATATATATATATACACTTAAGTATACATACATACACACAAAACAAAAAGAAAAAGTCATATCGATGTTATAAAAGAAAATATGTATCACTCGTTATTTATCAAGTGAAGCAAAATGTGTATCTCGTGTTTTGTCGCGGCAAGCAAAATTTGCACTTTTTTTTTTTTTTTTTCTCGCGGCAAACAAAATATGTATCTTGTTTTTTGTCGCGGCAAGCAAAGTGAAGTAAAAAAAGAGCACCATTTGCGTTACATTCGGAAACGAGATATACATTTTGCTTCACGTGATAAAAAAAGAGATACACGATATTATTATGTTCCGCTATAACATTGATATGTACGTACACATGATTGTGATAATATATTTTACCATTCAAAAACTCGCGGTAATTTGACAATGTTATTCTTATGATCTAAACTCGTGCTGCATTTGAATGGTAAAATATTTTATTTTAATCGTGAGTACTGTATGTATGAAATTTAATTCAATTTTATAACGGAATATGTGTAAGTCAAAAACTGAAATAATTGTACATAACATACATTATGTGTGACATGAGTTCGGTGGTTGTGCACAGAGCTATTGTATATGAGAGTACTTGATATATAAATATTTATACACATTTTTGTAGTACCAAGTATAGCCAAGAAGGCACAAGAAGTGTGATGTCAATATAACGATGTGTCGCATATAATGTTTTAGGTGTGTGTTCAGAGAACTGGAGTAAGTGCCGTGGTGAGAAGTACGCCTAAAGAGACGACACATATCATCAAATGTAATGGCGTCAGCCCAGGTCACGTGGATGACGAGAGATTGTACGCCCTCAATCCTGAGTATCTCTCACATATCGTCGTACTTGGTAAGTTGAAATCAATTCATAGCAAATAAAAAATAAAATTTATATCTAGAATTAAAATAGACTGAGTACGCTATTACAATTTATAGTAAAAATTTGAGAAGTTATTGATGTATGCGTTCTGTCCTAATCAGCTAATGAGCACTGATATTACGTATTAGAAATAGCTCATATCATACATAATAGGACTTCAAGTTAAAATACTAAATATTAAATAATTATTCATTTAAGAGTTAAGTGTAGGCAAATATTGTAACTGATAATAAGGTTAAGGCTTGAAATATATTATAGAGGAAATTAAACCAAAACATTCAACAGCGTAATTTTTTTTTTCATTCTTTATATTTAATTTAAAATCTTTTGAGACTCTTAGGAATGAGAAAAAAATGTAGGATTGTAAAAAAAATAATAATAACAAAATATAAAAGTATTAAAAATTTGTCCTCGTAAGGTAATTAATAATTTAATTGAAACAAAAGATTAATGAGAAAAGTTTACGTTTATAGTAGCGTGGTTTAATTTGTCATTTTTAGCGTACAAAAATCTCATTAAACGTGAGACGCACCCCTTGTAAGAAGAGTTTTATTATTTGCTTTAGTTTTATTGCACAAATCTGTGGTGATCTCGAATCATAAAGTGGTCAAAATAGTGCCCTATATAGTTATAGCAGAGAAGACGAAATTCATTGCTTTGTAATATCTCTCTTTATGGCTTCTATAATATTTTATATAAAAATTAAAACGTATGTAAGGAAGTTTTAGTTCAAAATTTCTGAAAATCCTGGTTTTAATAATCGTTATTTACCGTTTCTTCCATGTCAAGTCATTAAGCATTGAACAAATTTAAGGCAGTAAAAGGAAATTAGAATTGATAATCTAAAAATTATTAAGTAAACATAAATTTCCGTTTGTTTTGAAAATTTAGAAGTCTGCATAATCGTTATTTTCATCTATAAAATATTAAAGCCATAGACCACATAAAACAACATGTGCTTTTTAATGAATAAACGCGAAATGGGATCTTCAAAACTGATGAAAATTTTTACCAGAATGTTAATGTATCCCCACGAGAGAGCGTGAAATACTGTAAAGTATGCAATTTGCGTGAAAATTCATGTTTATGACGTCAGAAACATGCAAAAATTAGTATGAAAATGTTGGGCGGGCTGCATAAATAGAATTTTCTGATGACTGCTACGGGGCTACTGTTGGGTTTTGAGACAAACTAATGTTATTCATGTAAATCCCATCAAGTGTTTTGTGATATAAATGCTTATGTTTTTCTCTGGTCTATTCCTTTAACATATTATGCCTTGTAGTTTAACTAAAAATATAAAAATAATTTGTTTTTAATGTAAGTAAACGTGTAGCTATCGTATTTTGATTTATTAATTTTGATGTGTGTTTTGAAAATTGGTTGGTGTTATGTTTTAGATGACCTGACTGACCGCAATTGTGACAAGTGCGCTGCGTGTTGTGTCGATTATGAAGGCTGGTTGCGCTTCCAGAACTGTTTGTACAAAGTGGTTCACGACCCCTTGTTTGATCTCTTGATCACGTTGTGCATCGTATTGAACACCATGTTTCTTGCCATGGAACATCACGGAATGAGCGAGTCCATCCGACAGGCTCTAGACATCGGCAATAAGGTATGATTAACTAGTTGTGTCTTTAATTTATTTTAGAAAAAATGACATGATTACATTTACTTCGTCAAGAATCCAAAATATACAACTTCATTTTACAACATCAGAATATTAATATTTTTTTAAAAAATGATATAAATATATGAAATATATTATAAATTAGATACAATTCAAATTGATAGCAAAAAGAAGTTAAAATCGATTAAATTTTTTTATCATTATTTGCTATTAATATTTATGAATAAGTATAAAATAGAAATACAATTTTAAAAGTTAAAAAAATCGTTAACAAATAATTCTTTACTTTTTTCCATAGCAATTAATCTTATTTTTTTCGTAAAATAATATTTAACTTTATAAATAAAAATGTAATTATTTTTATCAATCTGAAAAGATTTAATTATATAACCCGACAGTAAGCAGTAATTTTACTATCTGAACAGAAGGTGGTAATTAAAAATCCAATTACTTGACGGCTGTCACCTCCTACTAGTTAATTAATGACTGGAAGCAATTTATTTCACATCATTACTGTATTGATGTAAAAAAGAAAATAAAATCAATCTTCGATACAATTTTTATTTAAATCTATATAGATAATCGTGACTTTGATTTACGGAAGCAATTATTACATGGAAATTTTTATCCATACTATTTTTTCAATCGTGTCTCTTTTGTTTTGATATAAAATATTTGAATTCTCGAGGGTCACTTAAGTTATCAGATTCAGAAGATTCAACAAGTTGTGAAACCATAAGATATTGTCTTGTGTGTGAATTGCTATCGAATGGTTTAACTTGTAACATTTGAGTGATAAAATAAAATGAAAATCTGTCACAATCTACTAATCTTATGAATGATTAATTATTTCAAAATGTTAAATAATTAAACATCAAAATTGTTAAAGATCCCATAAATCATAATAATTCTATATTTTTACGCATCTAGAAATTTTTAGTAGGTAAAAAAAAAAAAAAAAAAAGCAATTACAAAAATGTAAAAACAATAGTATTTAATATAGAAATAATGATGTACATTTGTGTGTGTTTGATTTTAGGTTTTTACGTCCATTTTCACTCTGGAGTGTATTTTGAAGATCATGGCAATGAGCAAAGAATATTTTAAGTGTGGTTGGAACAACTTTGATTTAATCGTCGTCTCCGCTAGTTTACTTGATCTTTCATTTGAGTTGATTGACAGCATTTCTGTACTACGTGGTTTAAGATTGGTAAGTTAATTAAATAATATATATTTTAACCTATGAGATTCATCGAATATTGAGTCACAGATGACGTTACTAATAATTAAAAAATCATTGGTATTCTAGTTACGAGTATTAAAGCTGGCGCAGTCCTGGACCACAATGAAAGTTCTCCTCAGTATTATCATCTCAACATTAGGAGCGCTGGGAAACTTGACTTTCGTTCTCGTGATTGTCATCTACATCTTTGCCGTGATTGGTATGCAACTTTTCTCAAAGGATTACACCGAGGATAAATTCTTACCGGATCCTGTACCCAGGTATACTTAATTACATACATCTTAAGTCATTTTGATTCCACATATTTCATTTATGCAATAATTACGTAGATTTTATAAAATTATCATTTTATATACGGAAGATCAACTATTTACAAATAATAAAAACAAATAAATAAAATGCATTTTAAAAGTTAGACTTAAAGTTACGTTTTTATTTTTATTTTTTTATTTTCATATTGATAAAAGTCTAGCACGATCATTTAAATTTTTCATACTTGTAAATTTGTAATGTGTGTAACTTATTGATTTAACAATTTAAATTTTTGGCATCGTGACAAGAATGTGCAACAACTGCTTGCATACTTACAGTATGTTAGTATCCAGTATGAACACTAACTTAACATCACTTATATAAAGTACATTGTAACAGGTGCATTCCAATAAGTTATCGAATATAGGTTATATTTGATCTTCTTTTTAGTTACAGTATGTATTGTTAGTCCTGAAATTTAAATTCTCAACGTAATTTATTTGAATAAATTAACATTTAAGAACTATGGCATAATAATTTTAGTGCATATTTTAAAAGTGCTTTATTTATTATTATTATTAATCAATGTTTTTCAGATTCAGAAAACCAAATTACTATTTTTTTTAAATTTTTATAATTGAAACAGGGTACTTTTTACACCCTAGTGAAATTAGTGTAATTGTTATTAACAGGTGATTTCTATCACCATTGAAAATGGTTAAGAAAATACGTTCTGTAGTTCAAAACAAAAACAAAAAATAAATAGTGAGAAAATAAAAACAAGTCAAGCTCTGCACGCTTAACCACACAAATATTACATCAGCAATTAAAGTGTAAAATATTGTATCAATTTAGGATTTTTTTTTTTTTTTCTTAATGAGTTGCATTAAACCAAACAATAATATTTTTGTTTTAGGTGGAACTTCTCCGACTTCTTCCACTCGTTCATGATGATATTTCGAATTCTATGCGGAGAGTGGATTGAACCACTATGGGACTGCATGCGTGCCGAAGTGGATGAGGTGTGTCTTTATTAGCAATAATATTTCATTAGCTGTCAAGAAAATTTTTAATTGTAAAGTGAGCAATAAATGAAAGCAAAATACATTTTTTTTGTACATGTACGTGAATACAAAACAAAAACGTAATAATTATCTTAGCTCATTTTCAGCATCATTTGTTCATTATAACATAATTTACGTCATCATAATTTTTGTATAAAAATATTTCGTTACGTAGCCTAAATATTATGCTGTATATAATAACTATTTATGTTGTTCCAAAATAACAACATTTATGCTCTATGACATAAATGCAGCATACAGTATGTAATTTACTCTTTTCCCGTACATAGGGATAAATATGCAGTCATTATTTATTTTTCTAATACTTTTTTTTAAAGTATTATTAAAAGCTGTAAAAAAATGAATATTAATAATTAGACAATAATTTAGACTTACAAAGTTCATATTATCCTAATCGCATTTACATCTTTCCAGGTTTTATACCTATAATTCCATTGATTCAGGATTTATTCCACATGTTCGTGTATTTAACCACATACCGCCAAGAACTGAGAATGTACGATACTGCTTGGAATTTTTTGTCACTAAATCCGGCATATTTTGATTATCAGGGTCCCGAGACATGTTTCTTTATCTTCCTTCCTGCACTTGTGATGGGAAACTTCAT
Source organism: Ecdyonurus torrentis (assembly GCA_949318235.1). Taxonomy (NCBI): domain Eukaryota; kingdom Metazoa; phylum Arthropoda; class Insecta; order Ephemeroptera; family Heptageniidae; genus Ecdyonurus; species Ecdyonurus torrentis. The sequence continues at coordinate 21,427,686 of OX439131.1, forward strand.
GGTGCTCAACCTCTTCTTGGCTTTGTTGCTCAACAGTTTTAATTCAGAGGAACTCAAGAACAAGAAAGAGGTGAGTCATTGCACCCTATTATGTTACTAGAAATATTCAATGCATCAATGTTGGATTTTTTTTAATGTTTTTTATTATTTATTATTTCACAACTTCATTTTGTATTGTTGTTTTTAACTTTTATTACACTTTCTTTTTATGACTTTTTTTTTCTACTGAATAATATATTTATTTTGTTTGTACTTGCGTTTTTTTTTAAATATAATTTTTAATGAATACTTACAAACTCAAGTTTTAAACCAAAGCTATTGTTCTTTGCAAAATAAAATGCCCTTACAACGGATATTCTCTTTTCTTATTTTGCCAAGTATGTAATCTTCTGCAATTAAATATTTCCCCCAAAAACAACACTCCTTTGTTTCCTGCTCTGTACTCGTACCCCACTGACGTGTATGCTACTCAGGATGACGAGAGTGAGGAAGACGTGGCAAGACTAGCGGAACACGTCAACTCGGCAGTGAGCCTGTGTCAACGCTGCACTGGCTCGCACAACAAAGCCAGCCCGCTCTTCCTGCGGCGTGCAGTCCACCCTGAGCGTCGAGCGGCTCTCGAGGTGCCCACTTTGTGTGGTGCATCCCCACTAATATCTCACCCTCTTTTGTCATGCTCGTCAATATATGCTGCTCACTTTTTTATGATGCAGCATTTTTTGTTATGTAATATAATTAAAACCTGTTCAAATAAATACGTAAAAAAAATTAACTGCGCATTAAATCATACTTAATGGGTAGCGTCCGTAAATTGCACAGTTATTTATACTTTTTTATTGGGTATAATAAGATTATTGACTTATTACAAAAAATATTCACCGGAAAAAATGATAAACGTGTTGATGACTCACAGATAGAAAAAGGTATTATATTTGAACAGTGTTGAGACAAGATTGTATTTCAGTGTTTTGCCTGCGTGTGTGCCTCTCTGCAATGCGGGAGAGAGTGATGATAGAAAGGGAGAGGATAAGCCTGCAGCATTTTCATTAACATACCTTGTTATATCATTAACCTGCATCGATCTGAAATATTAACATAACTGACATTTGTATGAGAAATACTTAACATCATAATAGCTGGATTACAAGATAATGATTACGTAAACTCACAGTGAATTGTAAATAAATTCTTTATTATTCGTTGTAACATCTCAATTATATATAGTAATAATATTTTTAATGTAATAATTAAAATTGTTTCAGTGTCTTGTTCTAGCTACTCTGATGTATTTGATGGTGGAATTTTTTCAGTGCAACGTTAAAGACTAATGTAAGACGAATAATGATTTATGTCTACATAAAAAATACCATTACACTAATTAATCCACTTTTTTTTAATTTATAACGTGATTAAATTAAAAGCAATCATTTCCATGTTTTTTTATTTAAGATATCACGTTTGAGGAGTCTTCGGAAAATGAGCGATGATTCAGATGATGCATGCCCAACCACGGTGAAAATTTATCATTTTATTATTATTATTATCTACCTTATTATTGGTTTTATGGTATTTCTTTTCTTTAAATACTATCTATAAAATGCCAATTTTCAGATTATTTAGTAATGATAACATACGTGATTGGTAAATCAAATTATATGTCTTTAAATTTTAGATAAATTTATATTTCTTTTGTATATTTTAACATGCCTGTCAGTGACATTGAAAGAATTAAAATCTTTATTTGTATATAATGATATTTTACAAGTTTGATGTGACGTAAAATAATTTTTGCATTTGTGTCTGTAATAATACAAATTAATTTTTGAACTTTTCTCCTGTCTAAAACAGAATTCTGCTGTGCAACTATAATACTAACATTTTCTCAATCATGTACTAATAAATTTTTAATTCCTCTTAATAAAAGAAAAAATAATAACAATAAAAAGAAAAAGCTTTATAGAGTATTTTAATGTGATATTATAAAATAAATACACACATGTATAATTATTTGAAGTTTTAAATTTTAATCCAATATTTATTTATAAACTGTACATGATAATCTGAGAGAAATTTAAAATCCTTTTGTAAAATTGTAATCTTATTTTGACCTCCTATAGTAGTGCTAAGTTAAAATACTCTATTTAAAGGTGTTGTATTTTATTTACTTTGCAATTATTTGAGACTATTTTCTTGAATTTATAGGAAGTTGGGGAGGAATCAAAATTAGCAAAGAGTTTTGAACGACTGAAATCCATTGTGCGACGTCGACGTGCTATGCGTCAGGCAGCAGCTTCACGCCGCGGTAGCGCGGGTAGTGCCACTGCACCCCCTCTCCCACCTCCTGAATACCGTGAAAAGTCGGACAATGAGCAAAATACACGGCTCGAGCAGATTGTCCGTGAAGCAATCTCATCTCATCACCTCAACGTTTGTGATCAGGCTCCCCCTGCACCCTCCCCTGGTCACACCCCTAGTCATGCAGCTCGCCAAGCGGCATCTCAGTCGCGACAGCACCAACTTTCAAGACAACATGAGAGTGGATCAAGAGGTTGGTCGGTCTTTAGTGAGTTACAAATAACGTTTCTAAGCCTGTGTAAGTCTAGAAATTACACAGAAATTAGGTATTGCTTTACAACAGGCTTCTCATCTCATCACGCAGCGCTTGATTGTCAGTAGGAGTGAAGTAGAAGGAATAATAATTGTTTTACTGTATTACTTATTAAAAAAAAAAAAAAAAAAAAAAATGACAAATGCACAAAACGTACACAATCAAATTTGTAGTATGCAACCTGCACCACATTTGTGCTCAAAGAGTTGCATAACTGCAAGGTGCACGCAGGACTTTTTTGTTAACGCTTAAAATTTTTCACGCTCGTAGATCAAAATGTAATTATACATATAATTATATCTTTTGCTCTACAGTACTCACATTGCTGTGCTGTAAATTATTAATCCTGTTGATTTTCAAGAGGATCGACATACAATCTAAAAAAAAACATATTATCATCATGGAACAAAGAGAAAATAATGTTTAATAGTAACATATTATGGTAATTGATTGGTTGTGTTTTGTGTTAGTTGGTTGTGTGCTTGTGTATCTAATCACAAAATATATGCTTTTTATTGAAGCTTGAATGTATATTTGCAGCTACAGACTCAAACAACGAGGAGAGTATAGAACTAGAGGAGATGCAGGGGATGGTTCCATTTGCCACAAGTGCCGCCGCGGCGGAGTCCGGGGCAGAGGCCTCGGGTACAGAAGACGAGAGTAAACCTCTCGACGCCTCGTCACATCCCCCCAAACCACGAGGTGCCCCAGGCAGATACCCTTGGCATGCACTTGTCAGTTATGTGGATGAACTGACAGTGGGAGGCAAACGAGACTCCAAGGGAAGATATACTGACGGCTTGGGCAAGTTCCCAGGCTTCGGTCGCAACAACAAAGAAAAAATCCCGCAGACTTGTTTTCCCCACCACTGGTACGAGCGGTGAGTACTCGGACGCACGGCAAGTAGCAACGTATTGTAATCTATATGTTTACCAATGAGGCTTTAGACACGTAAGGACGCACCATACATCATTAACACCATTTTGTTTTTATTACGAGAGAAATTCTCTTGTTAAAATAGAAAAAGATCTAGAATAGTAAAAAAATCATATCTAAAAATCAAAATGGTGTATTTTTTTTTACATTTTTTGTTTCATGGCATACAAAATTCATAATTTTTTGTCCTTACGTACACTGAAGCATCATTGAATTGGTGTTGTCTTTTTTCTATATATAATTGGCTCTCACAATGTTTTTTATGCTATCTCACAACAAAATTTCTCACTTTAATTATTTTTATTATTTTTTTTCTCAAATTCAATAAAACACTTCAATAAACAAACAAACTTCTTTATTGTTGACACTATAAAAATACTGAGCTACAGGTAAAGCAAAGAGTTTTCACTGTTTTTTTCTTCTATATACTTTACTTTCAAAGTTTAAAACTGTTGATTTATATGTCTAATTTGTGTTGATTATCTGTGTGTTTAGGTGCCCGTGTTGTGGAAGTCCCGAAGTAACTTCAAAATGTGGTCAACGATGGTATAACTTTAGAAGTTCCATATTATCAGTCGTCGATACTCCAGCCTTTGAATGGATTATATTAGTTTTAATATTTGCGTCCAGTGTTACATTATGTTTTGAAGATATTTATTTAGATTCTAATATTACATTAAAACGTATTCTTTATTGGACAAATTTAGGATTTTGTTTACTATTTGTAGTTGAAATGTTACTTAAATGGGTAGCACTTGGATTTTGGAAATATTTTACAAGTTTTTGGACAGTACTCGACTTTATTATTGTTTTCGTAAGTATATTTTTTATAAATAACATTTTTAAGAGTGAACTCACATTAGCTTACTGCTTTTTTATTTCAATATGTACTTAAAAACACCTTGTACCATTTAATTTAAAACTCTCTTAACTTATTTAAAGTATACAATTCTGTGCTGTTGTTTGAAATCTACATAACAATGTGTTTTAAAATGGGTTTGTGTACAAAATTTACACGCTTTATTTGTGCTAGCGTGTGGAATTCACAAAGCTTATACTTCTTGATGCTGTCAAAAATTTTGATGATAAAAAGACATCGATAAAAAAAAATGTAATAACAACATTGCTTCAATGAGAAATATTTAAACTTTGTTCGTAAATCAGGTGTCGGTGTTCAGCTTAATGATTGAAGAAAATGAAAACCTAAAGGTGCTGCGTTCATTACGAACTCTAAGAGCGTTGCGACCACTTAGGGCGATTTCCAGGTGGCAGGGAATGCGGGTAAGTCGAGTTTATTACCCTCATTACAAAAATATGTGAACGATTGAAGAAAAATTATGATAATTTGAATTTTTATTGCTTCCAGTATTAAATGATATTAACGTCTAAAATATACATTTTTATAAGATTTTAAATTTTTTGGAGAATGAGAGGTATGATTTAGTATAAATTACGTATGATGTCTCTCGCGAGACGCTTGTATAGGATGTACCAATTTTTAAATGAAAGTGTCATTTAATTCTATTTTTGTTACGTTATTTAGATATATGAAAACATGAAACTAATTCATTTTATTTTGCTTTAGATTGTAGTAAACGCTCTTATGTACGCAATCCCCTCTATCTTCAACGTGCTACTAGTTTGTCTCGTCTTCTGGCTCATTTTTTCCATCATGGGAGTACAGTTTTTTGGTGGCAAATTTTATCACTGTATTGATGAAGATGGAGAAACGCTGGATACTTCGGTATGTAATATAAACTGGCCTGCTTGTGACTGTATAATTAATAGGATTTTTTTTAAATTAAACATTATATAGAAAAAAAAAATAAAACATGTTACGCTTAACATTCTTTGCATGCATTTCTATAACATAAAATTTTGTTGTTGGGGGTCTAATGATGTACTGGAGATTTATTTTGGTATTGGTGATGTAACATTACTTTGCCAACATAATTGAGATAATATTATTATTAACTCTTAAGTCTCTTCTTTCCGTACAGATCGTCAACAATCGGACTGAGTGCGATGAGAAAAACTATACGTGGGTCAACTCGAAAATATCTTTTGATAACGTTGGCACAGCGTACCTAGCCTTATTCCAAGTCGTAAGTTATCCATTCATACTGACGTATTCAGTTTATTTTAACTTGACTACACATAAACCATAAACCTAAAATAAACTAAACATTTTTATTAAATGTAGAAAAAAAAAAATTTAAAAATGACGTTTGTTTTGAGTTATTTTATATTAATGCTAACTCATGTGACAGGCAACATTCGAGGGTTGGATGGAGGTAATGGCAGACGCAGTGGACGCACGTGGGGTAGATTTGCAACCAGAACGCGAGGCAAACATATATGCGTACCTGTACTTTGTCATCTTTATTGTGTGTGGCTCGTTCTTCACGCTCAATCTCTTCATTGGAGTAATCATCGACAACTTCAATATGCTCAAAAAGAAGGTGAGTGTGATTTCAGTACAGTTTTTGACGTAATTCAACGGGATGATATTTACGAAATGTATGCTTCCTGTCATTTATTTTAAATTAAAGTATAGCATTTCGAAAACATATATACAGCTAAAAATCTATAATATTTTATCTGTGTACTTTGTAAAAGTTAAGTCAATCATTATCATGGACTGTTATTATTTGTAGTTAGTTAAGAATTAAGACATGCGCTTTATTTATATTAAACTTCAAACTAAATTCTGTGTTGATATTTTGCAGTACGAAGGAGGTGTTCTAGAAATGTTCCTGACGGAGAGTCAGAAACATTACTACACCGCCATGAAGAAATTGGGCCGCAAGAAGCCGCAAAAAGTGATCAAGAGACCGCGAAATCAATTCCTCGCAATGTTTTATGATCTCTCCAACTCGCGCAGGTACGGTTTAGTATTTTTTTGTTACATAGTAACTATGCTTCTTCTTTTTTATTTCGTTATTTCAAAATAGCTATAAACTTAATTAAAAAAACAAATTATAAATAAATATCAAAGTTCAAAATTTAATGTGAATTAAAATCATTTAGCAGTTTTACAAAATATAATGATGGTTTAATTTTTTCCTAGGTTTGAAATTGCGATTTTCGTGCTTATTTTTCTCAACATGTTGTCTATGGGCATCGAACACTACAACCAATCACATGCCATATTCTTTGTGCTTGAAGTGAGCAACGCGTTTTTTACTACAGTATTCGGTTTAGGTAAGTGAACATATACTTTTCCATATAGTTGGGGCTTTGTATTATTATCATTGCAAGTGATAACATATAGACATTAAACAAACAAAAAAACTACAAATTTATTAAATTGTGCTTACAGAGGCAATTGTGAAAATCATCGGGTTGAGGTACCACTATTTCACGGTGCCGTGGAACATGTTTGATTTCGTCCTCGTGATGGCTTCCATCTTGGGTATTGTGATGGAGGATATGATGGTAGATCTACCAGTGTCACCAACGTTGCTACGTGTCGTGCGCGTCTTTCGAATAGGCAGAATACTCAGGCTAATCAAGGTATTTAATTAAAATTATTGATACTCGTGTAATCATATTAAGACCTAAAGATAGGAATGGAATGGACAATATATTGAAGTATATTATTTTTGTATTATTAGTAATATATTTGTATTATTTTGGTCGTATCTTAACTTTTAAATTTATGTTCCAGGCTGCCAAAGGTATTCGTAAGCTGTTGTTTGCGTTGGTAGTGTCCCTACCTGCGTTATTTAACATCGGAGCATTGCTTGCGCTTATCACCTTCATTTACGCCATCATAGGCATGTCATTGTTTGGTCACGTGAAACAAGTAGGCGCTCTCGATGATATGGTCAACTTCACCACCTTTGGCAGGAGTATGCAGCTGCTCTTCAGGTATGAAATGGTCAAAAAAAAAAAAAAAAAAAAAAAAAAAAAAAAGCATGCATCACTCACGTTAATTTTTATTTTAGTTTAATCATAATATTTTTCTTGTATTAGCATTATTTTTATTTAAGTTTTTCTTTGTATATATATTACCTCTAATTTTAAACTTTACAAAAAAAATATGCTAAAATAATAATAACTATAATAGCATAAACGCATTTCTTGATTTCAAAAGCCATTTTACCTACAAACGTACAAAATTGACCTGCGAAAAGTGGAATATTCTCCGTTGAACTAAAGTAACTTGTATGTTATATAGATTGATGACATCAGCGGGTTGGAATGACGTATTAGAATCTCTGATGATCTCTCCACCAGATTGTGATTCCTCTTACAAAGGTCTGCCAAATGGCGACTGCGGGCAGCCGCTGCTGGCAATCACGTACTTCGTCAGTTTCATCATTATCAACTATATGATTGTCATCAACATGTACATTGCCATTATTCTCGAGAATTTCAATCAAGCACATCAAGAAGAGGAGATTGGCATTGTTGAGGACGATCTCGAGATGTTCTATATTAGATGGTCCAAGTAAGATATTAATTCCCACCCAAGTCACGTTATATATTTTGAGTAAATAATTTGTGTAAAGATAAAAATATGTAAGTTTTAGGATGTGTTCGAACATCACTAAATAAATAAATATTCTTCTTTATTCATTAACAGACACATAGAAAAAAAATGAAAGGGCAAGGTTTAGGCCCGACAAATGTCTGACCCGCTTAACCCAATCATGATTAGAGTTACAAATTAATAGTATACTAATGATTATATTATATCTCCATGAAAAATATAACAACATTTAACATGGAGCATGGGTAGTGTATATTTATACATAAAAGTAGAGAGGAAAAAGAACGCAGGGAGAAAATGAAAAGAAAAATTGTTGCTATGCTTTCATATGCGAATAATATTATACCATTATATCATTTTAATTTTAATGATAATAATTTGATAAAAAAAAACTCATTTTTCTCAAACAGGTACGACCCACATGCAACGCAGTTTATTGGTTTCTCGCAATTATCTGACTTCATTGCGAGTCTCGATCCTCCACTCGGCATTCCTAAGCCTAACACGGTGGCACTCGTGAGTTTTAACCTGCCCATCGCTCGTGGCAACAAAATCCACTGCCTTGACATTCTGCACGCCCTCGTCAAACACGTGCTTGGACATGTTGAAGAGACTGACGATTTCCGCAAGGTAAGGATTTTTTGAAAATCACGTTTTTGTTAAAAAAAGAAAAAAAAAAAAAAAAAACTAAAATCCGATCCAAGTTAATTTACATTTTTTTTTTTTACATTTTTTTTTCTTAAAAATTATGTTTGCTTTAAAATAATATAATAATAATTATACATAACAAAGTACATCACTGTCCGATTTCTTTTACAACTTTTCTGTACTTTTTATAGTTATTATTTACGTATGAACTTTATGTTTTTAAGCTTTAAATAAATTGTTAAACATGCACAATAGTAATTATAAAAAAATTAAGATTTCATTCAATTAATTAAAAATGAATTCATCCTACTTAAATTATCTGTATAACATGTTATTTTAATGTAACAGCTCCGTGAGCAGATGGACATTAAGTTCAAGAAGCAATTCCCTACACGTAAAGAGCTGGAGATTGTTTCCAGTACTCGTATTTGGAAACGTCAAGATAAAGCAGCACGTCTTATCCAACAGACGTATCGCAAGTACCGCAGGTAACCTGCCGTGAAAGTCACCGTGCTGTAGTGATCTAGTGCTCTAGTTATTATGTATTAGTGGAGGCTATAATCTTAAACACTTTGTCACTTTAGTATTTCCTAAGACAAAGTTTTAATAATTATATAGTAATAAATTGCCTCAAGATATAGACAATAACTAATATAGTCAAAGACTTTAAGTGATTTAAAAATATATATTTTTTAAATAAACAAAAGAAAATTTTTACTATCTTTGATATATATATTAATATTTTCAATGTTCATGAGTCCATGTTTCATTATTATGCTTTCTATGTTATTTTTACAAGCATGTTACTATTCAAATGTTGTAGTATATTTTTTTTCTTATAGTATGTTATATGGGTGCATTTTTTTCCTCTATTTTATATTATTTGTATCATTTTATACTTTCTATGTTAAGATTTTTTCAAGAAAAAAAAAAAATAATTGTGTTAAAAAAAATATGAATGTTTTTTTGCCTGCTTTATTTACATTTCTCAATTCCTATACATTTATATATTTTTTTATTCCATCTCTATATCTATCTCTCTCTCTTTCATTTTTATTAATAATCTTGACTCATTTTTCTCATTAATTTTCTCATTATATATTTGTACACATACAGATGGGGGTGAAAGTATATAATTTTTTTATTTTGATATTTTATTTTTTGCAATATCCAGCCAAGTTGTCAACTAATTCTTTTTGCAGAGGTGGTGAGGATGAAGTGGTGAAGCGAAAAGCTTCAAGCAAACGACGCCCATCCTTCCGATTCTCAATTCGGAGACATTCGAGACAAGGGTGATTAGACGCCCCCATTGCCCCTATATAAGGGAGAGAACCGGGTGAAATGAGACTAAATCTTTAAAAAAAAAACTAATTTGATTAATTTTTAACGTCAATTCATTCTTTAGAGAATTTTTTTTAACTGGTTTAATTGTAAAATAATTAATATCATTATCTATTGTTTATTGATTTGTGCAAAGATTGTTTGATTCTTATATAATTTATATATTCTGCCTTATTTCATTTTTTTTTTCATAACTTTCAGTTTTCAAAATTTCTGGTATTATTAAAAAAAATGCCCTATACAGTCTCGTTTTATCCATTCTACTCCCTGTATTCCAGTAAAAACTACAGTAAATCGTTTGTCCCCAGCTAAGTTCACCTACTTCACGCGTGCAATTATTTTTCAACACGCCCCAGTATTCAATATTATGAGTTTAAGCATTTTTTATTATTATTATTAGGCACTTATTAGCACGATGCAACAATTTTTATTATTTTTTTTTTTAACGACCAAAGATTTAAAGAAAATTTAATTTTGAAATGATAAATCAGTGTGGTTTTCAATCGCTTTTATGTGCAATGAAAATTTCACCACAATAATAAGGTTTTATCACTTTTATTATTATATATATTTTGCATAAAAATTTGCGTAACGAAATTTAAACTTTGATATTTAAGTTATTATGCCAAAAATTAGAACAATTAAAACAATTTTTTAAAAATTTCACCGGATTGTATTTCCAATATTATTCCTTTAAGAAAAATAATGAATTTTAAAGATCTAATATTATGTAGCTGAGCCTTTACAATGAGAAATACTGCAGATACAGCAATCAACAAAGTGCTCCTTTTCAACTATAATTGTCTACCTATTTAAGTTTCGTCGTTTCTAGATTTCAAAATAGTCATTTATTAAAAAAGTGCATTGCAATATATTGCAATATCAATGATGATGGATAATTCGGTTATTCTGTTATTCAATATTAACGTTTTTCAAATTTAAAATACAACACTTGGTGTACTCAAGTTTTTTCTTTGTAACAGTCCTTAAATTGTGCATAAAGGCGAACAGTAAAATATTCAAGAAACTGAAATAATATTTTAAAAATCGGGCATAGGGTGTATCCGGATGACGTTATATTTATTGCGCTTGAACGCCATTCTGGAGTACTGAATAACATTGCTCAGCATAGGAAAAACTTTGTTTTTGGCTAATTTCTTTGGGAAATTACTTAATTTTTTGCTTTCATTATTATACTTGAGATACTAATTCAACCTATTAATGGCATCAAAGATCTTAAAAAAAAATATTGCTTAGTATTTTTAAACTGGCAAAATGAGTCATTTTCCTATGCGGTCCATGTTATTTAGTGATCCAACATGGCGGTGACTTTAACATGAATGCATACACCCTATACATTGGCAGTAAAAGTAGAACCATGAACTTATAAAATAAATATATTAAAACTTCTTAATTTTCGTAAATATACCATCATGTAATAGTTGTTATAATATTATCTAAATTTGGGACCATGTAAATATCGTATATAATACCACCTGTAATTTTATAACACCTTGCATGATCAACACAGGGACACAAAAGCTATGCTATTATAATTTAAAAAAAATTGTATAACAATAACTTTTCATTCCATAAATTTTACTATAAATTTTATCTTTTCTAACCAAATTTCTCTACATTTTTCTCTATGTTTAAACTTCTGTAAAATACTCTAATGTATTTTCAATATTACTTACATATTCCTAACACATGAGAATCGACCGCATACAAAACCACAGCAAAACAATTAAAGAACATTAAATTTCCTCATTATAAAGAATTTGAAAATTATATGTACAAAGTATATACCAGATGAATTACAAAATCAAATTAAAATTCACTCTACGTATTTCTATTGTTGAACCATTATAACAAATATAAATTCTGTAATGTAATTTGTCAATAAACATTCAATTTCTCAAATAGTTGTCCTCCCCTAAAACCCTCTGAAAATCATTAAACTTAAAAAAAAATAATAATAATAATTACAAAGTTTTTATCAATTTTTAGTAATTAAAACAGAGAAAAATTATTAAAATATTAGCACGAGACAAAGTTGAAAAAATTGTAACACTTTTGTGTCTCTGTATGTACAAAAACCACACAAAATGAATCAATAAATCAATCACTGCAGTTCATAACCATTATTACATAATCATAACCACAAAAAAACATGCATGAATAATTAAAGAGAAGAAAAAAAAAGGCAAGTTTTTAAATAGCGTGCATGATTTTTTTTTTTTTTTACAACTAGCATGAAATTCTCTTTAAATTGTGTTTTTTTATTATTATTTCTGTAATCTTATTTAATTAAATTTATTTTATCTTAATTCCAGATTAAAATATTAAAAATAAAACTAAGTCCAATCTTACTATAAAATTACTAACCTCATTATTATAAAAACAGTTATGTTTAAATGATTTGAATTAAATTATTTACCTTTTTTTTATATTTTTATTATAACTAAAAATGATTTTGTTTTCTGTTATATTTAATAATTAATACAAAAAAATTCTTAAAAATAAAATAACTTGACATTTGTTTACGAAATGAATATTAAAATTAATCTTAATGCAAAAGTTACATGGAAGTATCTTATAGGTTTGTATTTTAAATATAATAATGTATCGAGAAAGTCTTATTGGAGTTCATATTGCAGGAAATTTGATTGAACATTAACGGGAGAAAATATATTAAGCTTTGCACTTGATAGACCAATAAGCCTTTCAGCATCTCATACATTATTTGTTTATCTTTTCACTTAATTCTGACTTTTGATTGCACTGCATTTTTGCTCTGCTCATATACGCTGCTGCGATGTAAAAAAAAAAAAAAATTTTTTTTTTTTTTTAATTTCAATATACGTTCACTGCATGTCCTAGCGATATGACAGACTGATGATTATCAAATTGTTAAAACAATAACAACTAAATTAATTGAATAATTAATTTACTGTAAATAAATTCTATCATATCGTGTATTGGAGATGCCAAAGTGAGCGTGTTTAAAATGTTTACTAATCCTTCTGCATGTTGAAACAGGCGAATGCTGGACAAAGACCGAGAGGCGGTTGATTGTGAGGACGGAGAAACCCAAACCTCAAGTCCAGGTGGTTCATCTGTACATCTTGGCTGGCGTGGATTTTCAAATTTCCTTCACGTTCGTCGTAACTCGTCATCTCGAGTTGGTTCACGCAAATCCTCCCGTGCCTCAGACGCCGGATCTTCTAATGGTGATCTGAACGACATGAGTTCAGCGTGGCTTGGGTTACCATTACCCTCACAAGCACTACTCATGGGTGCTAGAAATCTAGTAGACGCCACTACAGCGGGCGCAAGTTCAGGAATACCTGTTGTAGTTGTTGAAACAGACGATACACCATCACAACCAAATACAGAAGATACAAATTTAGATGATGCAGAAGACTTTGATCCTCTTAGTAATTTTAGATGTTCATTAGGTGAAATAGATTATGAAGAAATGGCAAATCAAGCTGCTGCAAATGCTGGATTTTTACATCCAAATGATGGTGAGGCATGGAGAGTATTTAGTTCTCGTATTTGTGAGTCGAGTGGTGAGGATTTAAGTGTTTTACCTCCAAATATTCCCCCACCAGTTTGGCCACCCCCTGACCTTAGTCCTGATGATAATGAACAGAGACATATAGACTCAGTAGTCAGGGCAGAGGTTCATAACCCTGCAGGACACGACCAAGCTAGCTGATTGGACCTTTGTTAATCATTTTTTTATACCTGATATTTGGTGCAGGGCGCAAAAAAAAAAATAAAAAAATATATTGTGTATTATAAATAATATTAGTCATTATAAAAAACCATATTACAATAATTATTGTTATTAAAATGAAATATGGCCTAATCATGTTAAAAAAAATGAATTGGGATTACATGTAATTTTTAGTATCGGTATGAGTGAGAGAATTTTTCATTATAATGATATAAATGAATTTTTTTAAATACAAAAAAAAGTGAGTGATTTATATTAAAATATATATAAAAATACCAAAAAAAATTGTTATTTATGAAAAAAAGACTTGATAAAAAAAAAACAATTATTGCAATAAAATAATAATAATAAAAATAAATAAAATATTTAATAAATAATAATAATATGAACATACTGATATATAAGAATGTACACAAAGTATTTCATTATTTTATTTGATATATCTCACTCTTAAAGCTGCTTAGTTGCCTCTCAGATATATTATAATAGCATTTTTCTTTTATTCTAAATAATATTTAATATTTGGGTCTGTTTTCATCTTAATATTATCCCTTAAGTGGCCTAAAAAATTCTTTTTTAATCTAATTCTCTTTAAATATTTCGAAAAGAAAAAAAATGTCTCAGAATTATAATACGAGGCTTTTTTGTGGGGAAAATTTCAGGGACCCTAAACATTGGTTTGTTGATATTTATATAGGCCTAGTTCTGAGCTTAAGATATAAAAAAAAAATGAAACTTTCCAATCTGTCTGTCAATAAATTATTTTTATTCCTCAATATAATGTATATAATGCATTTAGTAGGCCTACTTTGTAATGACGAAAAAAAAAATCTTGTCTATATTTTATTCAGCTCTATATAACTTTTTATGAAAATAAATGTAAAAGAATCAAATATTTAATCAAGTTTCAGAATTCACAAAAGAAATTAAGGTAGAATTTGATGGTGAAAAAAAATTAATTTGGTATAACATCATTATTAGAATGATTTATTACATCTTGTGATAAAAGAAAAAAAATATATAATGTCTCCTCAGGTTCTTTGAGTTTGTTTCCTATTTCTAAAACCTAGAAATATGACACTTAAATGGATTTGCAACGGATTTGTAATTGAATATAACGATGGCGTCTAATTAAGTTTCCATGGTATGCGCATTTAGAAGTAGAGAAAGTATATTAAAAAAAATCAGCATTGTTTGTGAATGCATGATTTTTATTAATTCTAATACAGTTTAATCCCTTTAAAAGGACTTTTAATATACAGTACGCACATAAAGATCTGAATTTTAAATCCGATGTAAGTCCCATTTAAAAGTCATTCAAATTTAGCAAAGATGTAAGCAATTTTGTGATCCAATTAACTCTCTTTACCAAATCAAATTCCAATTTTCTTAAATATATTTTCCTTCACTAGTGTTTTATTTTATGAATATTAAAAACATATTATATTTATATTGATCTCTGTTTAATATTTAAAATATTAAGTTGTTTTTTTAATTTATTTATTAGAAGACAAAAAATATTTATATAATGTTATTATTTTAAACGTATATATTTTTGTTTTAGAAAATTAAAAAAAAAATTAAATTAAAAATTAATTTTATTTCATAATATGATTATTATATAACAGGGTTGGGAATGCTGAAAAATGGTCTTTCAAAATAATAAGTAATAATACATTTTTCTATGTAAGTATAATCAAAGCCCGCCCTTTAATAATGATAATAATTATAATAGATTTAAATTGGATGGTTGTATAAATACTAATAATAATAATAAAAAAGGGCGGAGCACTAAAATAATGTTTCTTATAAAAAAATATATATATAAAGTTCCGCTTTATATTCATTATATTCAATGCTTTTTTGAATGCGCATACGCGAATTGAATAGTGATTGTGTGCAATCTAAGACATATCAAATCAATAATTAGGGAATTTGTAAAAGGTGAAATATAAAAGAAAATACAGATTTTTATCAGTGTTAAATAAGAAAATAATAATATATAAAAAAAATTAAATTAAACAATATATTAAACTGTTATCGTTATATTTAAAGAAAATCATTTTAATAATGTCAGTCCTGAGTTACTAAAAATAAAAGACATTAGAATTATACATAATATAGATATATAAAAAAATCTTAGAAATAACTTTTGTGCATATCAGTAAAAGATATTTAAAGGAGTCAGTTAAGTTTCAAGCCAGTCAACTTAATTGCCACCAAATTTTCTTATATGCATCTTGAGTTATATTTATAGTTCAATAGTATAAATATAGGTGAACAAAATTAATAAGAATGAGACTTAAATTTAAAGCCAGTCAATTTAGGTCTCATTTAAACGTAATTTTCATTTTTTTAAGTAACTTTTAATTCTGATGTCTTTTTTATAAAAGTAAAAGAAACTCAACAGCAATATTAGATTATAAATAAATAATTAAAAAATAGATATTTATTAATAAAATATCTTTTTTATGATTATTTTTATTCAAAGATAACAAAAATGACACCTTTTGTAATAGTTTTTTTTATTGTTTTCATTGTCACGCGTAATAAAAAAAATTATTGTTATGAATGCATTGTTATCATGCAACTATACAGTATAGAGAAAGAGTGATAGAGAAAGAGAGGGAGAGAAAAAGAGAAAAGTTGCATAAGAATGTAAAAGAATGGTTCTTTGAATGTTAGCACGCAATTGCAGAAAAAAAAGGGATTTCCCTCCAACAAAAAAGCGCTTCTTTAATTGTTTTTTTATTTATACTTTTTAAGCAGCTTGCCTGCAGCATTAGTGAAATATATTTTAAACAATTATATTCCAATAAAACTATAGGTAAAAACTTACTTTTTAATAACATCTATTAATATTTAAATGATTTTGAGTAAATTACATGATATTATTAATAAAAAAAATAATTTAAGATAATAATAATTAGAAGAAATTAGTAGATTTCATTAAAGAAAAAATATATATAATTAAAGATGTACTGTTAAAGCTGGGTATAAAACATTGTTTAAAATACATTTCACTAAAATTTAATTAAAAAAAACTGTAGGTTATTTTCCTTATGAGCGGCTAAGTCGATGCAAATTCACAAATAATACATACACAAACATATAAAAAAAAACACGTAATATTTAAGAACACTCACAATACATTTACATAAAAAAAGAAAGAAAAAAAAACACAACATAATATACGTTATAAAAAGTAGCAGTACAAAAATTGTCACAATTCATTTTAGTCCTAGCACAATAAAATTCTTTAATATGCAGGATATAAAAATAATAATTTTATTTTTAA
The DNA here is from genome assembly GCA_949318235.1 of Ecdyonurus torrentis. Lineage (NCBI taxonomy): Eukaryota > Metazoa > Arthropoda > Insecta > Ephemeroptera > Heptageniidae > Ecdyonurus > Ecdyonurus torrentis. The sequence goes on from OX439131.1 coordinate 21,444,760, forward strand.
TAATATTTAGCTTTAGCAATGATAGTGCAATTTTTATATCATGCTATTCATTATTAAGTATAACAGATTAAAAAAAAAATACAACTCTTTTCCTTGAAAATATGTTACAGTAAGGAATTGAGAGAAAAGTGGTGAAAACAAAATATCGTAAGGGACTGTTATAATTATATTACTGATTATATACTCTATGTAAAAAAAAAAAAAAAAATAACAATATTTACATATAAATTACCTTATATATTTAATATAGTTCGGAATTCATATAAAAAGTGCGCAGTAGTGGAGTTCCCATATATTTTCAGTATTATAAAGTCTCTTTACGCAAGAAATGGTTGTGTATATACAGAAAAAAAAAATAATAAATTGGTCCTAAAATATCACCATAAAGTAATATTTTGTCCCTAAATTTTAAGTTTTTGTACGTTTTGCATGACTTTTTAACATTATAATGCAAACGCGATTTTTTAAGACTTCCTGCATATTGTTAAAGAATATTTTTTAGAATAAATAGAAAATTAAGTTATAACCTTTTTTATATAATTATAAAAACATATAATCAAAAGATTATGTAAATGTAAAAAAAAAAGTCTATATAAAAAAATACAATCTTCACCAGCATTTTTTGTAATACTAAAAATATATTATATATATGAAAAAAAAAAATGATAAAAAAAAATCTTGTACCTTTAGCCCATCCAAAAATTGACAAAAAAAAATGTAAACAATAAGTATTTATAATAAATAAATAAAAAATGTCACCGATTTCATACTTGCCTAGAAAATAATATTGATAATAATAATAATTAATAAACTTCCTCTGTAAAAAAAAATATATAATATTAATAAAAAAAAAATGTAACAAAAAAAATATTAAAATGCTTCTCAGAATAATAATATTAATAATAATAATAATTAAAAAAATGTTTCATAGAAAAATTTATAATAATGTTAAGATATAACTCTTGTTTCCCCCACTAATAATAATATTAATAATAAATAATAATAATTATTATAAAAATAATAAAATATATAACTTCCTATTGAATGTGCAAAAAAAAAAGTAAAAAAAGAAAAAACTTGTGATATGTAAAGTGGGTATATTATTAATAATAATAGTTTTTAAAATGATAGAATAAAAAAAAACTGTGTCTTAATTGAATGTATTATGAAAAAAATTGTTTTGTTTTGTTTTTTTTTAAAACATTTAAAAATGTTTTTGTACAATACCTTATGTAATGAACATGATATGATTTTATTTTTATTTTATTGCCTTTTTGCCCATATATATAATAATAATGAATATAAAATATTATTGTAAATAATATAAAAAATTAATAAGGACGCCTTTTTTGCTCTTTTTCATTAAAAAAAATATTAGAGTAATAATAATAATAATAACAACAACAAGATAATATTCTAAAATATATATATTGTTTTTGAAAGCTCACAATCCTGTATAAAATAGTTTTTAAAAATGGAAAAATTTGATTGATGAAAAGCAAAAAAATAATGTCTATAATAAATAGCACTAGTTATTATATTTGTTATAGATTAATTTTTTGAAAAAGATGATAGGTATTATGTCAAAAAAATGCATTTGTTTTTAATAATTTGACGTCATGCCTTGAATCTTAATTGTTATTTAATAAAAATCTTATACCCTCTCTACCTCTTATATAGAATATCTAAAGTATATAAAAGAAGTAATTATAAAGCATATTTAACATATTAATACGATAATATACTTTTTTCATATAATATATAGGTATCTAAAGTGTACCTCAATACTAATAAGTACTTCAATAAAATTTCATACTATGGAGAAATTCAGATAAATTTGAGCACAATATTTTTTACATCAAATATATTATATTTCATTTTACGTACCCATGCATAAATCATTTTAGAGATAAATTTATCAAACGATAAGAAAACTAATCTCGTATTTAAAAAAGTGTTACTTTTAATCATTTTTCTAAAAAAATAAAAAAAGCATAACTGATTATGATATAAAAATGACACCTGTTTTCAAAATGTAAGAATTTGATTTCAGAAATAGATTTTTGAAAATACTTACATAATAAAACTTTAGTTAAGTATTTAAAAGCTGAAGATCTCCCTGTCAATTATTTTAAACTCACATTTAATATTCATAGAACTATTATACTTAAGTTAGTAAGTTCAAATATTTTTAATCATCCAATGCAACACATTAAATTAGCATAACGAAAATTATTAATAAATCTTCTTATAAATCTATCAGAATTTAACATTTATATTTATGTAGTCTAAAGATTTCAATTATAAATTAAAACTTCTGGTTTTACAGACGTGTAGCTCCTTTTTATTATAATTATACGTACAATAATATGTATAATAATTATACGTATACATATGCTAATATTATTAATGAATAAAAATTAGTTGCACACTTTTATTTTACTATACATAAAAACAGATGCTATACCTTTTTTATTTAAAAAATAAAGAAAATTAGTAATTTTCACTTAATAAATAAAACAAAAAATATAAAATTAAAATAATATACAAAATGTAAATTACTTATAGTGAAAATTTTTAAAGTTATTTAAATTAAAAAGAAAATTATAATTATATTCTAATTATCAATGTAATTTAGTACATATAAGTTTGTTTTTTGTTGTATGTTTTATATCAAAGCAGGAATCTATAAGACATGGTCAGTGATGTTCTATATGTGCTTGGTCTGCATTTAATTGTAAAATGCAGTGTACTCGTAGATTTTTTTTTTCCTTATATCTTCTTCTTTTTTTATCACGAAATTCACGCTTGGTGGGTGGGGTAGCGTGGCGTGCTGTGTGATGCACCTGTTTCACCGCGTGATGCCCACATGTTAGCTGATCCGTATGGACACCGCAGAGGCCAATACAACAGGTAATTTATTATTACAAAGATAATTATAGAAGTATGGGTCGAAAAGTTTACAATTCATTCGATATCATTAATTAAATAAGAAGTAACTGCGACCCTGATATAAAAACCAAACCAATCAAACCTTTAAACAAACCTATAACTAGATCTCATATAAACCCATTTAGGTCTACTACGAATATCAACAGTAATAATTAGTATCTAATTTTAGTGTACTTTGCTTTTTATACTACTGGGTTTCAGTATAATATAATCTAATAATCAATATTATAAATATTTCTTTCAGAAAATAGAGGCATCAGAAAAAATAGAGAGAGTGAGTGTGTGTGTAAGAGAGAAGCTTTAAAAAAATGAAAACATTTAAATTAGATGACTTGAAGTAGCATATTTAACGTTTTAATTTTAAATAAAATAAGCCATATAATATATATATATATATATATATATATATATATATATATAACTTAATTTCCCAGTCATACTTTTAACAAAATTACTGATAATGCTAAAGTTATTGTAATTATAAATAGAAAATATTAAATTTTCACCGAACTTTAATAAAGATTTTATCATTATTGCTGCCATTAATAGAAATTTCGATAATAATCCTCGACATTATACGTACACACATGCTATCACATTATATTTCATGCAAAGTTACAATTTTATACGATGAAAAACAAATTTAAATTACAAATAAAATTAAAAAGCTACTTTTGTGAAAGTTTAATTGCTTTAAACTTGAAATTAAATATAAGTTAAATATTTATAAAATATAATACTAACAAGACAGGTTGAGATCTTTAAAATTTCTCTATTTAAATTTATTTATTATGCTTATACTATTGAGTGTAAATTATACGATAGTAAATTGTTTGTTATATAAAGCACTTACAAACGCACGCCTAATAATTTTTTTTTAATAAAAAAGTAAAATGGATCTAGCAAGCGATTGCAAGACATATAGTTATAGTACTTGCCTACGATTGGATCCTATTATATTATTTAATGTTTTCTTACGTCTATATATATATATTTCAGTTTAATATTATTCCACTTAACTTCTTTGCAAACATAAATCTTAAAACTTGTTGGTCGTCAATAAAAGTTTATTTCTTTAATTAATTAAAAAAAAAAAAAAAAAATCTATAGGACTGTTATAGTATGTGTATTTTTTTTTCAATATTTAAAATTACATATGTCTAAAAGTTATAATTTAAAACTAATTAAGTTATTTAGTGTTCTTATTAGTTTAAAATAAATTACACCTATAATAAATCATAATAATATATGCTATTATAAAATAAGGGTTCCGTTAAATAAGTTTTAGGAACAAAATAAATAATATTGAGACTCTAACAGATTAACTAAAAAATACATTCTATTATTAATATAATATACAGGCTGTATTTCCATTGACAACATAAGTTAAATTATACAATACAATTTTTTATACACTATATACAATATGCTATTATGAAATAATGATGTTGTTACATTATTTTAAGGAATAGCTTTTTATTACCAAAAATAATTTTGCGATTTCTACATATCATAATAATTTTCCTACGATTCACCAACAATATTACTTTATTTTTATTGACAAAAATAACTTTATAATTCAATACAAATTTTGTTTGGAATAAATTTTGATAAACGAGTATCGGTTATCTCCAACATTTTTGAGTTGCTTTCCTAAGAACTTGCTGTTTTCTTTGTTTTATTTTTTGCAATTCTATTTCTCGTTGTACGATATACGCCTCTCGCTCTCTCTCAACCTGATTTCGAACTTGCTCAGCGGCTGCTAGTTTTTCTCTGTAAGCTGCTTCAATTTTGCGCATGTGTTCATCTCGACTTATCTTCAGAAACTCACGTCGCTGCTCGGTAACTGAATGTCTGAATGACGAGTCTTTGTCAATACGATCTTGAGCTTCGAGCAATTCTTTTGAGCGCTTGATTTGACTTAAAACATTAGCTCGTCTATCTAGTTCTTTTTGTTTTTTAATTTCAAGTTTTGCTTTTTCATTTTCTTGGGCTGAAATTTTCTTCTTTATTTCACGAAACTTTGCCTTTTTTATACGATTTGACCATTGTCTACGGACCCACTGATTGAACGCATCGACTTGTTGTTTCCGCGAGCGCCAGGCAACCTCATCCTCTGCAAGCTGTTTAGCTCGACGTTCCGCTAAATTGCGACTTCGCTTACGATACTTTTCTAGCGCATGAGACACAGCTAAACGTCGCTGCTTCTCTCGTTGTTTTTTCATTTCTTTTTCCATTTCTAGCTTATTACGAGCATTCTTCTCCTTTTGTTTCTTCATCTTTGCTGCGTGTTGTCTTATTTGCTGGACAATGTCAGATATCAAAATTTTCTGAGCTTCATAAACAACACATTGGGCTTCGTGTTGCTGACGAATTTTTTCCATTTCTTCCGCTCGCTTAAAATCATTCATTTCTTGACTTTTTTGCATCTTTTTTAACCGAGCTGCTACTTCAGTTCGCCTCAACAACTCTTTTTCGTGTTTTTTTCTTTTTTCCTGCAAAATCTTTTCTTCTTCTTGCATTTTCCGCATTTTTTCAAGCCGTTTACGCTTTTTTATTTCAATTTGCAGTCGTTTAAAGCGTGACATGAAGAGATGAACTTCAGGCTCTTTTGCTTTTCGTTTCTTTCTCAACTTCTCTTGCATTTTTTTCATCTCTTTGGGCATTTGTTTCTGCCATTCTTTATCTTTTAGTTTCTCTTCTTTGCGTTTAGCTTCCATTTCTTCTCGCACTTTACGTTGTTTTTCCTCAGCTTCGGCGCGTGCTGCCTCTTGTTTTACTTTAGCCTCTGCAGTAAGAGCTTCTTGCATTCGTTTCATATTCTCAACGATATATGCCCAGTTTTGTTTTTCTTGTTCTCGTACTCGTTTTTGATATTCAGCTAATTGTTTTAGCTTATTTTTTTCTTCTTTGATTTGTTTGATTTTTTCTTTTCTCTCTTCTAATAATCTTTGCTGACTTTTTTTTGCTAACTCTTTATTCCTACGTATTGTTTCAGCTAAAATCTTTGCAGCTCTTTGTTCTTCTTCACTTTGTCTTCTCTTTTCCTTTTCTATTAGCAGGCGGCTTTCACGTCTCTCAATGATAGTCTTCCATTTGGAAACCTGTTTTTCCGTATTTTCTTGTACTATTTCAAATCTTTTTAGTTCACTTTCAAGTTTTTTCTCCTTTTGACTTTTTACTCTTTCTTCTTGTTCTACTTCATCATATTTTTTAAGCCTATCATTCATATTTTCTTTTAATTTTTGTCTTACATTACCTTCAACGTATTTATCTGTTTTACTCATCCGTATCTTGGACATTATTATTTTTTTTTTTTTTGCCTACAGATAAAATAAATATGATAATTATTTCTATTTAGTTAAATACTTCACAGAAGTAAGCCGATTTTAGTTTTTAAACTCCCAAAAACTAATAATTATGTATGTGTTTGTTGAAACGTTAACTGCAACAATACTATACGATAACTGTTTAAATTTTAGAATCGTCAAACGGTTTGCAAAAATCAACCCAAAATACAAAAATTCAGTAATATAATAAAAATGGTTGCACATACATTTTCAAATGTGAATAAATATAGTATACATAAAAAGAAATATCATAATAATAAGACACTGTTTTTTTATATTAACTGTCATTTAGCAACATAAAACAAAAATTACAATTAAAAATCATGTATTTTGTAAACTTAAGTACAGAGGCAATAAAATTTAAATACGATTGTTTTAATTGTTTCTTTATACTTTATTTACCAACCATTTAAAATAACCTTATAAAGGTCAGAGATAGTTATAATGTTTATATTATTATTTTAACTCCCTCAAAAATGGTAAAAATAGCCTTGAATAAATAAATTATGATGTTCGTTAACCCTGTTTTCTGCTCTTAAAATGACGATCAACTTTGGTTATTTAGATGGAATGCGCATTTTTTGGTGCAAGAAAACAGGGTTTACGAACATAGTTGCTTTATAGTTGAATTTTTGTCTAAGTTGTACTTAAATTTCTTTTAAAATTAAATTTAACAGTAATTATCTTAATAGTTTGATAATTTTATTCAATATGAAAGCGATGTTTGTAATCTTATAAAAAGCAATAAATATCAAAACACAAAAAAAAAAAACAACATGAAAACAAGAAATTTTTTAAGCAAACGGTCATATAATTTGCATTTATTAACAATTACCATTCTATGCATATTAGGAAATTACTATGTATAAACTGAATAATATAAGCAAAGATTAACTAGGAAACTATTACACCTTTCACTGCATGCTTTAATTATATGGAGCGAAAAACTTAAGACTCAATTAACGTTGAATTTAATTGATTGGGCAGCTGTTATAAAGTATAAACAAAGATGTAAACAAACTAGTTTTTTTTAATGCCAAAATATTAGTGTAGTTCACATCTTATAAATATATGTCAGTTTTTGTTTTGTTTTTGTTTTAACTTTGTAATATTCAATAATTAATTTCATTAATTTTTAAGTTAGGATCAAAGTGTTTAGATAACGTATAGTATTTTAAGTTATTTCTATAAATTTTACTATAACTTCTTAATTCAGGGCTGTATATACTGTACAGTATTCATGATGTATACATTTTAATTCAGTGCTGTAGAGTATAATTATACATCATGTATCATGTATACTGTACAGCACTGAATTAAAAAGTTATAGTAAAATTTATTGAAATGACTTCTATACTACTGACTACTGTGAAATACTGTAATAATAATAATTTATTTGTATTAAGAGGCTAAAAAATTGGTACATACCCACTTACATGGTCCTCTGACTTTTAATTTAACAATAATCTTACATATCAGAGTGTTTCATAATTTCAGTTTTATATAGTACATAGTATAGTTTTATATAGTTTTTAATTAAATACTATTCAAAATATTAATCAACTGTACAGATATTCACTGATATTCACATTTTACAGATATTCACTGAATGTTTATCACAAACATTTTATCATATTTAGAGGTCAATGAAATACTTCAAAATAAAGTATAAATATTATTTAAACCCTATTTCATCTCAAATATTTACATATTATTTATATTAGAAATTGTAAATTTTTATGAAAAATATATAATTGTTCAGCCATTTATAGCATATCATTTATATTTTTTAATTATAATTTATCCGAATACTTTGATTCTAACTTAAAAATTGATGAACTTAATATATACTTATATTATTGTTACCACACACTCACATTTGTAGCATAAAGCATTGTTAATTTACCCAAGATGTTTAATGTAAATGAACTTAACTTAATGTAGATATAAATGTAATTTATTTATTATTATATGTTAATTGTAGATAATGACTACAACAATGCTTGTTGGATCAAAATTGATGTTACTATGAACTGCCTAGGTCAATAAATTTTCTTATTTATTTCTTAAAATATTTTCTCACAATTTACAATTTAAATTACTGAAACTGATACTAAAAAATAATAATAATAATAATGATACTTTAAAAACTTTAAGCAATAGGTTAAGTTTTATTATAAAACTTGAAAATTAATTTTGAATTACAATAAAGTTTAATCAATTTAGGCAATATTTTGCATCAGTTCATTACAGATTTGTTTTCTCTAACTATTCTTAATATGTTAAATATTTGAAAAATAAATTATATATAATTTATTTTTAATTTTTATGTGATAATCATGAAAGCCTTGACAATAATTAAAAATGTTTTATAATAAACTTTTAGAACATTTAATTAGTATTTGTTGCACGGAAAATATAAATTACGTTATTTATACTGTATTTATGTCATTATAGCATAAATGGTGCTAAATTAGAACAATATAAATAATTATGCTGTACTACATAATATTTATGCTTTGTAACATAGTTATTATATAGTATAGCATAGATTATGCTGTATTGACCAAATAGTGCTGAAAATGAGCTAGTATAATTATTATGTATTTATTTTTGTCCATACGTAAAAAATGCTACACAATATAGTTTCTCTGATACACTTTTAAGCAACACATTAGACAGTATTGCGTATAATACATGATCGATAGTTAGTATTGATAGAGTACAATAGCTTGTAGTTTTTATTTACGTTTTCTTGATCGTTTACTCAATTTTAATAAACCGTAATATGAAATACAATATATAGTCTTTAAATAATTACTATATATTAATGCAATTTGAAAGTTTATAATTTTAATAAATAAAACATTAAATTAACATGCGTATAAATTGTCATGTGACTAATAACAAAATGATAATAATATTGACCGAAATATTTGTGACAAATTTTCTAAAATTTCAAGCATTGAAATCCCTCTTTCTATTGTGGCGTGATAGCATGATATTATTATGAAGTTGCGCGCTGTGCTCTACTCGTGTTAAAGTGGAGGGGAAGGTAAAAAATGCATCACAAATTATCAGTCTGCTTCTATAGTTCTACAAAGTAAGGTGTTTGTTGCTTGTGATCGTGGTTTATTTGCACGTGGAGTCTTAGTTTCAGTGTTCAGGAATTTAAACTACAATTATGTAAATTGAAGGGTAAGTTTTTATTTTTATATAATTATACTGTACTTGTACTATTTTTATTTTTAAAAAATAACAGACAAATAGAACTGTATTTAATAAATTCATGATTTTTTTTAAGAAGGAAATGAGGCACGTTATATGTAACCCTGCTAATTTATAGTGCACAGACGCATAAAAATTATATAAAAGTATAAATTAAAAAATTAGAATTTAACTATATTTTATATAAAAAAATGTTAAAAATTTTTCATTAACAATACAACTTTGAGCTTGCACCCAACACAAATGGTTTAATTATTCAAATTAAAAATTTGAGGTATGTTATACATATATACAAAGCAACAAAAATTAAAGATTAAGAACACAATCTTAATTGTTGTAAAAAGTATATACAGTAAATAAGGGTTTCCAAACGCAACATAATTATTATGTATTTTATCTACACTACACACAAAAAGTTACATCATGAAAGTTCATCGCAAATTGCAACAGAAGATGCAATCATACTATTCAAAATTTTATTCCATTATTTGATTAAGGGTGCAATATAAAAATATTTTAAATATTTGTACGTAAATTTCTATGCGTTACAGGAAAAAAATACAAAATGTAAATATTGCATAAAAAATTTGTGATTTTTATTTTAATTAAATAATAATCTAGAATGATTTTAGGTTTCAAAATAAAAATTTAAGATAATTCTCATCGTTAAAATAATCATTACAAATTATTCACAATGCAAATAGTCACTGTAATGAAAAACAGATTGTAAAAAAAAAAAAAAAAATCAGAAACACCAATCAAGGATTGCGTGACTTTAATTAATGACTTTATAATTGAGTATCGTGTTTTAATATTATTCCGTCTGCGTATAAGAAAAAAAAACTAAATAAACAACGGAAAGTTTTAAAATGATAACTTTTCTTAATTGTTCATGAATCTTTCATAAAAAAAAAAGCATAATTTCAAGCAAGAGTATATGATTATTTTACATGATTCATTGAGCTCGCATTATTATTTGATGTAAAAAAAAAAATAAGCTAAAGAATCTTGAAATTTTCGTATCAGAAATTAAATTTGAGGCTCATATTAAAAAAACTGCAATCACAGGTTTTAGATATTAGGTTTCAAATTATTTTAAGGTGGGAAATCAGGTACTACGGGATTTGACTAAAAAGTTGTAAAGAAAGAAAAATCTGAAATTTTGCATAGTGATACATTAGGATACGGTATCTTCAAAAATGTAAAAATTCTGGGGGGTTACCATGCTAGATTTTAAATTGTTATAATTATTTTTGAAATTGTAGTCCCATAAGAATCTATGTTAATTTCTATAATTATTTTCTCTCTTATCTGACGGTCACGTTTTTTTTTTTTTTTAATATTTTATCATAAGTAGCTGTTACTATTATCTTTCAAATGGCACTATAAAGTTTGGAAGTTTTCTTTTTAGATATTTAAATGCAAGCCATCTGAATACAACCCTTAAATTAAATTAGTGTTGTTCGTTAACTCTATTTTTTTTACAACAAGAAATGTGCATTACATTTGAATAACCATAAATGATTTGTTCGTTATTTTAGTAGCAGAAAACAGGGTTTACGAACAGTATTATTGTTTTGTTTGAGGATATTAGTAATTAGTAAAGTTCAAAATTTTTTAAGCCTGGGCTGAAATTTTTTTAGCCCGGTTTGACTTAAAATCCGGGTTTAGCTTGAAATCAAGCTTATAAGCTTGAAAAAAAGGCCAAAGCGCGGAAAGCTCGATATTCAAACCGAAGTTTAAAAACGAGCTTTCGAGACTGTGAAAGAAAAAAGCTCGATTTTTATTATGACAAAATGGCTTTTGAAGGATAAACATCATAAATAAATATAAAATAATTTTTAATAATATTTTAAACAGCTAATTTTACATGATAGAATATTAAAAACACCATTTTAAACAAAAATTACAAACTTTTTTTTATCTTTGCTTTCTTCAAAAATTGTTCGTTAGCCCCAGGGACGTACGCAAGGGGGGGGGGGGGGGGGTTTCCGGGTCCGGCCCCCCCCGTCAGGTCCGAGGAGGAAATTTTTTTGAGGTTAAAAATAGCAACTTTGAAAAAAAAAAAACGTCTTTGGTGCCAAAGTTTTGTTTTCTTTTTGGTATCAAAACTAACTAATTTATTAATAAAATTGTGATTTTATTTAACATGGTGGTATTATGTAAGTATTATGACGTTATGAACTGCATATTCCCTTAAACTAAAATGAAAAAATGTTGACCCCCTTACTATTTTTTGAAGTTTGAAAGCCATAATGGTAACAACTACCGATGATAAAAAATATACATAGCATTTGACCAGTTTATTAAATTAAAATTTAATCAAATAATTCGTCATGTCCGGTCATGTCATTATTCAAAAACCAAAAACATTGAATTTAAATAATTGGGGGATCACGCTCAAAAATTTGTCTGATATAAAGTCTATACAATTTGATTATCATAGAGTTTGTAACTTAACGCCTTTTTTACACGGGAAGATTTAATGAAAGTGTTGAGTGGTCTGGGAAACCAAAGATCCGGGATCGAGTCTCGGTCGAGCCGAATTCCTTTTCAATATCAGTTTGCTGCTTATCCTTTATAACACGGTGTAACACGAAAGCCAAACACTTTCAATTTGATTATCAATATATTATATTTTTTTAGGGTACGTTACCTTACCTAATCACTAAAAATATTTAATTTACTGATAATCAAATTGTATAGGCTTTGAATCAGAGAAATATTTTGAGCGTGGTTATGAAATAAATAAAAAAAATATATTATTTATTTATTTTTTATCTGTTTTACCTTTGAAAAATATTGTATTATTGCTTCTTTTTTTTTTCCTGCCTTTCTAACTTTAAATTTAACCATCACGGTATATCTCACTTTTCAAATTTTGAAAATGAAAATTTTGAATTGCATGTTTTTCCTCATTTTGTCCAAAACGTATTTTTTCCACCGTCAGTGAATTTTTTACTATATTTCATTTCATTTTCTTCAATTAACATGTTGCAGGCCCCTATTTTTTTTAAATTACTAGTTACTCAAAAAAATAAAATCGTACAAATAAAAAAAAAAAAAAAAGTTTGCTAAAAGTATTTGAAAGTTGGAAAAAAAGTGAATATTAAATTGTTTATTGCATTATAGGATTGTAATTATAAAACTAAAAAGTTGACCACGTATATTTTTTTAAACCATTTGAAAGTTAGTTTAAAGCAACAACTGTATACTGATGATAAAAATTGCAGTACCCACAGGATCATCAGATAAGAAAGGTTATTCAAATTAAAATTAGCTTTATATTATATAAGTAAAACTTCGAAAATTTGTTTGTCAAAATTTTGTATTGTGGTGTAACAAAATTTGTATCCTCGTACTTACAAGTTAGAATTTCATTTCTTTACATATTTTTAATAAATTCAAAATGATTTATTATTATTGTTTATTTCTCCTTATAAATTTATGGTCAAATTAAATCCCACCAATACCTCATTTTCATCCTCATTTTCAGTAAAAACATATTTAAAAAAAATTACTTATTGATTTTAAAAAATCTACTTCTAATTCGCATTCAGTTATAAATTAAAATATGTACAAAATAATAATTTAGAGAAATTCATTTTTTATATTAACCAAAAACGAGCCGAGTTACTTATTTATTTTAAAATTTTCAAACAACTCAATTACATGAAAGGAAATAAATATTAAATTCTAGAGTATGAAATGTTATGTTGTTGTAATACCGTATGAAAATGCTATAATATTTGATGGAGCAATGCGTTTAATATGGATACAGTATTTTCATATGACAATGATTCAAATTTTGTATCACGCATTATTGTCTGTAGTTGCACCATTCTATGACTAAAAATATACTAAAAAGGGGTACCAAATCACGTATTTTTACATTTAAATTTCAAAAATTTCTTGCGGGGGTATCCCCCGCACCCCCAGCAGGGGGGTGTCCCCCCTGCACCCCCCCTCAGTATGGTGGGCTTGGACCCCCCCCGTGACAAAATCCTGCGTACGTCCCTGGTTAGCCCGATTTATTTTCAAAAGCTCGTCTTTTTCACGAGTTATTCACGAGCTCAACTCGAAATAGCTCGTTTTCGAGCTTAAAGCGTGAAACCCGGGTTGAACATTTAAAAAAAAAAAAACGAGCACCGGAAGATTTTGGCCCGGGTGGGTGGTAGAACCGGTTTAAATTTACAACTTTAGTAATTAGTAAATATAAAACTGATTCAATATGTGATAAAATTTAGTGAAACCTCAAATTAATATTTAATTACGTATTGAATTCTGCAATATTATGAGGATTTCAAATCAATTTTTTATTATGATTTTATACCAGGATATGAGACATATAAAACAATATTTGTAATGAAATAAAAAAATATAGATCAAACCATATTATTATATAAATAAATTCAATACTTGCTGTGTGTAACGTTATTGTGGTCGCAGTAGCTATTTATGATGTGAATACTGTTTTGTGGTTTTTAGAATAAAAACAATAACTTATTATTCACTTTGTAATTTTCAAGTTTGCATTAACAGTAAGCTATACTCCTTGGTCATAAAGTTAATTGTACGTAATATAAGTACCTACTATACAGTTTAATAATAATATTATACTATTCACTAACATGCATGAAGATATCATAATTGTTACTCCTATAATATATTTATGTTTTTAACAAACTTTGGCACACGCAATTTTATAGCAATTTTTTTATAACCTAAATTTTCTAAATAGAAATTTTACTATAAATTTTCACTTTTTTGTTATAGTATTGTTTTATGAACTTTCAAGTTTTTAAAATCAAAGAAAATTAAAAAAAAAAAAAAGAATAATAATAAATAAATAATAAAAAAAAATGCGAGTTATAATAATTTCTAACGTTCTAATTTTTAGAATGATAAATTTTATAATAAATATTATATGTCTAATTTTCATGAAAGATTAATTGATCAGAATAATAATGGCCTATTAACATGGAGCATTAAGTCATTTGGCAGTTATTTTGATTAAACAAAAACTTCATTTTATAGATATTGGAAGTAAATAACTGAATGGAACATGGAAAATGTTGTCGTGTGATTTTTTTTCCTTTAATTTTCTTACTGAATACCTCAAAATTTATGCATAACAATCTTACCCATCAAAAATAACAAAAATCATGCTATGGCACAGTCAATATATATTTATCTTCTGAATGCATTCATGCATTTTTTTCCCCTTTCTCTATGAACCGGAACGGAACGAAACAATTTTTCACAAAATGCAATTTTTATTCTTAGATAATACAATTAACACAAAATTGTGGTTCTAATAATATACGTACATATTTTAATTAAGTTTTATATCAAACACAAAAGACCGGAAGATAAATAACTTTAAAATTAGTAACAAAATGATTATTTTGTTACATATTATACTGTATATATGCGGAAGACGCAAAATTTATCAATACTTTTTTTTAATGTAAAAATCATCGCAGAAATTGTAAATTACACTTTCCTTCCGTATTTTTATTGTTTTCCTTAAATCTATCTAGTTATGAATTCAACTGAGACCAAATAATATCAAAAATGAAGTTTCATCGAATAGACAATATCATTGTAGAAGAATATTTTATTTGTTATGAAATAATAATTATGCAAATAAAACACTCTTCATTGTTGTTATTATTGTCTTTTTACATTCTCCAACTTTGCCTCTGTTTTTGTCTTCTTGTTTTTAACCATGTTATAAAATATATAAATTTAGTAAATGCACACACCACAGACCAATATTGAAGCATTTTCATTTAACTATTCATGCCTAATTTGCAATATTGTTGTAAAGAAAAATATTCTAGCGAAGATTATATGATAAAAATTCAATCTTGGTTGAGTGTTCTTACTTCGTTAGATCAGGAATATTTGTCAATCATGATACTTTTTTTTGTCACTATATGCGTGTTTAAAAATTAGTAATATAAAATACTAATGTTAATTTAAATTATAGTTCGAGGTTATACATGTAACTAGTATACCGTACCTAAATTAAAGTTGTGACGTAACCATGTTGTAAAGTAGTTGGTTGTAATAAAATAAATTAATGAAGTGAAATATCGAAGGAGAAGTAAAATGACTAAGCATTGACTTGTTGGATCAAATTATAGGGTGGTTGCATTCATATAAAAGTTGACGCCATATGTGAGCACTAAATAACATGGGCCAGTATGGGAAAATGACGTATTTTGACAGTTTTAAAATACTTAGCACTATTTTTGAGAGCATTGATGCTGTTAATAGTTATTAGTTTTCAAGTATGCGAGAAAAACAACATAAAACAACGAAATTATCCAATTTCCCAAAGAAAGTAGCTAAAAAACATTTGCCCTATGCTGAGCAATGTTATTTATTGCTCCAGAATGGCGTGAAAGTGCATTCCCGCGTTTTTCCATACCCACATTCTATAAGTTTTATTTAAAGATGATAGTAATTTTTCTCACTTTTTGCAATATGATTGAACATAAAATACACAAAGAAATAATAACAATAAAAATAAAGCTTGATGAATGCATCATTTTTATAATAAATTTTAATTCTCCCTAATTGAATTCTTCATGGTTTTGCCAATTCCTGATTTTAGTAAATTTGTTACACCAAAAATTCAAATGACTATGGAGAAGATTTTTTTTAATTAAATTTTGCACGTTTAGAAGAGCTATAAATATAATATAACCCAGTTAGCTCAAATTAAATAATTGAAGTATAAACTTATAATTGTGATGTGTTGTTAGTCTGCAAGGCATAACTATTATAAAATTTACTGTATATAATCAATTACTATACCTTAATATGAAAGTATTTTATGCTTCTAAATATATAACAAATAATAATGTTTTTAATCAAAAATTATAAAGAAATTTCTTCTATTAATACAATAATATACAGTATAAACATGGACAAAAATAAATCCATAACAATACTAGTTTAATTATGGTAACATTTCTTTAAAATAACAAGAAATTATTGAATTTTCAGTGCACAGAATAAATAATGTTGTAAAGTATAATTTTTATGATATTCCTGAATCGTAAAATTTATGCTGTATAGCATAAATGTAGCATAAATTACTTAATTTCTTCTTTCCATATGTATGTACATAATATATACATAAAATATACATTTTTAATTTTTATCAAATTATTATTTTGCACTCTATATGGTTTACTTAAAAAATTTCAAAATATACATTTCGTGTTAACAAAAAAATTAAAATATGAAATGACATTAATTTAAATTACAAGAAAAATTACTTTAATTGTGTAGGCCATGAAAATTTTCCAAGCAATAAAAAAAATCGAGTAATTAACAACAATTTATGTATGCTATATGTTTACAAGCTATGTTAATGAGGTCATATACATATATAATAAAAGTTGCAATGTCATTGCATAATTCGCACTAATAATGTCTACTACGCCAAATATGCACGTTTTGTAAGTCAGTAATCCTAAAATACTTGTCATGATTAGCATAGTTATAATATTTCTTCATAGTATTTATAATAGTGTAAAACAATCTTTATTGGCTAATTATTATTTAATAAGAAAAAGGTAAAGCTATAATATATTATTTATTACGTTATACTTGGGTAATCACTTTATATTTAATTTAATTAGTATTATAATCAATTATATGCTTTATTAAAGTATTACATCTTAATTACTATACCATCAAGTCAAAATATTCAAATTAAAATGATATTTTATTAATGAGATTAAATAACTATGTGTAATGTATAAATTTTGAAATAATGAGACTATAAAATATTATCAAAGGAAGTCAGAGGACCATGTAGGTGGGTTTGTACCTTTTGTGGCCTCTAAATGATTACATTTTAGTATTAAATTTATAGTATTTTATTTTATAACTGAAAGGATTTTTCAGAAAATAATTATTAAAAATGTTAATGATATTCTATTTATGCGGGTGGGGTTGTTTAAATTTCGCACAAATTGCGTGACTGCTTGCATTTTGTACTTTATTTTACTTGCGTGCTACAATGCACATTTTTTATATCAAACATTATTTGAAATGAAAAGTAATAAAATTAATAATAAAAACAATCGGTACATAGTACATACTGTATCTGAATTATTCCCATATTACAATTTAGCAGAAATATTATATAGCAATTGCAATATATTTTAGAGGAAAATTGATAAATGGGTGGTGCAGGAGAAAACGTTTTTATAAAGAAAAATTATTTTCTTAAATTAAATCACGTGAAAGTGTATCATGTATCGCTTGCTTCAATTTTCGGACCTAGATACATTTTTTTATTTTCCCCTTGCTCAAAAAAAAAAATAATAATAATAATAATAATAAGTAAAAAAAAAAAAAAAAAAAAAAAAAAAGATAAAATAATGTTAAAGGTTAGGAAATCAGCACCGTTATCCACGCCGTCTTTTATTGGTTAGCGCACTACCCTGGTACATCCATTTAATACAATCAATTTATAGACTTATAAAATCATTAAAAAAATACGTAGCTGTAGTATTGGGAATCAGCTGTATTTTACCAATCTTGATTAACTAATTACACCTTTGCATTAGCTGTAACGCCTAAAAAAATAGAATTAAAAATTTCTCTATTGTAATTTTTTTCTTTCTATTTGTAGCTTCTTTTGTGTTTCAAATCATATAAAAAAATTCACTGATCTTAAAAATCTTAATCTCTATTTTCAATTAATAGATATTATCATTCATATCACACTAGCAATCATAAAAGTTTCAATATAAATAATTTACTATGTAGTAATAAAATTATAAAGTATTAATTTCCGTTCAACAAATAGGAACGCACGTTTTGAGATCGTTTTCAAAACAAAATTTGTATAATGCATTAATATAATATATCTACAGTTCTCGTAAGTTGTACTACATTTCAAGCTTGTTTCCTGCGATAAAAGATTAGTAACCAACAACTGTACTCAAAAATAAAATATTAAATCACGCACACCAATTAATTATGTCATCAGATTGTAATGAGAACCTCAGCATATTGCAAAATATTTAATTTTAAATTAAATTTCACCTTAATTAATATGTGTTGTAAAAAAAAATCCCCGTATTTTTATTATTTCTTTGCGTGAATTTGAATATGATTTTTAATTTAATTGTGAGTTTCACGCTGTGAGTGTTTGGTATAAGTGGAATACTGGTACCCTTAGGTTTGCAGGGAAAATACTTATTTTCCATTGAGATATGTTTAATTCTAAAGCAACATTTATTTAACATTCCTTTTTTCAATATTGTATTCTAGTTAAGGAGTAAATTATAAAAGTAATAAGATATAGTATAAAAATAATTGCATGTATACGCTTATTTTAAAACATATGTCATATTGTAGATAGTCTGTATTATACTGATTAACTACAAAGCTTTATACACATTCACTTTATTTTAGTTTATTCTTAAATTAACTTAAAAATTTGTTCTAGAATTGTACAATTGTAATTTTTGAGTTAAATTGACTGTCATAACACCTGTTGTACTTATTTAATTTGATAGCCGTAGAAATTACCTAAATTAGTTAGCATCTAGTGTATGTAGCTGAAATCATAATGCCTTAGTACGATTAGTTCTGATTGTTGCATGTTTTCAGGTCCATCAGTAGAGGGAGTGACAAGATGACAGATGACGTAGAGGTGATGACGGCGCTGGAGGACAGCGGCTTTGCTGGCAGCAGTCCTCAGCCCAGCGCAGAGTCCACTACACCTTCAACTTTCGGTTCGGACTGTCCATCACTTTTAGGCACTGTAAGTTTCAATCAGTCCTCAGATGATTAATATCTCATCAAAAATATCAATATATAGTTCTGATATCATATCAGTTTTATTATGATTACAAAATCAATATAACGTTCAAATATTTAATATTTATTCAGTCAGTTTAATAATAGTTCTTTATTGGGTTAAAATGAATAACTGTATACATGAAACAAGTAAACGGATAATGAGAAAAAGGCAAAATGAAACTTTCGTCAAATATAAAATATAAGAGTTCAGTTGGAAAACATTCAAATTCTCTCTTTTTGGCAGACAGATTATACGTAGTAATACTTTTGATTTTCTTAGAACAAAACAATGTTAATAAAAATATGTTATTAATAATTTAAAAATCATGTTACTATTAAAACGTTATTGAAACAATTGTCTAAAGTTAATGATCCTTAACACATCTTCACATTTGAGGTGTCTTATTTTAAAATCCAATTTACTCCCTGGACCAATCAGAAGCTTAGAAATAATCAAAATGATCATCATGTAAAACTGAAAATGAGCTGTTTTACAAACTTTGGCCATAAAATTTAAAATAACATCCACGAAAAGTTTCGTTCATAAGTAAACTTTCAAAAGTACCAACATTCATAGTTCACACTAACAATGCTACTCGTTTAACACATAATAATTCATTTAGTTAGATTTCTATATATAATAGAACAATCAGAAATACTTAAAAATCAACGTATCGTACTCAAGTTCAGAGTGGCATAATATTAATAGCGCATATAAATTTCTCTCTAACATTTCTTTTTAAAAAAATATATAAAAATTGTGTCAAAGTTTTCTCTATGTATATCATAGAAGACAAAATTATTAAGTCCATACTAAAAAGATTTTTATCTGATCAGTAATTAAATTATAACTCTCAATTAAATGAATTTGTGTAGCATGAAATAAAATTAAACTTCTTATACACCATAATCTACTCAAAATACGTTACATTATATTTTTTTTTTTCTTTAGATTTTGAAATACGGATTTTATTGCGGGTTTTTTCTTTTTAACAAAACAATATTAATTGCCTAACTTTCCTTGGTATTTTATGCTATAAAAATTTGCACACAAATTAAGAAGAAATATTTAAATGGTTTTAGTTGCTGTAACAATTGTGTTTTGAACGGGATTACAATTAAGAAATATAAGAAATTATATATATATTTTTTATTAACCCAATCACTAAGCAAGTAATTAAACAGGCAGTAAGCAAAGTACAATAAAAATTTTTGAGTTGCATTATTTTTTTTCTATATACGTTTACAAATACTGCTTTCAATGCATTAAAAAAAGTTAATTGAATTTTTGCAATGTAATCGAATTCCTTGAAATCAATATGTAGGGATATAAAATTATAAAAGTTGCTCCCACTATTCGTAATTCTAACTAAATTAAAGCGTTTCTTGCATTGTTATAAAACAAAATTGAAATGTAGCCATCACTCATTTCATTTACAATACCATGAAGCCGCACTGAAAATTACGTAAATTTTATATTATATACTTTTCTATGCATTTATAATATACAAATTTTAGCCTTGGTTTTATTATCATATGCAGTGGATAAAATATACGTTGTGTCAGCATATTTAAATAAATATTGATGTTTCAGCAAAACGTACAGTGCGGTATTTATATTTCCGTTTTCTTATTTGATTTTCCAGTTCACTGCTTTCAATAATAATGCAAAAGCAACAACAAATATTTATGCATTTTTTTTTATTTAAAACCAACACCATTACATAAAAAAAGTAAAGTTACTTAATTTCATTCATTTCCTAATTTTCTTTTGTAAATAAAAAAAAAGTAGAATAACATCCACAAAAAACATAACATAATTTTTTTTTAAGCAAAGATAATAATTACGAAACAAATGCATAATGTATTTAATACAATGCGCGTGCAGTAATTATAAAAAAAGGTGTGTAAAAAGTGAAATTAAGTTTGGTCTTCCTATTTAATTGTACAAAACTAGAACTTTATTATTATTATTTCTCTGCGTGTAAAGCCGCCTATGTTTGCGCATCCCGTTACCTTGGGCCCTGCTTGAGTGCGCTTTTGTTTGCTTGCTTGCTTGCCTGCTTATATTGCTGCATTAGTCAGGATATAATCAGTCTAGCGTGAAGTTGCCATTTCCGTATAATATTGCATTTTTTTTCACTATATAATATGTATAAATATTTATGCATTGTGTGTCCGTCCGTATGTTAGATTTTAAATCATTGTATGCTTGTCCACTTACCCTGCTATATGATTTTAAAAAAATTACTTGGAAAGTAATTGCATTGAAATTCAATATTACGCCTTAATGATATACAGTTATTTTTTCCTATTGCATGGTTGAACAGTGCTATGTTGTATGGTGCATGCATATTAACCACCACCTCTTTGAATAAAACCAACAGATTCATAAATTGGTTGGGTCAATATTCTCATAAATACCTAAATTTCTTCTAATGAATGTAGCCGGTGTTATTCAATATTAATAAAAAAAAAAAAAACGTAAAAGTGTGTTTCTGAATTAAAACTTTTTCAGTCTCGGTGCAATAACTTTTTCAAAATACAATAAAGCATGGTTTCTCAATTCTGAAGGATAGAATATTATGGTTCGATATAAGCTTTACATGCATCACCTGTGATTAGCTATTGAGCTTCACCGGTAAGCTTCAATTTAAAATAATTGTTACACATTATGGATTGAGGTAAAATTAAGGTGCAAGGTATAGATATCATATTGTAAAATAAAATCAAGCAGTATGCCAATTTTATGGAAGGTAAAGTGGGGGATGGACGTTTGACAATATAAAATATTTGAAGAAATACAAAGCGCAGGCTCATATAAGAGAAACTATATTTATCACCTTGATTCGAAGTATTTCTTTCTATAAAAGACTTGCTTTATCCTGTAACAAAAATTCTAAGAAAAAAACGCAAAAAAAAAAAAAAAAAATCATAAAGATGAGATATAACAGCAAAACGAAACCTATTGAAGTGAAACAAAAATTGAACCTGTGTGAACTTTATGGTCTATTCAACAATCTGAGAATATGTCCACTAAAGGGGAAACATATTATTTTTATGTTGGAAATATTAGTTAGAAATAAAAAAAATTTATCGATGTGTGTACAGTACAGGTACGTCAAATTAATAATGTTATTTGATAGACATGAGTTTAGTCGTTTGTAGTTGGACTGAAAAATGACGTAAATTGAGAGAGATATGTGCAGAATGTATGTTATCATGCGTAACCACGTAATTACCCCCTCGAAATACATTTCATAGCTTTCCAATAAATTCCATTGTTGTTTTTTTGTTCAATTATAAATAACACATGCAAAGTAATGAATTTATGTTGTTTAAAAAAAAAGTTGGTTAAGTGAACAAGCCGATAAGGTACCTTGGCTTGTAAATTGTAAAAAAAAAAATTTATTAATAAAAAAAAAAAAAAAAAAAGTATTATGTCTAAAAAAATATTTGGATTTAAAATCATTTCTGCTTTAAATTGATGTTAAAAAAACCTTACATTCAGTTATAATAAACCTCTCTCTGTCTCTCTCTCGTTCTCTCTCTCTCTCTCTCTCTCTCTCTCTCTCTCTCTCTCTCTCTCTCTCTCTCTCTCTCTCTCTCTCTCTCTCTCTCTCTCTCTCTCTCTCTCTCTCTCTCTCTCTCTCTCTCTGCTGTTTCTTTCATATAACTACCAGATCATTATGTATCCTTGACTATAATGTCATCTGTCCATCTGCTACAAGTAAACTAGTTTCATTATGTGGTAAAGTATTTTACTATAATACGATATTAACATGATGAAGGCACATTAATGATATTTATAATTCTTATTCTTACTGATAATTAAAAACTTAATTTTGTTCCTCAACATATAATTAAGTTTTACATAATAATATGTATATTAATAAATAATAAAAACAAAACAATTGAAAGAAAAGTGGTTATTGAATTTGTATATGCACTAAAAACGATGAATACAAAAACATATAAAAAAATATACATGTTATGATGTTTCAAACTAATTATAAAAACTATTCATTGTGGTTGTGGTTTTTGTCTATCTTATTTAATATTTATTTTATATATTATATATATATTTTAATTATATTTCCTATACAAAATTCAATTCGTTCTATTCTAATTAATACGTTATTGTATGTATTATGGATCTAGTATAGTCTCAATGAGTATCATATTTTATTTACTAATTGCCTGAAAGCGTGTTAATTGAGCAATCAATTATTTGTTTTCATTGTTAAAACATGAAAGTATCACGAATGATATCGATGTTTATTATTTTAATTTTATATATATATCAACTTTTGTCAGGGACAATGTTTCCTGTGTTTAACAAGGTTTCAACCTTCAATTTTTTTAGTGTGTGTCATGCACAGTATGTAAGGTTGATATAAATAATATGTACCGACAAATTTAATGCATGCATACATTGCAGTATAAAAATTTACCATATGCAGATAGAGTAATACCATAATTAAGTATGTATCTATGTGCTAAAACATGGGGTTACGTTATAATAAGTATCTCTATGTATTTGTATTACCCAATATTATACCAAAATTTTGTATCGCAGTGTCTGCTTTTTACATTCAGCTTATTTCACAATCGCTTTCATAAACATTTAAAAATCGTTTTGTTTTGTTTTTTTTTTTTTCTTTGTTTTTTTTTTTTTTTTTTTTCAAAATTATACAGCATATAAAAAAAAGTTCAACAATAAAATAGTTTCAATAGATAATTTAATTAAAAAACGTGCTTTTTAAATACAAATCTTGCTCGCCAAAAAAGTATTTTGTATATTTTATTTACGATTGTCAAACATCTACTTTAGTTTAAGATAACTAGACTTTAACTCTTTTCTATTCAACAGTAAACTTATCAATAAAAAAAATATCATTTGAAACGTTAATGGGATTATTGTTCCGATAGGTTAATTTGCTATTATAAACAATTACCTATTGAATATTTTCCAAGCTTTTCAACTACTCTTTCTTTAAGAACTTTTTTAAAGCATGGCAGCATCTAAGTTTTTCAACTGAACTAATTCTTAATATTTGTGTGTTTAAATTACTGTTTACTATTGTGTGATTGTAAAGTATGGTCGTTGTAATGCCTGACGTGTCATAACAAAACAGAGCGGCTTCTCTCTCTCTCTCTCTCTCTCTCTCTCTTTCTCTCTCTTACTCGTGTGTATAAAACATAATTGCCTTCCATATGATTTTTCCCTAATTTTTATGTGTATTTCTTCATATACATAACACTTCATTATAAATTTCATTAGAAAAATTCTCATTAGTGGCAATTTATATGTAAAAAATAAATGATCTAAAACATTTTTTTCGTAATAATAATAATAAAAAAAAGTAGCAGATCATTTTCTTCAAGGTAATCGTAATAAAAATTAAGATTTGAAGAATAATTTATGTATTAATTTTTAAGGACATACCACATATTTTGACCATTTACGTATTAATTAACTTCAAAGCTGTGCGTAGAATTATATTCATGGTTGCGTATTTACACCCCCCCCCCCTTCTAAATACTTCTGTCCTCGGTAGTAATGTAACAGATCAAGTACTGCAAAATAATAATAATACGATTTTGAGTTTCAATAGTAATTCAAATAATACAATCTTTAGAGGATGATAATACGTACTGCACAATATTAGATTTATATCTATGAATTCTAATAAGTTATCAATTATATAAATGACTGTGCTTATTTCTCTCAAATGTTATATTATGTATTAAATTTTAACTTCAGAATATATATTTTTTCGTGATTTTTCTTTGATAATTATTAGAGCTTTAAAAATCTCGAAATTTTTTTAACCCGGGCTGAAATTTTTTCGCCCGGTTTGACTGAAACCCGGGTTTAGCTTGAAATCGAGCTTAAACTCGAAAAACGAGCCAAAGGTCGGGAAGCTCGATATTTGAGCCAAAGTTTGAAAACGAGCTTTCGAGCCAATGAAGAAAAAAGCTCGACTTACATTACAAAAAAACTGTTTTTGAAGGGAAAAAGTCATAAATAAAAGAAAATTATTTTAAATAATATTTTAAACAGCCTATTTTTTCTTGATAGCATATTAAAAACACCATTTTAAACAAAAATTACAAACTTTTTTTTCTTTGCTTTTTGCAAAAAAAAAAAAATCTTTGGCTCGATTTATTTTCAAAAGCTCGTTTTTTTCATGAGTCATTCTCTATCTTAACTCGAAATAGCTCGTTTTCGAGCTAAAAGCTTGAAACCCGGGTTGACCATTTTCAAAAAAA
Organism: Ecdyonurus torrentis; assembly: GCA_949318235.1. Taxonomy (NCBI): domain Eukaryota; kingdom Metazoa; phylum Arthropoda; class Insecta; order Ephemeroptera; family Heptageniidae; genus Ecdyonurus; species Ecdyonurus torrentis. The sequence continues at coordinate 21,470,406 of OX439131.1, forward strand.
CGAGCACCCAAAGATTTTGGCCCGGGCGGGTGCTCGAACCGGTTTAAATTTACAGCTCTAATAATTATCTATAATATATTTAGATGTAATAAAAAATATACTCTGACTGTTGCATATTGTTTTTAAGAAAGTCAGAGGACAATGTAGGTGGGTTTGTAAATTTTTGGCCTCTAATAAAAACCATTTATTATTATTATTAATAAGCTGAAATGTGTGTGATCACCGAAACGCCTGTGGTAAAATAAATATTAAAGAAAGTTTAAATTTGCAGATAAGTCGTCGCGGCAGCAGTGCCTCGCTGGCGGAAGAACCACGGAGTGCTGTGGAGCGTGCAATGGGACGGTTGCAAGTGAAGATTGCAGCGTTCACGTTAGAGCGACGTATCGTGGCCTCTGCAGCCCGTGAGCAGTGGAGGATCAAGCACGCCAGTGTCAACTCATGGTGAGATACTCCGGAGTGTTGTGACAAGACAAAACCCAACTAAGCAGACTCACACTGACCACTTGTCTGTCTATAAAATGACATCAGTCCAAATTCATCCCTTTTTGATATTACCAATATAATTAAAGAACTTAAAAAATAGATCTGTACTCCAAACCTTGCCTATACTGTATTATATACCATGGTATATTTATATACAAGACACGTAATAAATAAATTTGGTTGCATTTAACTTAATTTTTTCAATAAAGATAACATGCTATAAAATGCATTACACATTAAAAAATAATCCACCGAGTAAGCATGACTTTAATCTCTCTATGGATATATTAAATTCACATTTAAAATCCAGATGTATAAAAGAGATGTTTCTATTTTGAAATCAGGGATAAACCAGAGATAAACCAGATTTAAAGCTAAACAGCTCTAATATGGCTTGTTCACACAGAGCAATATTTTAAACATGCACTAAATTTAATTGTATGTAAATTGAATGGATATAAAGAGAGATTGCCTGCTAAATGAACAATGAAATCATTGGACCATGGTAACATGACTTAAAGCCACTAAAAAAAGTTTTAGAATAATATAAAGATATAATATAGTCATTATTTTAATGCGATGCATAATCAGCCAAATATTGTAATTTGTTCATTAGTTGGCATTAATATCATTACTAATAATGAATAATTTTAAGTTGTAAATTATCAAAGGTCAATACATTATGTTTCCCCTTAATATGTTAAATGGAATATGACGGGAAAAAATCCATGTCAAAATAAAAATATTATAGTCTCTAAAAAATAGCTACGGAGGGTGCCTTCTTCAATCATTCAATTTATGATTATATATATATATAGGAGAGAGAGAGAGAGAGAGAGAAGGAGAGAGATTGTCAAAAAGTCAAATCTATATAATTTGCTTTATCACTGCTTCAGCTTACTTAAAAAGTAAAATATACGTTTATAATTATCTCAAAATGGAATCATTTTTCACTTTTACAACTGCCCGATCAATTACACACAATTACACACAACTTTGTAAAATACATACGGTACAGTTTATAATAATTAATATAATAGTATATTTATGATACACAGTATCATATTACAAAGTATTCACGATAAATAAAAATTGGCCAAATTTAAGTACAAAATATGAAATTGTAAATATCTTGTACTTTAAGACAATGATTAAATATTGCATCCTACTTTGTTCATTGTGTTTCAATTGTTAACTAGAAAAAAATATATATAAAAAAAAATTAAGAACAATAATTGAAGAACCTTATCAAACTATACACGAAGTTCTTTGTACTTTTAATGATAATACAATCATGCAAAATAATAAAAATATTTTGACATCTTCTCAAATTTGTCATGCACGCAATAGAAAAATTAAATTGTATTCAACAAAAATGACAAACTGAGTAATAATAAAACCATTATTAAACTTAACAGAATCTTGCATCTGTATCATTGCATGTGTCATGCTATAGTTTTCAATCCAGAGCATAATATATATTATGTATTGTTATTATAGGCATTTTAATATATTTTTTAAATATCTTCCGTGTTGCGTGCTTCATTTTCAAATATAAAGTGCTTTGCCTCGTTTAATTTTGATGGTTTTAAATTTTGAGGTGTATTAAATATAAAATAATAATTATAAGAGTCAAATATTTTACCTTCATATTTATTTTTTAAGTGATAAGAGATTTTGGATTATTTTTAAGTTGCTAGTAGTTAAGTCTTTGTTTTTTATTTTTACCGATGCAAATAACTTTTCACGTAAAATACTAAATTGTACCACAAGGTAGTTTTAACTTTAAAATAAAGAAGAATACAAGGAATATTATTAACACGTTCCAAATTGTTATATTTCAGTTTAGACTCGCTGGTAATCTCAGAGCTACATAAATTTATCATGAAATTTTAATAGAAGGTTTAGTGAGAAAATAACAAACTTGGAGCTCAACAATACTAGCAGTGCTAGCAGTCAATTTTGTGTTCATATCTCAATTTAACATGCTTTCTTATAGAGAAACGAAGTAGCCATAATTCCAGTTAGAATTTTTGTCTTTAAGCTGAATTTTGTACTGTAGCTCATTGTGCCTCAAAGCTATTGTTTTCTTGGATTTCAATCAATTTAGTCACAAATTATTTTTCAATCCAATTGACTTGAAATCCAGGAAAACAATACCTTAAAGAACCACACTCATTCTCAGTTAGCTTAAGTAAAACTGTTGGTATTGAGAAAATTTCTATCTCAAGTTATAGCTGCTTCATTGCTTTATGTTACATTAAGAAAGGATCACAAAGTCGTCTGCTAGCACTTTATTAGTATTATTGGCATCTGAGTTTGTTTTTGTTTTTCAAGTTTTCTGTTACATAAAATATTTGTTATACTTTAAAATTATGTGTAAATACATATTTTTTCATAATGTAAAACAAATATGTACTAAATGTTTTTGGCATAATCAACATAATTTTTATATTATTTTCAAACACAATTATTCTATTATTATTATTATTTTCAATTCAATAGACGGTCGAGCCAAGTCCGAAGCCGTATTTCTGGCTTATTTATATATAAATTTACAGTAATAAACGTAAACTAACATTTATTTCTACTTGTCTATTTGATATTACAATAGCAATCGGTGTAAGTTATAATAATGCAGGAAATAAATCAAGAACAAAAAAATCATCTACTTAAATCAAATACAACTTTCTCATTTAAAGCAGAGAAAAAAACACTATTTTTCCATCTCTATACAAATTCTAAAATGAAAAATATAAATGTGAATTTTTATTTCTTTGGGAAAGTAAAAATTGAATTGTTTGCACTTTTTTATTTAGATATTTTCGATATGTGAAGGATATTTTCATTTTTTTTAGTATTATGTATATCGCATTATACAATTATCAGTCACTGTATTAATTATGTATTGATGATTAGATATATATACGAAATAAGGAGCTTTTATTGACCCCTGACCGCTTAGGAAGTATTATATATATTTTAGGTTATAAAATATTGGCAATGATAAACGATGCAAGGCTAATCTTTGCTTGGATGAACTATTATTATATTTTATGATTTTTTTCGGGGAGTAACAAATGTTTATTTTTGTTTTCAGGACGGCGGGTGTACTTGCTGAACGACTACGTGGTTTAGACGAACGTCTTGAGCTGTGCTTGGCAGAGCTGAGGGCGCTAGGAGCGGCCAGTAAGTTACTGCAAGACACTGCGGATCTCACTTCGGAGTCAAGTAAGTCTTTAGGAACATCATTTTTAATAACATGTTATTTAACGTAGAGGGTGACCGACTTGGACCGGAAATCGCTAAAAGAAGAACTATATTTTCACAATAATTTATTGTATATTATTTATTACCAACAAAATAAACACTACAATTTTCAAATAAAATCGAGTAAATTAAAAAAAAAAAAAAAAAAATGTTGTTCTAAAACAAGTTTTTAGTAATATTTTTAATTTTAAAAAAGTTTCTAATTTGACTAAAATTTGCCGCTTAAATTTGAATTTCCACATTTACTTGTTATCTGTAAAGTGGAATAACTTAAATATTTTATCGTGTTTTCACGTGTTTGACGTAACTAAACATTTAAGCACCATTTCTTCTTTACTTTGTGTTTATATTATAATTCACAACAATCTAGTTTGCGAGATATCAGTCGGTCACCTACCCCCTTAAATAATAATAACTGTGGAGCTAGAAATTTGCCCAAGAGGTGCAGAGCCATGGTGCAGAGTTAAAATGTACATTTAATGTTTTCAAATATTTGTATATTTTTTTAATATACTGATAAAGTGCTAATTTTATGAATTCTACAATGGTGCCATACCATTGTCAACATAGTAAACAAATGATAAAATAATAAGATGCAAAATATTCCACGCATATTTAACCTGCTTTAACTGCCTGGGTTAATAAAATGTCTTATATTTCTTATTATATATATATATATATATATATAAGCCTTACTGTAAATCCCTTTGTAAGTTATGAGGAGAGTTGGTAGAGAAAATATAATTTTTTCTTCAAACATTTGCATTGATTCTAATTTGATTCTAATTAATATATTTTATAAACAAAAATATTGTATAATAAATTAATACCATGAGTGAAGTAATCAGGGAATATGAGTATGTGTTGTTATTTGAAATTTTAATTGTTTACTATAGATATTTTAGAGAGTGTGGCCTCTTTATAAAAATTATTTTATTATTATTATTATACAATGTAGAACTTAATTACATTTATATGACCAAAAGTATTGAAGCAATAGAACCCAATCTTATTGAGGGGGGGGGGGGAGAATAAACAGATATAAAAAAAGGGTTAAATAGTAAAATAATAAGGCGTTAAAGTCAATAAAAAATTTAGTTGAATTTAAAATAATTTTCTATAGCCCACCCAGAACTGGAAATAAGATAATTTAAACCAAATGTACCCCTTTTTCTCAGATTTTTAAAACCATAGCAGTACATTTTTTTTTTTTTACATGTGATCAGTATAATATTGCATATTGAGTATCATATAATAGTCATAAAATTTAATCCTCATTACTTAATTTAAAATTTTAATAAAGTGGGTACATCCAGTAAAAACAACATTGTTTCTAGTTTTTAGCAGGCTGGTTTATAAAAGTTCACTACAATTGTTGTAATTTTTACAATATAATCGTGATAGTTGTGGCCAAATACTAAGTTTTAAAATTATAAACTGTTCGCTGCATAAAAAAAACTATTAGTAATCTATGAGCTATTGCCTTACCCGCATGCCTTTTATAATGCCAAAAAGTTCTATCAATTATAAAGACCCAAAATAAATAAATAATAATAAAAACCAATAAAAAAAACAGTTACATATAATTAGAAAAGGAATTTATTTTATCAAACTATTAGCCTCCAACGATTGGTACTATAATTCATAAATTTTTATTCGATACAAAAAACACAAAATGCGAAACACATATTGAATAAAAAAATTAATTTTATGATGTATAATATTTCTTACATCAAGATTTTGATACATAAAAATTATAAAATATCAAAAATATTATTACAGCAATGAAGTGTTAAGTATTTAGTATTATCTTATGGCAATATTTGAGAATGATTATGTAATGCACTTGCTTTCTGGAGTGCTAAAGATACACTGAATGTATGTAATGATATTATTGTTTGAATTTGTAATTAATAGATCGTGTTTCTATATTCGTAAGATGTATTTATATTTAAAGTGTTTATTTTACTAGAGGTAAAAATAAAAATATTTGTATGGTTATACATATATTAACAACCATACCTGAACTTTAAATGTCTTTGGACATGAAATAATAGACTGCAAAACATACACTGTTAAAAATACATAATTTGATACATTTGATTTTACACAAAGTAAAGATAATAATAATTTTAAAAATATAAACACTTAGGAATGTCATACTGTATGAGTCGTAACGAAATCTTAGTAAAATAAATTTGTAGGTATAGTTTTTTTTAGAAATTAATAATAAAACATCTACATTTTAACTTCCTCGTATTTAACAATTTTAATGTAATGAAAAAAGCTGAGAATAACTTAAACAAAATCTATGAATTCTAACATATTTTATAAATTTTGTATATTATTTTTTGTGTATTGGATGTATTTGAAATGTTAATGTTATTATCATAATATTATAAAGGAAAATTTTAGCCAAAGTGCCTGCAGGCTACTGTGCCGTCGTACAGCTGCGCTTAAAAAGTTGCCTATGTCGAAGGCGTTTAAAGGTTTTTTTATATATTTTTCATTTTCTTTCTTTTTGCTACTTATTATTATTAACCTTGATTTTTCATTTTCTTTCTTTTTGCTACTTATTATTATTAACCTTGTAAAATGCGAGATCTACGTATAAGGATTTTTACTAATGAATTAAAATAAATAATATTCTATGATTCTAAACTAATATCATACTTTGATTATAAATCATGATAATTGTGCACACTCTGCCCAGATATAATCGCCAAGCTGAGCCTAGCGTCTATTAATAATGCTAACCTTTTTTTTTTTTTTTTCATGCAAGAAATCATACACATTTCCTTAAAAATATTATTAAAAGAATGTCATCATAGTGTTTACTGAGTTTTAATAGTTACAATGAAATTATTTTCAATTATTTTAAAGAATTTAAAAGTAAGGAAGTTGTAAGATTTAAATCACACACACACACACACAAACAATTTTTCTTTAGTCACTGATCAAATTAATTCATTGAAACAATAGAAACAATGTCATATTCTAAGTGACTGATTTCTCATATTATAGTCTTAATATACAAAAGATTTAATTTTACTTCTTATCTTATTCTTTAAAAAAATATATATCGCATTGTTTTTAAATAAAAAAAGAAAGTGTAATTTTTTACGTCGTATAGTCAAAATGGTTTTTGTTGTAACATAAAATCTAGAACTTGTGGTTAAATATGATAAATATAAATTGTACGTAAGTATTGGAGCTCTGGACGATTGAATCTATATTAGGGGTATAATAGGACACTTACAAGCTTTTTGAATGAAATTTGTGTTTCAGCCTTTTCCTTGCCAGATACATAGGGCTTATTTATCTTGCACCAACATATTTTCAAAGACATTTTTGAAAAAGTTCCCATTTTACGTATTTTATGATGGAAATTAGATAATGTGCACCAGAAAAGTTAACCGATAAAAAGTAAATCCCCACTTCAATGAAACCTAAAGAAACAGAAGTGTTGAGTTGCAAAGTGGTTTTATAATACATAAATTTAAAGTTCATTCTGACGGTGCAAATTAATTTTATATGATTTTTTGAAATTTTAAGCCCATAAGGCCCAATGTTAATTTCATTTTTTTTTCGGAACGGTCAAACATCATGAAATATTTATCACAGCTAGGTGTGACCCTTAGCTATACAATGACACCAAATTTAGACCCAAAAAACTTCTAGTTTTTAAGATGCAAGGTCGGTAGTCGGTACCCTACTCCCTTAAGATCGTAGTTTTTTTCTTTTTTTTTTTTTTTGTTTACTTGTATAGTAAAGAAAATATTTTTTTTAAAAGTACCATATATGCATGGTAAGGATGGGACACTTTTCAAGGGCAATAGAGACAACTTTTAAACTCCAGTCTTTTCTTTGAACCATAGTAAAATAATTGTACTATGATAATAATAATAATTATTAACATAGTAACCATACCATAGTAAAATAATTGTACTATGATAATAATAATAATAAAAACATATCCAAGCTGTCCAAAATGTCTAAATAAATTTATTTTAAGTTGTGGAGAGATTAATACTTTCCAAAGGTAAAATAAGAAAGATTAATTGACAATTTTAAATGCTCTCCTATAATTCTTGAAACTCGTGACATAGAGGTGAGATTTATGTGTCTCCTTCAAATTATTATCTTTAATTTATCCATGGGTAAAAAGCAGACAAACAGTACAATACATATATGACATCATTTACCCCGGTAAGTGATAATGATATCGTAATAAGGTAATGGTAACGATAGTGATTACAGTTTTTTTACAAAATATTTAAAAAATATATATATATACAGTATATAAATATTTCAAAAATTATAAATTTATTGATTTGACAAAGAAAAGAGTAAGATTAAAGTTACTTTAGAAGTTTTAATAATTATCTATTTATCGTAAGAACGGTTCACTGTGACTCGGAATCATTAACGTATTTATAGAAAGATCTAAAAGATGTAAAATTGTGATCTTAAAATGCAGAAATCAAATAAAAAAATAGTGTCTCATAGTTTAAAAACGGTATTATAAGAAATTTAAGTATTTACATTAAAGATGAGCAGTATTTTTGACCATGTGATCTTGTAAGCAACCCAATAACAAGTTATATATAAAATTTCTTATAACAAAATTACATTAAATTACAAATAACTAAAAAAAAAGTTCATATTTGATAAAGATAAAGTGTGGTATGGAATAATTTCTTGTATTATAAATACATAATATATATTTTTAAATATGATAAAAAAAAAATACTGCTTATAATTCAAGTATTTTCAATGTAAAATTTAATGAAATTAAGAGTTTTTTCTCGAATATTATGTAATAAAATGCCGTGCATGACCTTTTTTTAAGGAACATACTGGAAAAGAACAAAGGCATGATAATAATTATCGTGACTCTTAGGTGACGCCCACTGATGTCTCAAAGTCACGCTGCGCATTAAACTACAACGTTAATAATAAAACACTACGTGATAGTTGAAATATAACTAATAATTACCATTTCAGGTCACTAATTTAATTTTATGATTCACCATAATAAGTTTTTGCCTTTAAAATTATTACAAGGCAATAAAAAATAAAAACTCAAATATTTTTCCTTACATTACATTATTTTGAATGTAGAGTATACATAACTGTATAATGATAAAAGTATTGTTGTGATGCAATAATATCACTATACATATTGGAAGCTGCTGAAATACTTGCATAGATGTAGAGTAGAGGTTTATTTATTTATATAGCAAAATACATTATACCATTTCATTTATAGGGTAAACAAAAAATCATCTTTGGACAGTGCTAATTTAGTTTTCAGTAATTTCAGTACTTGTTGATTGATAAATTGTCTAAATTATAATATTACTATTATTAAAAGATTTACTGAAAACAATGAAAAGCAAATTTTAAAAACGAAAGTGAACCAAAATTCCCGTGAAACAAAACAAAAACAAAATAAGAAAAAATTCTTCAAACAATTTGGTCAATATAAAAAAATTCTAATTATTAATTAATGCTACACAAAAAGTACAAAAAAGGTATTAAACAAAAACTGGAACTTTCAGACGCATTTGACTAGTCGTGCGTGTTACAAATTTAAATTTTTTGTCCATTAAATTAATTAAACTATTTGAAAGCGCAAAAAGTGCATATAAAAAGTTTGGAGAAGAAAGTAATGTTATGTTATGTTATTATTTTTTATTTTTTTATTTTTTTTTGTTGCATGGTACTATTAGACACAAGTAAGAATGGCAAAGTTTACTTGGAAAAGTAACGTATACGATCTAATACGTATTCATTACGCAAGTAAATAAAACTTGTAAAATTGAAATAAACTATTTACGTGTAATGCAAGCATTTAAGTGTTTGTTGACGTTACTAATCAACGAAATGAGTCAATATTTAAAATAAAAACGATAATTCTTTGAATCGTTGAATCTTCTTAATATTACAGTGAGAAAGATACAATGAGTTGACAAGTAAAATTTCAGCGTGCGTAACAAATCGCTTACCTTTTATAAAGTTAAAGAGCATTGAATCGATTTAAGCCACGAAAAGCTCCTTGTAATGTTTCATTTTATTAACAATTTAAATTTGTTTATTGTATTTTATGTCGATTCTCATGATATTTTTAAGGCCGTTACTTTTGCTACTGCTACTATATAGATATTCATGCAAAATTGTGATATTTTTTTGTGATGTCCCCGCATTTATAATTTTTATTAAATTCTATTATTATAGTACTTTACGCTCAGACATCTTTGTTATAATTCAAAAACGAGGTTGTAATCAATTAATTGATTAAATAGTATTTGAGCGGACGTATTTAAAATACGAATACAGTTATATACACGTGTAAATACGAGATTAATTTTACTATAAAGCTTTTGCTTTACAATTGTTTAATTAAATTATAATTGTAAAATTGATTTTTTTTAAACTTCTTCACATAATTATAAATATTTTTTTCCTGCATTTCTAATTCCTAAATAAATTAGAAAATAATAATTTTTGATTGATAATAAAAGAAAAAATGTTTATAACATTTATTTTTGTACCAATATTGATTTAAAAAAACTTAAGGTTAAAAATTTCATTTTATGGATTGAAAATATCTTCCATAAATTTTTAAGTGATAGATTTTTGAACATTCATTTTATTGTTTTGATAATTTAAATTGCATACAAATATGCATTCACGAATTGATATAATACTTACGAGCTACAGCTTATTTTGCAATTGGATTTAGTTACATACTATGGCTTCTCTAATTGTAACTACATACATTATGTACAATTATATATATTAATACAGACTGCACTGATGTGTGATGATACTAACGTTGGCTGCAGTTGGGTGGTTGCAAGGTCAATAAGGTCGTGAGAAGCTACAAATTGGTCAAGTCTACATTTGTAAAACAGACATGCTCTGATTGTTGACTACAGGTGGCGCTGGGAGCAAAATAGACAACAATATACAATCAAAGTAAACTCTACTCAACTTGATTTAAAAATACTTTTTATTTTTTTATTTTTTTCTTTCACTGACCAACTCCTGTTACTTTTTTCTTGTCTGATACAGGATGAATAGGTAATAAAACATTTCACCACATAATACAGTTAATAATTATTGAACTTGTTGTAAAAAAAGAAGAAGAAAAAAAAAAAAAAAACGTTTAATTTATAAATGAGAATAATGTATTGCTATTTTTATACTGTGCTAAATATGAATACTTTTTTTTAGTTTTAAAAATAATTATGAAAATTACAATTAATTACAGGTATAGAATATTTTGTGGCAATAAAATTCAAGAAAAATACAATGAGTGCATCTTAAATAATAATAATAAAATGATTGCGATTTTTTTTTTTTTTTTTTTTTTTGAAAACCACTTTACATGGAGCAATAAATTGAATGACCCTATAGCTTTGAGGTGTATCATATTTTCAAAATGTATATTATATTTTACAATCTTTTGACAACGATATTATACAGTACAGTCAGAAATCATTTTGCATTTATAAAATATAGTGTAATTGCTCTGTGCGCTCTGGTCCTAACAAAAATTAAATACACGTTAAATTAATGCCATCACTTTTTTCTTGGGCATTTTTCATCATTAATAATGCTTTTTTTAAGCTTTCTGAATTTTTTTAAATTTCTACCGTGTATCGCTCGTTGACGTATCAACCTAAGTGTTTAATTAGCCAACAAAAAATGTTGTTTTTAATTTTTAACTCTCATCCTGCATGGATTAACATTACTGTCTGTCTTGATGCGCATTAATGCGATGCACCAAAATAAGCAGATTAAGGTTTCACAATTTATTTCATATATTAACACCAAATTTAACATCAAGAACATTTTATGAGTAAAACATTATCTATCCAATAAATTCAGTTCAATGTAATCATAATTAGAATTAAGTTAATTACAATTGTGTAATTACAAGGAAGTGAAATGTATAATTAACTTTAAATGATGGCATGACTAAATAATTCAACAATAATTTATAACAATAGTGAAGGAGAGAAGCCATTGTTAGGCCAACAATTGATGAGTATAGAGATAGATTCGTTAATATTAATATATAGCATATATATTTTTTTATTATTATTGTTATAATATATATAATAATATATATTTTTGCGTAAATAGCATTGGTTTTTATTTTTTTTTTTATCAATATCTATTATATCGTGTTCAAATTTATTAGATATCTAATATATATAAAATATATCAAAAATGTTAAAATTTCTGTCTTTTATTTATTTATTTATTTCATACTAGATTTTTTCTTTCTGTAATAGTTTAAATTGTACGTGATATTTTTTCGGAACTTTTTATGAAGGTTTATCAAATTTTTTTATTGGCACCTTTTTTATTTTCTATTCTTCTATTCCATGGGATATTAATATGGATAATAATAATATGAATAATTATATGGATATTAATATATATATATATATATATATATATATATATATATATATATATATATATATATATATATATATATATATGTGTGTGTGTGTGTGTGTGTGTGTGTGTGTGTGTGTGTGTGTGTGTGTGTGTGTGTGTGTGTGTGTGTGTGTGTGTGTGTGTGTGTGTACTTTAAATTAAAATAAGGACTACGAAATTAAGCGTTATTCTTTATAGTTCTTAAATGCGTTGGTTTATAAGTAAGAATTTTTTAAGTTTCCAATCTAAATTATTTGTTTTGACAAGAGCAATAAAATGCATTCGTTACGGAAATATTGCACATTCATGAATAGACAATATATATATATATATATATATATATATATATATATATATATATATATATATATATATATGGAGCAAACGTGTTTTTTTTTCTATCTAATCACGATGAGTGTGTTAATTTTATAATTAGGTAATTGAATATATTACGGAAATTTACAGTTGTTTATTAGTCACAGCATTATCTATCAAAATTTCTTCCTGTCTTTCGTAATATTAGCGGAACTTCATACTCTGTAATGTTCAAATATACGAAAAAAAAAATTTACATTCTCTAATTTAATTGTAATCAGACAAAAAAAAAGTTATAAAATATGTGAGAGACTTGCAACCTTTTGTCTAAAAGATTTAAAATTGAAATTCTTAAAAAAAAAGAAATAATAATAATACGATTTACGGTGACCTTAACTAATTTATCTTCACATAGAACAAAGAACTAAAATTATATTATTATTATTTTGTAATTTTTATTTCTTGTAAAATAAATTAAATGTTACAACATTCATACACCACGCCTAAAACGTGAGAACAAAGATTCAAGCAAACTTGCTTGCAATCTTTCTTTTTCTGACTCTTAAGATTGCTGATTAAACATTAAGTATAAATTTTAAAAAATAAAAATAAACTTTTCATATCTTTGGGGAAAAAATCGTGTGCATTGAGTTCACGCGTTATCATTCTTCCCTTCGTTATTTATTTGTGAAACATTTATCGTAAAATAATAATTTCATGATTTTTATAGAAATAATGATATATATATATTTTTACTTGATGTATTTACTTTAAATGATTTAATCAAAGCATTAAATTTCAATTGTTGGTAACATGGTAAAAAGACTCATACGGGTTTTCTTTGTATTGATTGATGGTCTTGTGAATCATCAAATAATATTAATGTTAAGTATATAGCTTAATAAAACTGACATTAGTTTTCTCCGTGTACTGAGTGACGTGGCTCCAGCATTGAGTGAATGTTCATGTGGCTTGACGAGCGATGCTCCCACTCTTGCTGGCGCCCCCTCGCGAACCGTCATGCTTGTTGCACTCGCGGTGCACTGAGCTGTCTATCAAGCACAGTAGCGAGCGAGCATGTGCGCGAGCAACATGACTAACGAGTCATGAATAACAGTGCAGAGAAAATTGTCATCAAAACGGTCGTATCACAGAAAGTACAAAACTTGAGAAGTTTCTTCACCGGTAAGTCAATTCAATAAATTGTAAAAATATAAAAATTAGAAATTAAAATATATAATTTTTACTAATTTGCAGGCATTCGAGTCCCTGAAATGATTGATTTTATTCTAATCACATAATCTGTATGTGTGTACTTTATATGCTTCAAATTTTGTAAAAACAATAAATTTACTAAAATTTTAACAACTTGTTTTAACTGCAATCTAGCTAAAAATAAATTAAATATTTTACGTTTACTTGCTATATAGAATTTCGATACATACACTCTGTTTTAAGTACCAGCTTTGTGCTTATTGTTATTTAGCCTAGTTATACCTTAATTTATATGGTCTAATGTTTTGATGTGAATTAAATTATCATCTTTATTCACTGTATTAAGTATTACTATCAATTAGAGCCAACTTTTTATTTGCATGTAAAAAATTAAAAAAAAAAAAAAAAAAACGTTGCAAATACATTGTCATGTAAAAATTGTTGAGCTGCGCTATTTAGAATTAGTACAAGTATTTCAACATAATATTTTATTGTTTTACGGAAATAAGATGAATTTATTTAGAGCATCACTTTAGCTACAGTCTCTATATAAATGCATTCTATTGCTTTACACAAAAGGCAATATGTATAAATACGCACATCGTATGTACAGCGCTGGCCAAAAGTTTAAGAACGGGGCAGCGGCAGCGGCAGCCGCAGCGCTTTCCTATAAAGATAGCATAGTGTGGTTGTGGGTTGCCTATATAAATCGTTCTCAAACTTTTGGCCAGAGCTGTACACAGGATTGTGATAATATACAGTATTTTACTGTTCAAATTCAGCGCGTATTTTTCTCATAAGTAAATATTGCAAATTTAGTGCTAGTTTTTAAATGGTAAAATATATTATCACAATTGTGTGTACACATCGTATTATACTGACTTAATGATAAAATTTTACTCATTTATCATATGAAAATATCAAGCATAATACTGTATGGGACCTAGAATGTCTCCCTACACTTGATCCTGCTATAAGTATTGGAGTAATATTTTACAATAGTATACGTAATTATAACGTTCAAAATTGAGGATAATTTTGAATTCTTGAAGCCAGTATATCTAGCAAATATGTTGATTTGAAAATCTAATTCATTTTATCTTTAACAACGAGGCAAATATCATCAGCACTATTTTTTCCAAAGAAAAAAAAGTGTGTTATTATATTTGATTAATTTTAATTAAAATAACAATTATAAAGAAAGTTTGATAATCAATAACAGTTAAAATCTATTTTCAACTATTATTACCATCATTAATTAATAAATATCATATTTTTTTTTGTAATCTATAATATAACTTTCTTTATTAATAAAAATTATAAGAGAACAAAAGAACGGTATTATTATCATTTTTTTAATGCATTAAAATAATAATAATTATAATGTATTTAATCATACACCAGATTGTTTTGTAATTACATATATAAAATATAATAGAAATCACACGTGTAATATATAGCACCTGGTTCTGTAAAGTAATTTTAATTTTTTCAATTTTGTCCTTCACGGATACGTGATCAATCTTATTTATTTCATAAATATTTTTATTAAAAAAATTTACAATATAATTACTTACTTTTTTTTCCGAATTTGAAATTTGTTTTTATAATGAATTTGATACGCAAGATTTTAAATAATATTATAGCATATTTTTAATACTTTAAAATTTACAAAAAAAACAAAACAAAAACCATATTGCCGATTCATTTTAGTAAACATTGTATTTTAAATTGATTTTTTTTTAAGTTAAGGGGAGGGGGAACGTTTTGAAAAGTCTGTCGAATTTTGCTGTTTTATTTCATGTATTTCCTACGCTAATGTTAGATGCTTATGTTAGAATAAACTTGATTGCTTCTATATTTTGATGACTAAAATATTTGGTCCCTTTAATACCCAAATGGTCTACGTTCTGTGATATAAAATGTTGCTTTATGACATAACAGTACACAATGTATACTTATGGAGACTTCATTTAATACATTAAATACATGTTATTGCCATAAGGAAGTACATACAGTGAAATTTTGATATAAGTGTCTGTACGTATGTTAAAAGAAATAGAGCCTTCGTAATGTGGTACCACCTAGAAGAAAGTTTTATTTATCAAAATATATTGTTACGAAAACTGTTATAAGTATTTAAGAACATAACTAAAAATTAAATAAAAAAAAAATAATAAAATAAAAAACAGCTATTTTCATGTATCTTGAATACGAGTGCTAAATAAAAAATATATTATTTCAGAAAATTTCAAGGTCTTGCAGTATAGGTCTTATTCCAATATAGTTCCTATAATAATAGTTTTATAATAGAAAAAATATATTAAACGAGTCCCCTTTATTTGACGTAGCAAAATAATTAAATAATTAAGTAATAAAAAATAATTTATAAATAATTTATTGTGGTAGAAAGAGCTTTGGCATGCAAGGGTATGGATGGTCATGTCATATTTAATGGTATTTACGTTTATTGTCGTAAAATAATAAATACTGCTGTGCAAACTTAAAAATCATGCATCGTAAAAAAATTACAGTAATAATTATAAATTCACAGTTTGAAAATAATGTAAACATTTATCAATTTAATTTTCTTTTATGCAAACAATTTTACGCATGCTAATCTGATACGCATTAGCAAACATCTTTCTTTCTTCTGTATATTTTAATAATGCACTCAAGTTCAAGCAAGCTCGACAATATTGCTAATTAATTAATCAGAAGATTTTGTAAAACAATCTAAATAACAAAATTAGAAAAAAAAAAAAAAGTGAAAATTTTCAGTCATTAAGGTCTCTAAAATCAAATACAAAGAAAGCTTTGTTTTGAACATTTCTATTTCTTTGTAAATATTGTACGTTTTATAGTGAAATTTATTTTGATTTTTTGATGAAAAGTTTATTATTATTTATCTAGTAATTTAGGGCGCTTTTATTCTAAATATAGGAAGTGCTAAGTTTTTACGCGTTGTAAAATGAAAAATGTATCTAATAAAAAAGTTTTTTTTTGAATAAATTATTTGTGATCTAATTATATTTGGCAACTGTGTCAATTGAATTCGTCAAAACGCAGTTTGGTAAACAAAAGAGCGTATAAACAACTACGTTCAGTATGTAATTAGAATCACGGTGCTTAATTATTATATTGCATGTGGATAAATTAAAATCACACCTCATCTCCCGAGATAATATTATTACTTAATGCATCATAAATATTAAATATGCTTATTACGTGATAAATGTTTTTAATAAATTTATTTAATAATAAATATCTTTAAATTGTTTTTTGGCATGTTTCTATAGCCAAAATATCTGTAATTAATATTATTGCCTACAAATATTGCCAATTATACAGTATATACATACAAGTAAACGATTATTTAAGAATAATTAAACATACGTCAAATCTCGCACGTATATACTGTACTGGGTCTCTTTGTAAAAAAAAAAAAAAAACTTGATTGAATTAATTACATTATTGTTATTATTTTAAAATAATAATAATAAATGAAAAATGTTGTGTCATGGAAATCACCATGAACTCTTGAGTAGATAATTATTTTATTTCATTAATTGAAAATGAGATTATCAGTTTAACGAGATTTTATAACAAGTTAATTTCAGTTTCCTTTTACATAGTACTATATAATTATATGAAATTACAGTGAGACAATTTTAATTGTAGATTTAATGAGCGAGACAGCGGTCCGCTCCCACACCCACATGTCACTTTCATCTTTTACTTCCCATATCAGTGTCGTCAAAGATGCTTTTTTGACGAGAAATTTACTTTAAACTAAGAGTTCTTTAATACTCTACCGCATCTTTCTCAACCACTAATAATAACGGCATAACAATTTATTAAAGAAATTTTTACCGTTTGCAATTATTACTAATTGAAATTAACACAATATTATCGAGAAAAAAACATTTGATGCTTGAGAAAAATTTATATATATTATTTAATTGTTCAATTCTTATTTCAAATGTAGTTTAAATTGTGTGAAATTCTAAAAGAAAAAAAAAACTACAAACATACATTTTGAAACTTCTTAACGAACGTATAGATAAAGTTATAAATTTATAATACGTTGTAATATTTAATTAAAAATATAAAATAAATTACGTTACTTCTTCGTTTTTTTTTTATGTTGAGTCATTAATTTTTTGAAATTCATTAACATAATTATTTCATAATTAAGTCAGGGTCTTTAAGTGGCATTGCTTTCATTGTCTACTTTCAAAAACAAAAGTTTACTTTAAAAGATAAACCATCTTTAAATTTGTACCATTAGAATTTTGTTTTAAGACCACAGAAACAATTTGTGGCTTATATCAAACAGTAAATGTGTTGCGCAATTTTGCTAGAAAGAAAAACATAATAATAAAATTCAAAACGTACGAAATTTGAATTACGTTAAACGAAAAAGCTACTAGTAAAATAAGTTACGAGACGAAGTTTGATTTTGTTAGAATGAAATTTTAAATAATTAAAATTGTGATTTCATACATTACGTTAAAACAATTAATAATAAAATATGCTTATAATGTGCTTTTTATATTGCATTAATTGTATTGTAATCACACCACTTATACTTATAAGTTTAAGACATTTTGCGCTTTTCAGCTAATTAATCACTCATGTTTCAATATTTTATTTATGAATTATTGTTTGTTTTTTCATGTTATTAGTTATTATTGAGAGTGTAAAGATTTTATAATATATAATACATAAATAAATAATATACCAATTTTTTTTATTTAATGTTTGTGTTTATATAGATAAATAGCTTTCTTATGATTTAACATTATAGTATGAATTATCTTATTATATTTTGAATATATATAATAATAATACAAAGAGAAAAAAATTCATCCCAAAGAAACTTTTCTCATAATATACTATTGAAAATATGCCACAAAAATTGTATTTTTTTAACACAATTACAATAATCCAACCAAGGCAAAGCCTTATCAGTTGGTTCAATTTTATTTATACCTTACAATATATTATTATGTGTCTCCAACATAAATGAAATAAAGACATAACAAAAAGGAAAACAAGTATTATTACCTGATATTAACAAAATAAACAATACAAAGTATATTTATATATATATATTTTATATATATATATATTCCTTTTCATATTATTTTTATTATTAAAATTCTTTAAATTAGATGGAATTTGATTCCATAATTTATCTAATAAGTTGTTTTTTTATTATTATTTTTTTTTTTATCTTTCAGTGAATTTAATTTATTTAAAATTTTAGGTACAAGCAAAGGGTTGGTTTCTGTAATTCTTGTATTATAAATATAAATTTTAGGTATAGCATGTACTGTTTTAAAATAATTCACACATATGAAAACACATTTAAAAGTATCCTCAATTGGTAAAACATTAAATTATTTAAAATTCTCAATATCACTATTTAAGTTTGATTCATATCATTGAAACATAGCACTATAACTAGCATATATGCGTAAATAACAATAACTTATATGACAACATATGATCGCAGATTGAATTGATGGGAAATTATTACACAAAAAACGTATTATACTTTTAGATGGTTTTCTTTAACAAAATTAAAATTCAATCTCCATGTACGCAATATGAAATTTTGAAATACAAATTCATATTATATTTACTTTTTTCTTATAATTTAATTTTTTATAATAAAAAAATTATACTAAATTTCTTAAGGTTTGCGTGTATAAAACATTTGAGTTAGCAGTAAGTAACGAGGAAAACAAACGGAATAAAATATTTCATACTTTTATATTTGGTTGTAAAACTGTGTGACGCAACGAAATATAAGAAATATTCAGAGCAAAACATGAAAGATGCAGGTATCTAGTATGCCAGCTTTTTTCTTCTTATTTTAATTTCTTTATTTTTATTATTTTTTATTCAAATGCTATTTATATTTATTTTAAGTATTTGTTATAGGTAAACTCATGAAGTGCAACACAACTGCACAGCTTTTTTAAATTTAATTTTAATACTATTTCTCTATCTCTCTCTCTCTTTCTTTCTTACGGTAGTAAGAAAAATTATGCGTGTTTTTATACTATTTTTTTATATCAGTTGAGTTATTTGCACTTTGTTTTACTCTATTGTATGTAATATTTTTATAAAATCATCTTTGTTCACTTACTACCTATTAGCAATTAAATGCAGTTTAGTTTATATCTGCTTTTTATTAAAATTTTGTTATATTAGCTTAAACTAAGAATGTGTTCAATTTTCCCTATTGTGAAGCTGTGTATTACGTATTTATTAAACTAACGAAGAGATCAAAATTTCAAATACGACTAAAAATATATTTTATAATTTATGATTAATAAATTCCAAACCATCCCCTTATAAAATTGCAAGGATTTGTATTTTCAGGAATATCTATAGAGTAACTAAAATTAGCTAAAGCACCGATGCGGTGCTCACTTCCGGTGTACACGGAAGTATCTAGGTAGCGTGAGGTGGGTGTGGTTGATACCGCCCTCTAATTTCCATCCTTTTTTTTATAATGTTGACGTGAGACACATAGATAGAAACATCAACACAAGAAGCCGCAGGAGTTCCCAATTCTTGTCAGGAACTTTGCATCATGATTAGCAATTCAAATAAGATCAATGGGTTTTTTCCTTATATTTTATTTAGTCGAAACAAATTATCAAAATATTTCGTTTTCATAAGTTTTACTAAAATATAATATTTACTATAAAAACATTAGTACAAGTGTGGATTTTAATATAAACATACTATAAAATGTTTATTCTGAATTGAATAACGAAACCAAAAGCTTTCATATAACTAAAAATTTAAAGCTGAAATGCCAATTTTACTAGACAATAATATTACATCATATTACACAAAGAGCATATTTTGTAGTTTTAATCAAATAATTTATGCATTGATTTTTTAATGAGTTTAAATCAAGGTTGCTTTGGCTTTCTAAAAACTATTCTGACCAATATTTAATGGTTACAATATCTATAACTGCAATCTCAACTATGCTTGATTTATATCGCCTTTATAGTAAAAGCAGTGACAAGCATACTTAGCTTAATTTACTAATTTGCATTTAAAATTTAAATCATTTATGCAAAATTTAAAATAATAAAATTTAATAAAGATTGTTTATTATAACAAGGTTGTATGATAGTTATTAACTTATTACAATATGAGTTTAAATTATAGTTCTGAAATTGCCATCTATATACAATTTTATTATAATATTCAGTATTTAAATTCAATTACGTATTCAATTTAGTATTCAATTTCAATTGTGATAATATATTATGCCATATAAATTTAGTGCTTATTTTCTTCATTAGGAGGACATTGCAAATTAAACGCAACTTTTTGAATTATAAAATATATTATTACAATCATGTCATGTACGTACATTAAATGTTATTGCTATATAAGGCAAATAGTATGTAAAGTTAAAATAAATGTTGTCTGGTGTATCTATAAAAAATATTCAAATGTTTGTGAGACATTTCAAAAATATAAAAACGAATTCCTGCTCTCTCTCTCTCTCTCTCTCTCTCTCTCTCTCTTCTTCTTCTTGCTTTGACTACAGAAGCGTAAACGACTTTGGTGACCTAAAAAAAATGATATCTATAATATATAAATAAAAAATGTATATAAAAACAAAAAACATTCAACATGCATGTTTCGTCTGCTTATGTACTTACAAAAATAATAATATTGCGATTGTTTTTAAAGAGTGATCATTATTGTGCAACATTGTTATACTTTGGTGAACAGTAAACAATTATTGCGTGCCACTACTACGACAATCAACCAACTCTAACACATCCGCTTTGTTGTTATAAAAAAGAAACAAAAGAAGCACTAAATTGATTTACTACGTACTAAAATAATTATTTTTAGTTACAAAAATGATGAAAGTAACGTTGTTTGGTTTGTCTTATCAATTTTTTGTCTTCTTCTTATACAGAATAATTTCCATAATACACAATTTCAAAAAAATATATGAATTAGTTTTGTTATCTCTTTAAGTATATTGTAGTTAGCGTTATATATTAACGGTTACAAATTATGTACGGTACATGACGTATATGTGGTTTTAATTCTTTTTTTTTTTTTTTTTTTTTTTTTTTTAGTTTTAATCTTTATGATGTATTTTATCAAAGTGGTGAGTAGGTTTGTTAGGGTCATTAACTAACCATGCTGTTTATGCTTGAGTAACTTGCATGCAAACTTCTTTTTTTTTCAAACGTATATATTAAAAAATAATAATAATAAAAAATAACAGCTTAAAATCAAACTTTCTTTGTAAAGGGTACAATTTTATGTGCTTAAGTTATTAGGTGTTAATAATATTACTGTGCAATATTGGAATCAAATATTTGATTAATATTTATGTCAATTACTATGAAATTTTGACATGAATCATATAACAAATAAACAAACAAAATAATATATGATGGAAATTTTGTCTCGTAAAGCAAATACAATAATAATAATAGAAATTTTTATCAAAAGTAAAGTTTATTTGCAACTAACGTTAGTTAAAAAGAAAAAGAAAAAGATAAATAAATAAAAAAAAAAAGAAAAAAAAAAAGAAGAAGAAGCATTGCTAATACGTTGCATGCTTAAAATTGTATTGTTCAATTTCTTGATTCATTTAAACTTAAGTATTTTTTTCTTTAAATTTTTTTTTACCATAATAACTTGTTGAATTACTTTGAGATATTTCTTTCTTTCATCTCTCCGACTATATAATAATAGTACCTAAACATCTGATTTTGAACTACATAAAAAATAATATACAAATTTATATCATTTGTATTTTTTGCTATTCATAGATTTATAACACTTACTTTCTAGAACATCTAATATAACTTGTATTTCCAGTACAATAGTCTAATTTACAGATTTAATGGAACAAAGTTTAAATATCATTTTTTTTTTTTTTTTTATAAAATATAATCTGATTTTATATCCGTCCGTCATTCTGTTAGTGAAACAGTCTTTACTAGAATTTTTCAACCAAAATTAAAATGCAATTGTAATTTCAATGGTAGTGCATGTTGATTTTATTTGTAATAACACTACGCTATTTTTATGCAATCTAAATGGATGTTACTGGTGGTGAAAATTCCATAAAAATGGTTAGTATAATGCACGTATAAAAGTATTGTTCCTCATGTATATTTTTTCGAACTCGGTGCATAGTTTTCTCATTTAAATAAATGTAATAATATAAAACACCCACTAAGCTTTACACTAAACAGGGTCCTGCAATCATAAAGGAAATTATGAGTCTCTTGCTTTTTCCCGCGCTCACTGTGATTGGCTTGGTCAATCCACCGTAGTAAGAACTATTGATATTAAAGTAATGAAAAGTTTGTTGTATAATATTTTACATTTTGTCTCCACAATTATATTGCAAAATTGCTTTATGACCTTAAAGAAACTTATAGAAAATAACAAATAAAAAGTTTTTAATAAAAGTTACAAAAACATTTTGAATATTAATTACGTGAAACTATCATGGCTATTCAAACCTTGATTTTTTTATTACTTTCCTATATAAATACCATTTAAAAAAAATTGTAATATAAATTGTGTAAAAATAAAGTTATTTAATATTTCTAACATAAGCAAAAATATCGATAAGAAAAAAAAAAATCAAGAAGTCAACTGATGCGTGTTATAATTCAATCCAATCTAAATAATTATTTTAGGTTTCAAGGCTATATGACGCTATATATTTTTCAATTATACTTTCAATATCACTTTTTTTTTCTATACACAATTTTTTGTTGAGAATTTTTATGCAAATAAAAAAAATATATGATATTATATTTATAAATATTTTTGATTGATTTTAATATCCTGTTCTTTTATTATAAGAAAGTTCCACCACAAAATTGAGGTTTATAAATAACATCAACTATAGTAGAGAATGTATGAATGAACTAGTCGTGGCCCATTCTACTTATCGATTCATAATAATTTTCTTTTTTGCTAATTTTTAAATTAAAACCATTTTTTATCTTTTTTTTTTTTCTTTATATAAAATTTCTTTATTGGAAAAATACTTGTTCATGTTAAATATTATTATCAATTTTTAAGAAAAGAAGAGCGAGAGAGAGAGAGAGAGAGAGAGAGAGAGAGAGAGAGAGAGAGAGAGAGAAGATTGTTTTCCTGGAATTATTTTCTGCTTCCTGTAGCAAAAATTGTAAAAAAATATATTATTATAATAATAATAATAAAAAAGGAAGCATTTAGATTAAAAATATCGATTCTTCTAAAATTCTTCTTCTGGTAGATTTTCAAGTACTACACACGATCGTAATAACATATTTTACCTATTAAAAAATCGAGCTAAATTTTCAATTCACCTATAAGAAAAAAATAATCTGTATGTGAATGGTAAAATATATATTATCACAGACATGTGTACGTGCATACGAAATTATATTGAAAATTGGAATATTTACCATCTCTGATTTAAATTTACCAATTTCTATAGTATGTTAATCTTAAAATATTTGACAAAATATTTACTCACTTATTTGAGTAAAAAATTAAAGTCTTCAAAATTTAGCCTCATAAATATAAATCTATTTTAAATTCTATAATTACATAGTATACTTAAATTATTCATCTAATATGTTATAACACATTTTAAATTTCTTTTACAGTTACAAAATTTATTTAAAACATCAAATGTCTTTAAAATTTTAATATCAAATTATCACAGAATTACGGAAGTTTTTTTTTTTTTTTTTTTTTTTTTTTTCTTTTAATAAAATAAAATTTTTTAAAAAACACACCAGTTTTTAAATAACGTACTTAAGTTAAATGCCATAGAATTTAAACTGTTAATTTCTCGGTCGATATGCTGATTAGATAAAATTTAATGTAGCATCACATAATCATCATAACAAACTAAATATTACTTTTTAAAAAGATAAAATAAAAGCTCTAAATTTAGCAGCAAACTTACTAAAATAGATCTATAATGAGATCGTTTAGTGAATTGTAATCAGCTACAATTATAAATGTAAACAAAAGTATATATCATTTACATTTAAAGTTTACATAAAAAAATGTATTGTTTTCTGGAAAATCCTATTGATAATATTTTAATTAAGTTTTTTTTTTCTTTTTTTTTTTAAATCTATAAATAATTTATTTATATTATTTGGTACACCCAGATATAAAAAGCCACAATTAAAGGTGGTGCTCAAATATTTGAGTTAAAATTAATTTTGAACTATATTATAAATAATGTTAGGGTGTACATTATATTCATTGAATTTATAAAGGCATTCCTTTTAAATTATAATGAAATTAAACAACAGTATTAAATTCAATAGAACGTTAATAATATTAATTTTCCTCTCTCTCTCTCTCTCTCTCTCTCTCTCTCTCTCTCTCTCTCTCTCTCTCTCTCTCTCTCTCTCTCTCTCTCTCTCTCTCTCTCTCTCTCACTCACTTGACTCACTATAAATTGATGAGCATGTTGAGAGAAACAAGTTGAAGGAAATTGTATTTTCTATTCCAGATACATTTTAAAAATTAACCATTTAAATTTTCGGGCATTAAGACGTAAAGTTTTGAACTTTATATTAAAATAAATTGAGTAATAAATAATAAACTCTATAGTACTATTAGAAATAAATTGAACAGTAGGTATTCATATAAATGCGAGCCATTGAAACGAAGAGAAACCATTTTAGTAAATTAACGAAACTTTTTTTGTTAATATAACTTGTAAAAGATTAATAAATATACTTGATTTCATTTAAATTACATATTTGAACATTAATAATTTTTTTTTTATATATAAATCATGTAGAATATTTTATTATAAGAATTTTTATTTCAGTAAAAGATTACACACTTTCTAAATAATCAATATACTAATGAACAAACACATTATCAAGAGTACGCAACTTCAAATCACATTAAAAATTTATAGATTAATTTATTAGAGAAGGTAAAAACCCTTCGCACATAAAACAAATGCGTAATTGATCGTAAAAAAATTATAAGACTCTTATAAAAAATTAATTGGAAATAATTATAAATGATAAAAAAAAAAAATATATATACTTTTATACACAGTACACACGATTGCTATAGTATATTTTACCATTCAAAAACTGGCGCTAAATTTCCAATGTTATTCTTATTAGAAAAATGCGTGCTGGATATAAGTGGTAAAGTATATTATTACAATAATGTTTTTTTTTTTGTTTTTTTTTAGTTGCAATCAATACAAAAGTTCTATATCCGGTTATTGAATTTCTATTGAATAATCAAACGACGTGTTGAGTTGTTATATTTAGGTTCTTTGATGCACGTATATCAAGTTTATAAGTGACAATATGTAGTCCGTGACGTTACTATTTCAAAATCATTCAAAAGAGACGTCATAATTTCTGGAGCGTTTACATTATTATTATTTATTTTTTTTGTATATAATATTTATTTACTTCGTTTCTTATTTGCTCTAACATATGAAAATGTTAAAAATTTTAATGTATTTGTTCAACATGAGTGATATTAAACAATGATAACATTAATTATTTAAATTAAAATACTTGTCAACACGTCAAAAAATAATCCGTTTTTTTATATATTTTTTGAGAAAACAATGTCTAATTTTGAAAGTTATATTTGACATTTAAAAAAAATGTTTGTGCTTTTTAAAATGTGTCATGTACACAAAGTACGGATTTTGTATGTTTTTTGTATGTAATTTTGTATGTTTCTGAAGTGAATATTTAATTTTTATTTACTAAGGATAACAAGCAAGATATTTTAACTCATACCTTAATCATACTAATATTATTTAACGTATAGGAAGTAGTAAAAATTACTTGATTAATAAGTAAAATCTTTGCATTACTTCACTTGTTCAATAAAATTTAATAAGTAATTGAAATATATTTTATGGTTTATTTTAATTATGCAGGAAATAAAAACATTTAACTTTCCACTATGATGAAAAATAGTACATATGATAGTTAAAAATTAGTACTAACATGATAATAAAGAATGGTTATTGTGAAATGTTTACAATTACTTAGTATTTTTCTTATTAGTATGCTTTAAACTCATCGCTTTAAAAATGTAATTTCTTTACGACTGCGTATTAGACGTATAATATTATTGCCTAATACTTACTGGCATTTGTTTAATAATAAACTTTGATTTCTCGTGTTTCAGGCTTACTCGGTGGAGAGCCAGATTCACTACAGATGACCAGTGGAGATGTAAGCGTGACATCACCCACCTGTCATGTTGGCAGCAATGGTCGTGTAGACGCTGCGGTGTTACTTCATCTGGAGCGACGAGCACATAGAGAGACAAAACGTCAATTACGAGAGCTACGTAAACGTCATGAGTTACTACGTGATGAGGTGGAGAGACTACGAGAGACTCGAGCAACTCAGATCATCACTGCTCTGGACCAGAGTCCTCCTAAGGATGCTGCACGAGAAATTTGTCGTCTTCAAGCTGCCCTGGTATGAGCGAAATTTGTTTCTTTTAAATTATAATAACCGGCTTAATGTGAAAATGTGTCCCGTATTGCTAGCTGCAGCTGGAGCGGGTACGTGACGAGCTGACGGCGCAAAACAGAAATTTGAAGGCTAAGGTAGCGGATTTGGCAGCCCTTACACATGACCCCAGCACCACTTATCAGTTAGACAATAACTCAAACGATTTGGTGAGTAAAAATTTAAATAAATAAGATATATTTTTAATAATAATTTTTCAAGGTAATCATTCAATTGTCAAATAATCTTTTTAAATAATTGCAATGTTTTTAAAGGATTTACAAGACTTCTAATCGTAAACGAAATCTAAAAAAGTAAACACAATATATTTACGAATATTAATCAGACTTTATGGTGCAAAAATAACTTGAAACCAAAATTTCAGTTATGCGTTTTATTGTAAAATTTGAATGCTAATTTAAAGGTAATAAAAGAACTGTATTTAAATATTAGGTCAACCCTCATGATTATAGGGGAATCGATAATTCTGGATTACTTATTGGATAAAATTGAGGGGAAAAATAACACAAGAATGTTTTTCTTCAAATTAACATGCTAATTACATTTTCAGAACGACAATACGAACGATCATAACCGACTGCGGCGTAAAAGTACGTACAAAGTGGTTCATACTAATAAGAGTGACCTGGCGGCATGCGAACTCGAGCTGAGTGAGGCACAACGACGGCTCGCAAGTGCGGAGCGCGTGGTAGCAGCACGAGAACTCGAGGTATCACGTCGCGAGGTTGAGGTTCGAGCCAGTGACGCAAAGTTACACCTAGAGCTCTCACGACTCAGCAATGAGATCACCAAAATGAACGCGGAGAACGCTAGACTGCAAGAAGACTGTAATCGCGAGAGAGTCGCGCGCAAAAGATGTCATAGTCAGTTGCAAGCTCTCAGGGGCAAGGTTAGTGCATCACTTGAATATGACAAATAAAATTATTCTTAAAACTTATCAAAGAAACTTTAGATTTCATATAATTTCAATAACTTATACCAGTTAGAACCTCTCAATAAGTGAACAGCATTCGTGGTACGGTACATACATACATTTGTTGAGAACAAATGACATTGACGCATTGACAAAGATTTTTTATTTTATTAGTAAAAATATAAACTTTCATAATGTGAACTCAACAACTCAAGAATGAATGCTGAAGTGATGACTGCAATCATTTACTAAATTAAATTGGTTGTCTGTAAGTGGAAAATTTATTTTTCATGCTTTTCTGGCATGATTTTTTTCTTCTTCTTCAGATTACTGGTGGAAATTAAATTTGCTTATATTTTGAGTTGCTTACTGAGAATTTTATTTTTTAGTTCCTTTATACAACATTAAACCTTTAACGATTACATAACAATTCCTGGTAACTTATAAATAAAATATACAAATGTTAAATGTGCATCTCTTTGCTTTAATTGAAATCTTATATCCAACAAAGAAAATATTTAATATCTAATGATTAATAATAATTTTTACTGCAATGAAAAATACAATATTATACAAAGTAATGTCTTTACTATATATAATGACCCACCATAGTATTAGCAATAGAAACTAATTAATGTGTAAAAACATTAAGTTTTCTAAGTCAATTTGGGATACTGAAGCGATAAAACTTTCAGCTGCAATCAAAAAAACATTAATCCTAATTTTGTTAATGCGTCATAACAAATAAATTGCTTAATTACACGCACCACGCAATAGAAATATAATAAATAAATTATGGTGGATTTCGTGCTCATATAAGTATCAAGGATAAAGATAGCATATTTTATAAAGCTAAAGCAATTAATTACTTTCTGTATGGACAATTTTTAGCTTCAATTAAAGTAATGGAATGTTTTAAGAAAGCAAATGAATCAACTTTATAAGTGGACTGTTTTATTTAGCCACATCTTAAATATTAAAATTTATAAAAACTCTTTAAGAATGAACTATAGAAGCTTTTTTAAGCCATGTTCTCACGGATTAATGTTTTTTATATGCAATAAATTTTATTTCATGTCATTTTCATTTAAAATCATGATTTCAAATTTAAAATCAGTATTTCATAAATTTGTAGGTTATAGAACGAACTTTAGTTGATGATCATTGTTATTACAGGTTCGTGTGTTCTGCCGCGTAAGACCTCCTGCCAACTGTGACGATGATCCTGTGATCACCGCAAGTGACCCCTTCACCCTCTCGGTGCTTGCCAAACCCGGTAGTCCAGCCTCTCTCCGTTCTGCACCTACCGTCACACCACCCAAAGACTACTGTTTTGACAGAGTATTCCTACCTGATGCATCCCAGGAAAAAATATTTGAGGAGACCAGCGTGAGTAAAACCTCTATAGTTACAAAATAAAGCTTGTCAGCAGTATGTTCTGTATACATGTTGCTTTAATATATAAGTACAAAAGTTGATGTTTTAATAAAGTCAACATATAAATTGTAATATTTAAAACTTCACTGAATCTGTTCTGTATCTGATGTGTAACGTGTAGTAAAATAATATTAAATTTTTAATATTAAACTTAAGAAACAGAGTGATATTTTTTTTTGTAGAAAATGACAATATATATTTGCCCCACAGGAGCTGCTTGGCTCGGTGATGGACGGCTACAACGTGTGTATTTGCGCCTATGGTCAAACTGGCACTGGCAAGACACATACGATATTAGGAGGACCTGGTGCCCCAGGGCTTGCTCCTAGGACCTTCACACGTTTGTTTGAACTGGCACACGAGGCTGAGGCTCGTTGTGACGTCAGAGTATCAGCGTACGTGCTCGAGCTGTACAATGATCGACTCATTGATTTGCTCAAACCGCCGGACAACGGCAGAGATTCGGTGAGTGTTCAAATTTGATGATATTATGGTTATCATTTTATTGATTGTAAAGTAAAATTGTAAAGTATTAAAAGATACTATTAGTATAAATAGGTAGCACACACGACTGTGATAATATATTTGACCATTTACATTCAGCGCGTGTTTTTCTCATAAGAATAAAATTGCAAATCAAATGAAATGTTACTTTTTCAATGATAAAATATATTATGACAATCGTGTTTACATCACATTAAAGTATGTTCCTTTTTCCCTAAATGATCAAATAAAAAACTGACACTAAAATATATTGCCTTACTAAATAAATAAAAATAATAATAAAAAATCTATAGCTTTGTTGTGACAAATTATTGCAACACGTAAAATAATATACAACATTTTAAATATTTCTAAAACCATATAAATGACATAATTTGTATATGTTTACGTTTTCATTAGAAATATTAATATTTCTTATTTTATTTGTATGGAACACGGTAAAATTACAACAATTTAAACATAAAACAAAAGAATAGAAGGAACGTGGCAATAAATTAAATTTGTATGTTCAATTTGTATACTAATTAATTACTAATATTAATTTATAATAATATAACTTAACAAATATATTTCACACACCATAGTTGGTAAAAACTTGTAAAAATACCGCTTATAGTAACACTCACTAAATTTTTTTATGCCATCATTTTGTCGTCACAACATACAAAAATGTTGACATGCAAATCTTGCGCTGTTTGCTACTTGTTTATGCAAAAAATGTCTTCATGCATAATAATTTCTTACTTTCAAGACTTCGTGTCGTTAAGCTTTAGTTTTTTTTTTTTTTTTTTTTTTTTAACTTGTATTATTAAATACTTTACATTGTAATTTAGCAAGTACATACTTTCAAATTATGTTTCGTGGGTTTCATCTGAATAACTTGTGCAAGTTTCATATTTCCCTTCAACGTAAAACAATTTTTTTTTATTGTACCTAAAAAAAATCAATTACATTATGTGAATAAGAGCGTCACAATAAAGGGTTTGTAGAATGTAGAATAAAACTGGATTTATTTAATGTTACTAAAAAAACTAGAATTTCATTTAAGAGTAATTAAAATACAATTAAATTGTGTAATTTAATCAATTAAGCTTTCAATCAAAGAAATTTCATTGTAAGAATATTTATAATCTTCTTATAAAATTTTCCATTCTCTTTTGAAAAATATAAAAACTAAGGAATAAGCATCGTCAAACGGAAGCGTATGTAACGTAATAAATAATCATAAAAAATATATAACCAAATGACAAATGCTTTTTTAATAATAAAAAAAATCACTTTTCACACTATGTAATACTACAATGGCAAATATTTTAAACTTTTTTTTTTTTTTTTTTTTTTAATAATAAAACGATACATTCATGAGTGAGTGAAAATCACAATCAAAAAGAAATCTTTGTAATTTGGCGTGATGTTAATTTCTCGTTTTCTAATCAGTGAGAATAATTATGCTTGCTCGCTCACTTGCTTGCAATGTCCAGTTATTGAGGAAGCTACATTACTTTTAGTGAGCGGTGAATCAGTGGGCCATGACTTCATGCTTGGAGAACGATTCATAAGTTCATTGCTATTGCTAGTATTTTTTTCTATGAATTAATTACGCTAACATAATTTATAATGGTTATATTTGATCTAGGAATATAAATTGTAACATTAACTACCGTTATAGAAACATTAATTTACATTATTTTATATCTATGAATGTTTAAATTATCCACATGGAAAGACGATTCTGAAGATTTGTTTATGTTAGCTCAATAATGCTGTACAGCAAAGTTACTTTTCACTACTATAAAGATGTAAAGCTCTATTGCAAGGTTATGCTATTTAAGAGCATAGGAAACACAGGAAAAGTAAAATATATATTGTATTATTATAGTAGAAGTGAATAATTATGCTGTTCATTTTTTTTTCTTTTTTCCATGCTTTATGTAAATAATATGGTTAAAATCATAAAAGAACAAGAAAGTTATAAAGTGATAATCGAGATTTGAACTTTAAATTGTATTGTTCTAATACTGCACAATAATGATATCGTAATCTCTTTCTATAAACTACTTTTTATTTCCTCAGGGTGAACGCCTGGAGATTCGACGTGACCGGGAAGGTGTGGTGTGGGTGCAAGGTGCATGTGTGATCCCCGTGAATGACGCTGATTCATTACATCAGCTCTTCCAGAGGGCCATGCAAGCACGACACGTGGGGGCCACAAGACTCAACGCTGCATCCTCGAGGTCACATTTACTCATTGGAGTAAGAGTAGAGGCCTCAAACAGACTGACTGGTTCTGTGCTCAGAGGAAAGGTATGTATATATAGTATAACTACGTTGGTTTGTTTCTACGAGGGGGACTGTTAGAAAGATAGAAAACTTATAATTGAAAATGTAGAGAATCAAAGTAAGAGGACGAACAAAGCTTTTATTGTTAATTAAATTTCCTGTCTTTAAAATAAGATATTTTACGAACAAAAATAAACCCACAGATATTATGCTAGCCCAATTTCAGCAACTCTATAAAAACATAGTTTTCGCAAGATTAAATAAGAAATATGCTGTTGCAGAGCATGAATTATATCATACAACCAACATGATCCAAAATTACTACTTTACATAAATGGAGCAGAAATTGTGTAATTTGTTTCATTCCTGTGGAATGTCTAACGCATTAAATACTGTATTGTGTACCTTAACGACTGAATATTGGAATTAATAAAATAAATATAACGACTGAATATTGAAATTAATGTAATTAATAAAATACTCCGTTACATAAAGTATAACCAAACTTTTTTTTCCTTGTAAGCAATGCGTGGAATATAATAATACGCAGCATGAAGACTTTTAACTCTTGAGTTTGTGAACTTAAATACCTAGTCTCTTTGGTCTATTGTTATAAGTTTTATTTTTATCGAGATAGAGGGGATATAAAATTCATACAGAATGAATAAGTAACCCCCCAAAAAAGAAAGAAAGAAAATATTAACATCATAACTTTTGGTGAAAAGATTCCGTGAACTTTTCACATACATCACGTAAAAGTTTCAAAACTGCATACTAATATTATTGCATTTAAAAGACAAAAGAAAATATCTTTGACATGATCATACACAAACACAAATCACTCAACTTCTACACTTTTTTTCCTCCTCTTGTTTCATTTTCATGAAAATATTATAAAATCTTTCATATTTAAAAAAAAAAAAAGTTCTCATTTTCATAATAAATATTATTTTGAAATTTCATTTAGCGTAACAAGTAGACTTTTAAAAAAGTTCAATATTTTTCGATTCTTTCATTACAATGTTTTCAAATTCAACCTCACATAAGAGTTACAGAAACAGTTTTCTGTGCTACATAATCTAATTCATTATTTTTACTTTCAACATTTATAATTTCACTTAAATAAAATTGTTTCTTTATTCACCAGGTAAGCTTGCTGGATTTAGCTGGTAGTGAGCGCGTATCCAAGTCTGGCGCAGTGGATGAGCAACTCCGCGAGGCGAGTAGTATAAATAAGTCACTAGCTGCCTTAGGTGATGTCATTTCAGCCCTAGCCACTGACCAACCCTTCGTGCCGTACCGCAACTCAAAACTGACCATGTTGCTACAAGACAGTTTAGGAGGTAACGCCAAGACCCTTATGTTTGTCACTGTTTCACCGGATGCTACAGATCTGGATGAAACCATAACTTCTCTCACGTAAGTTTTTATTACTACGTATACGTACGCATAATTGTCATCATATATATTTTATACCATTAAAAAACTAGTACTAAATTCACAATATTATTGTTATAAGAAAAATAAGCACTAGAATAAAATGTTAAAATACATGAATACAACCGTGTGTGCACACTGCACACGATTGGGATTATTTTTTACAATTCAAACACACGCTAGATTTGCAATGTTATTAAAATGAGAGAAAAAAACACGCTCTAAATTGAAATGGTAAAATTGTAACAATTATCTGTACATTATGATACAATTTGTCCTGAAGTATATAACTAACAAATATATTACTTTATGATTACAGTTATGCTACAAGAGTACAGCAAATTACAAATACCGCCAAGAGAACTACAGAAAGTAGAGAAATAGCTCGATTGAAACAGGTGAATATTTTTGTTGTGATTGCAATTTTAAGAATCTTATTCTCATGCAACACTTATTCATCAGGCCTAAATCTTGCTCTTTCAAAATTATTTTTACTATTTATAATGCAAACACTTAATTCATTATTTAAAAACAATAATATGAAATGTCGTGAATGATGTACAATTAATTACTAGAATTGGCTACACATTAATCTTTAAATTAAAAATTCAACTTTGATGGGATGAAGGCATTTTGCAGACATATATTTTTTTAACCTTTTAAACTAACGATAATACGGAATTAAGATGCTCTTTATTTAACTTAATCAATGCTTCATGATGGCTTGACATTTCTATTTTACAGTCTATTTTCAAAACGTTAGAAAAATAAAATAATAATAATGATATCATATATTATGTAACAGAATACTATAGCAAAGTAACATTATTTGACCTGCGGCTTTAAGAAGACTCTTTTGTGTTACCGCTCGTTACTGAGTATCAATCACAACTATTTGTTTGACAAAATATGCTTGACAATATTTGTACCACAATTACATACATATGTGACGTTACTGATGTATCAAATATTACTAAATGAGAATTCAACGTTCGTCAAAGGGTTATCAATTCTTACTAATTATTTTACATATTAATTATTATCTAAGCTGGTTTTCCTTGTTACGAAAACTTCAAACAGTGTGTGGTGGAGAACGTTTTATAATTAACAAACAGTGTGACGATGTTACATGATAGAATGCAGCTATGATCACGAAGATAAAATTAACTACGTGTTTACTTATCTCCATTTACGTCATTCTGCATTGATTATTGCACATATTTATTGTTATCAATAAGTTGCATCTTGTTTTTATTGAAAATTTGACCGAATTTTCGTTATGTATTCGTTATACTGTACAGTATTTAAAATTTAAATTAAAGTACTTACAAAAATAAATAAAGTTACTTACATTAGTATTCTCGTTAAAAGTTTGGATAACTTTATGCAACAGTTTGTCGGTAAAGAAAATATCAATATTCATTTCAAAAATAGTTTCATGGACACACAAAAAAAAATGAAAATTTACTATATGAGAAAGATATGTATATGTTATGTATTATATTATATATATGTAGGTATATGTATATGTAGTGCACTATATTTATTCAATAAAATGCAATATGTATACACACGAATTCAATAATACACACATTATATATTTCAATCGGGTTCGATTTTAAATAGTAAAATATAGTATCACAATCTTGTGAATCAATAAACAATATTCGTATTCTTGTGATTCTTAATTTACAGCTAACTATATGATGGATATTGAGAATTATTATTATTTTTATAATTTTCCAGTTAATTGAGCGACTAAAACATGGAGAACGTGTAGAAGCAGAGAGCCCTGAAATCAGCCGGGAGGATCGACTGAGTTCATGACCACAAGCTTAAACCCCTTCAAAATAGGGGGTGTTAATTTGTCAATGATTTTATGAGGTACCTCAAGATTTACCAGAACTCAGACCATCATAATATGTATTCTTGCGTGAGCACCAGTGACTATTTTGTTTTGACCTCGACTGATACAAAAGTCAGTATTGCATCGGATCAAAATTATGTTATAATTTGTAAATATGAAAATATATTAATAAATATTAATAAGTATAATTTAATTTTCTATATTTACTTTCCCTTGTTGAAATTAATTTATTTAAAGCAGCAACAACTTTTTGTTTCATATATGTTTCAATATACTGTATATTATTAACAAAACATTATGCATCTAAAATTTATGTACATAATATTGTGGAAAATATTATGGGGAAAAAAACAGAATAAATTATTTAAATTTAACAAAAAGTTGCAATATTTTGTCTTAAAAATATAATGATAAAAAAGCTTAAC
This sequence comes from Ecdyonurus torrentis, assembly GCA_949318235.1. Taxonomy (NCBI): domain Eukaryota; kingdom Metazoa; phylum Arthropoda; class Insecta; order Ephemeroptera; family Heptageniidae; genus Ecdyonurus; species Ecdyonurus torrentis. Next base: position 21,506,589 of record OX439131.1, read on the forward strand.
TGTAAATTTAAACTTCTGTTTGAGCGCCCACCCGGGCCAAAAATTTTGAGTGCTTTTTTTATAATTATTTTTTTTTAACTAAATTACGTTAGATTTTTTAGCTTTTAGCTCTAAAACGAGGCAGGTTGAGATCCTGAATAACTCGTATAAGAAAGAAGCTTTTGAAAATAAATACAAGCTAACCAACATTTTTTTCAGAATAAAAAATAATAGAAATCTAAATTTATTATATAAAATATTATTATGCTTGATTCTAGCATATATATAAAATAAACTACTAGTACGTCTTCTTTAAAATGTGAGTGCCTATCTCCATACTGATATCTGTATGAATATAAAAATAATAAAAAATTGCGTATAAAATTCCACACCAAGTAAAACTATATTTAATAATTTTAAGACTTCATTACTACGTAGCTAAAAACATTATGTTTTAGGACGCAATTAAGTACATGTTGTAATCGTAGCAGGTCAGAGAATTCAAAGTTTTTTTTTTTTTTGGTCTTGATAAATGAAGATAAAAATGACGTTTTTAAAATAAAGTAACAATTAAAATTTGCTAACTTGAGGATTTGGGGATTATCATGATTATGTAATTGATAATATATAAAGCGGAGATTGATTGTAGATTATATTCAGTTTTGCAAGATGAAACAAACTCAACGTACGTTTTTGTCGTCAGTGTTCTTCTTAGTTTTGTGTGCAGGTAAAGTATAAAGTATGAAGATAGGATAGGCTAACCGTTCTCTCAACAAATTTGTTTGAATACTTTTTTTTTTTTTGAAAAAGCTTATTCAATATTATATTTTTTGTATTATTGATCTATTTCTGATAATATTGATTTTTGAAAGGCTTTTAATTTTGTAATACACGATTTTTATTTTCATAAAAATATAATTTTGATTTTATTAGTGATAATAATAATTATAAATATTTAGAAAAATAAATTTAAAACATGTATTGTAATATTTAAAACAAAGCTGTATAAAATAGTTTACAGTAGTTTTTGTAATTAACTCTGTATTTATTTCATTGAATATAAATGCTACTATTTTAGAATTGCATAATTAATTATGCTCTAGAACACAACTGTTATGCTATGTAACATAGTCGTTATATAGCATAAATTATTAATAAATATTTCTATGAAATAGAACTAAACTTAATTTTTACGAAAAAAAAAAAATTGTGCGTGCATAAATAATCTCGTGTACAGTTATCTAACAGGCATTATTTGTCTCTAAAGAACTTTGGGCCAAGCATGGCTTTAGTTTCAAGTAATATATGAGAATATAATAATGCTAAATATTAATTTAATAAACTGGTACGACAACTCAATGTTTGTGTCAATGCGCAGGAGTTGTGCGCAGTGCAGTGGTGGTCTGCCAGCACGCTAGTTGGTCTGCATATCGCTCTCCACCAGGTAACTTCTCTCCTTCCCTCATGGACCCAAATCTCTGCACACATGGAGTCTACGCCTTCGCTTCTCTAGATCCTATAACTGACAAAATACTGCCTGGTGACCCCTATACTGATCTGGAAGCCGAGGGTTGGCTTGGTAAGTTGGTTATTTTTAATAGATTTTAGTAGCGTAAAAATTCACATTAATTGCTTTATTCCAACATAAAATTCTAACGAGTCAAGTCATAACTCAAAGGCTTAAAATATCTCAATATCTGTGCACACAAGTGTGATAGTTTATTCATGTTATATTCATGTTAATATTCATGTTATATGAACTGATAAAATACAATATCAACATTTTGTGTACTTTAAATATATTTTAAAATAGGAAATATTATTTTATGGAAATATAATATAAAGTGATTTTTTTTTTTTTTTTTTTTTTTTTTTAGTTTTTGAGAGATAAAATTTAAAAAAAATCGAATCATATTAAAAATGAATAACATAGAATTTCTGTCAATAATTACAGAATAAAAAAATATGGTAATAGGATAAAAAGCAAACCTAACTAAGAATTACAAAGATTTTCCATATGAATATCTCAACATCATTTCATTAACAAAATTTTTAATTGAACTTTAATGCTAATTTTCATTATACGTTTAAGCTAATCTTATCTTAAACTTCAAGTAGAAGTTAAAATTTTTATCTAAAATTAATTTATTTTAAAGAACACTTGAACCTTTGTTAACAAAGTAAGGATTCTTGATGACAAAACTTGTTCTTCTTTGAAATAAAACAAATCAAACTTGCTCTTATGATATTTAGGTAAACTTGTGAAGAAAATTTAATTTAACACTTGTTAAAGTCATAAATTTTCAGCAAACTTGACCATACAGTTTGTAAACTAAAAGTTAACTTAATTTTAGTTCCAAAACAAAGTTAAAGTATCATGTTTACATGTTTTATTAGATGTTATAATAATTTGTTGTATTTACTTAACCCGCGTAGTGTGATATGATTTTTGAACATTTGAAGTTGTAAAGAATTTATGACAATACAAAATTTTAATAACTTGCATGAATGAAATTTAAATTATACCAATAACCAACTATTACATTATAATTTATATTCATACAGTGGTGTTCATAAAAGTTTGTAATATATATTAAGAAACGTAAAAAAAAAAAAATAAATAAATAAATAATAATGTCGACGCTAAAATGTTAGCATCTACGAAGCTAGCATATTATCTTCTGTAAAAAAAACTATTATTGATATTATGTAATACCTATATAATTTATTAATATCATTATTTAGTATGATTTTAAATTATGAAACCATTAATTATGGTATTTATTCATTTGTATACAGATTGTACAATGTAAATATTTTTTATCTTCATTTGTTAACAGGTGGCTACAAAAAATTTGTTTCTCTCAAGAACCAAAATCCAGAATTTAAAGCAATGATTGCTCTGGGAGGACGAAATTCAGATCCTAGACAGTTTTCTCAGGTAAATCATCTTCCATTGAATCGCAATATTATTCTACTTACCAAAGGTTTAATTTATTAGTTTTTTACATTGAAACTTCTTTAATATAATAACATAATATTAAATATTACTATATATCGTCACCCCAATAATACGTTACTTAATAAGTATTAGTATGATTAGTGACGTTCAGTAATTGATTAAATCTTAAATCCCATGTTCAAAATAGTACTTAAAAGTTTAGCTACGTCCAACATGTGAAAACACGATTAAATATTTAAGTTATTCCACTTTTAAGATTACTTGCAAATGTGAAAATTCAAATTTTACCGGCAAATTTTAGTCAAATTAGAAACTTCTTTCAAATTAAAATAATTATTAAAATTTTTTCGAAGTAAGAAAAAAAAAATTTACTCATTTTCATTTGAAATTTATAACGTTTGTTTTACTGGAAATAAATAATGTACAAAGAATTGTAAAAATATAGTTCCTCTTTTAACGAATTCGGGTCCAAGTCGGTCACCCTGTTTGTTAAATCTACCGCATACGTTAAAAATAGTGGGATAAAAGTTTTTAATCCTTTATAAAAATTCCGTACAGATCGCAGCGGACCCAGTACGAAGTGCCAACCTTGCCGCAGACTCTGTAATCTTTCTCAAAGAACATGGATTTGATGGTCTTGAATTTGACTGGCTGTACCCAATTGATATTCAAGATGGGGTATTTATTAATACTTTATTTTTATTATACATTAAGGCTAAAAATCTTAAATATTTTGTAATAAATATTTTTTTGATATCAAATTAACAATGTAATTAACTTTAATACAGATAAATTTTGCATCCCTGCTGGATAATATTCGTCAAGCATTCGAACCAGAAGGTTTCCTGCTAACAGCAAGTGTTCCATCTCAGTATTATAATATCGCGTCTCTTAATCTAAGTGCAATGCAACAGTGAGTATTTATTTATTATATCTAAAGACATGTTAAGTTTACAGTAACATTACTCTTTACATTTTGTTCGTCTCGTCATGGGAACATTAAAGGAATAGACCAGAGAAAAACATAAGCACTTATATCACAAAACACTTGATGGGACTTAAATAAATAACTTTAGTTTGTCTCAAAACCCAACTGTAGCTCCGTAGCAGTGATCAGAAATTTCGATTTATGCAATCCGCACAACATTTTCGTACTAATTTATACATGTTTCTGACGTCATAAACATGATCAGTCACGCTAATTGCATACTTTACAGTATTTTCACAATCTCTCGTGGGGCTGCATTAACATTCTGGTAAAAATTGTCAACAGTTTTGAAGATCCCATTTCGTGTTTATTCATTAAAAAGCACATGTTGTTTTATGTGGTCTATGACTTTAAATCTAAAACTGTGCTAATAATGTATTTATATTGGATTTTTTTATTATTATTTGACTCTTTTAACAACTGATAATTTATTATTTTTCGCACATTTTTCCTGTCAATGTTAATATTTTTAATAGTCTTTAACATTATAATATTCCATCGAAATAAGTAACTTTTTTCATGATATTTTTCATATATATTATCAATCTCATTTATACGTGATCTATCTACTTCAATAAAATGGACTTTAATTATTAGTCTGATTGATAGACTATATTTTACTCAAAATTATTGCTACTAAAAAAACACCAACAATTAAATTTATATTATACATAAACAAAACGTAAAATCAACCTTACGAGTACAAAGTAATAATTATAATGACACGTATTATATTACTCGTACCTTTCATACATTTAAATGTTATGCTATATGGTTAAGCATTGCGTATTGCATAAGGGGGAGGAGGAGGTACTTCAAAGTACTTTGGAATGCACTAATTAATTAATGGAAGGGATTTACATAAAATAACTATACGAATTATAATTGAAGAGGTAATGCAATTAATATGCTTGACATTGTACGAACACTATAACTAAAACAAATAACAGAAAAATGTGAATATGGACCATAATTATCAGAGTTTGAAACAGAAAACAAAATAAATAAATACTGAGTTGTATCATCTCATTTCCTTTTGTTTCTGTTAATTTTTGAGTATTAAAATATATTATTTGGTTTTCTTTGAGTCTAAGACACGATATTTAATTTATCTAATTTTGTATTCATATATATAACATTGATAAAAAATTATCATGTTTCTCGTTTTCTGTATTTTGTATTTTTGATTGAATTTGAATACAAAATATTAAAGTAAAATTTTAACACTCTATAGTAACTTACACAAGAATTTTCAAAAATAATAAATAATTTTTATTCATAGTCATACAAAAAAAATATATATATATAATAATATAAATAAAATTCACATGTATAGCAAATTATTTTATCCTTTATTCAAAATCAAAATTTCTTTATTTCATTCATTCTTTTCAGTGTATGCATGATATTATTTATTTTAATCTTCTTATAAAGTAATAATAAAAAAATAAACATTAAACATAATATATTTATTAATAAACAAAAATTTACAAGTATACTATTTCATATAATATTCAGAGCCATCTTCTTTGTTGTACTCTGTTTTTCAATACCTCTCAAGTATTGAAAAATCGTGATTTAGGGACATTATATTCTATAAAAGATTAAAAAGAAAACTATTATGCCAAAGCAATTATTGAATTCTTCTCGTGTCAATACACGGGTAAACCTTGAGGTTATGTGATAACATTATTTAATTATCTGCTTATTTTGATAACCAGGAGTGTCGATTTCATGGTGATGATGACTTACGAGTACTATGGTCCTTGGTGGCTTAGGACTGAAGTACATGCCTCTCTAGACAATGTGGTAAGCATTAAGAAGTGGGTATATATAGTTTCATTTACAATCATTCACTGTATCACTTTAAAGTATTTCCAAAAACTTTCAAAATTTGCCTTTGAATAATGTGATGAGAGGTAAACTAAAACGAGAGAAAAAAAATATAAATAATTAAATACAGTGCTTTATTTGGAATTAAAATTTTCATTGCAGCAAAATTTTAAATATTTTATTTTATAAAAGATTGTAGAGTAAGAAAATATTTGTTTTATTGTTCATCTGATAAAATGAATAATGATTTCTTTGTAAAAAAATTTTTTGACAAAAAACAAATAGTTGTCCAATATATTTGCTGCTTTATCTTTTATCTCTGTTAATTTACTGCCAAAAAATTTTAATTGACTTTAGTTTTTAATATCTCTTTATTTATTGAGACTTAAAAGTGTGTTGTTTTTAAATCGATTTTTCATTAACATTAATCAAATAAATCATGATATCATGAAATAATCAAATACGAAAAAAGTTCAAACACAATTGTATTTCTGCATTTCTAAATTCACTCACTTTGAGTTTATTGATAAACATAAAGTTGCTTCATATTTTGTTTTAGTATATTGTATATAAGATTAAAATACATGATATATTAAGATAATGTTTTAAAAATAACACAAAGAAATATAGATAAAAAAATGTAAATAAAAAATGTAAAATCTATGCATTTATTTACTTTTACTAAAGTAGTAATTGTAATCAAATTGCAATAGTTTTTTTTTAATAAAATCTGCATGTGTAAAAGATGTTTATTTTTAATAGTAAAAGCTTGACTAGTTTTGTATCATATAAATAAAACTGAAAATCGATACTAAATTAGAAAGTCTTATTAAGTTATTATCATAAATTTAATAACGATATTTAAATTTACATGATTGTGTAATTAAGATAAACATGCAAGAAAGCTAATTGTAATAAATATTATATTTTATTTTTTTTTGTCCACTAGCAATCAACCACTCAAGAATACTTGGATCGTGGTGTAGACCCCGGTAAACTAGTGCTCAGTATACCCGCTTATGGTCACTCATACACCCTCATGGATGCAAGTAACCCTGGCTTAGGAATGACGGCTAGCGCCCCTGGTATAGCTGGACCTTATACAAGAACCCCTGGTCTCCTCAGCTTTCACGAAGTAAGATTTAATTTTGTGACCCTTTAAAATCGTTACATCAAGTCTTATTGTAAGTTGTGATAGTAGAGATTCGGGAAAAGATTTCAAATATATATTATAATACTATGAGAGAGAGAGAGAGAGAGAGAGAGAGAGAGAGAGAGAGAGAGAGAGAGAGAGAGAGAGAGAGATTGCAAAAGTTTCTGATTCTTTTGTTTGGTTTTCTCTCAAACAGATCAATGCCAATATCAGCAGCTGGACAGTAGTGTGGGACGAATATTCTCAGACTCCTTATGCGTATAGTGGAGACCAATGGGTTTCTTATGATAATGAAATGTCTACTCTAGTAAAGGTAATGTCTGAAATGTATAGAGAAATAAATTGAAAAATTATTTACACTTCATTGCAGATTTAATAAAAATATTATAATTCACTTTTTACAATTCACTTTAGATATTTATATGATTTTTGTATTTCAATTTCAGATGCAGTATGCAAAATCTAAAAATCTTATTGGTGGGGCTGTTTGGACAGTGGGAGATGACAACTTTGAAAACAACAATTTCCCTATTCTGAGAACTGTCTATTCTACTATAATGCAAAACTAACATCTATCTTATAAATTATTTAATTTTTCTCTTTATTTATTTATTTTTACTTTATTTATTAAACTATTACGTAAAATACACGTACAGATAGTTGTAAAATTAATATTGAATCTGGTATTTAATTTAACCTAAACATTAATTTTTCACTGTAAAAAGAAGCTGTGGTTAGAAATCTCCTGGTGTAAGTAGCATGTTTCCTGTTTCAGACATCTTATATTGGTTTTACTATTATTATTATTTAGAACTTGTTATTTACTTGTCAAAATCTTTTGCTTCATATGATAATAACTGACGTACAAATAAATGTGAAACTTAATTTCTTCTTATTTTATTTACAAAACATTTTGGTTTTCCTTGTCATGTAATATATTTTTATCATTTGCAAAGAAAAACGAGTCATGGATCTCTGTTACTTACAAACAAACTCAATGCTGTTAGACTAATTGAAAATCTTTATTCATTTCTCCTCAAACATTGTTATTATTTTAAGAGTGAATATCAATTATTGATCTATTGATTTATAAGAAATAAATATATTTGCAAGCAATGTATAAACTTTTTTTTAATAAAATAACAAATCAATTTCAATTTGATTATTTAAAAGAATTCGTGCAGCACCGTGCTCTCAAAGCATTAAACACAATGTCAAAAGTAATTCCAACCGACGTGAAGTCGAACCCAGATATTTGGTTTGCCGGACACGAGTATAGCTTATAATGGTGTAATACAAAAAATCACAATTTTTAAACCTGCCCGTCTATAATAGGCACTGAATTACAAACTTTTAATTTTATTATTCCTATTTTGATTCAATTTTTATTCTTTTAATGTATTATTGAACTAAAAAGTCTATAAAATATATTTCTGAAAATTTAATAATGCTATTAAACTTTTAGCCTACTTTTTTGTACTTATACTGTACTTTTTTTTTTTTTTTTTTTTTTTAAAGAATAATAAGGCATAAAGCAATAAAAATACAAATAAAAGAGTTCATAATTTTTATTGCGTATATATTTTATTTACTAAATTAATTTTTCTTTACAACATATTTTCTTCTTTATTTAAGATTTTCTTTCAGTAATTTTTTTTCCGCTTTACGTTTATACGACTTTTAAACAAGAGGCTTATATAAATTTTGCTATACAATAATATAAAACCATACATGCATTATTAATTTTTTTTATATATATATGAGGTTAAAGGTAATACCCCTGTATTTATATAATACCATTTAGGATTTATTTTAAAGTGGAAAGTAAATTAAACAAAGATCCTAAAAAGACTTGAAATAAAATGCTGTTAATACGTTAGCTTAAAAGGTCAGGTATTCTAAATATAATTTACGTTATTCTCGTTAGTACACAAACTTATTTCGACTACCCGATATAACAAAGTTGTATGTTTAAAAAGCACGTAACTTTGAACTGACTTAACCTACCTTGTATAGTATGTAGTTTTTTTAATTCGAAATGCTAAAAATATATTATTATAAAATTACAGCATATAATATTTTAAATTTATACCATTCTCTGGTTATACACTACTTGTTGTAAACAAAACTACGTCAAGGGTAACTAAATAAGTAAATAATAAAATTTCGTAACGGGTAGTAGAACGTAAAAAAAAAAAAAAAAAAAAAAAAAAAAATAGTAATAATAAATACAGTATATTCCAGGATTAATTATGCCTCCAAGCAGAAGTGTTTTAAAGATTAAACTTACAAAACTTATTATTCTCTTTTTACTACATTTTTAGTTTACAAATTAGTAATAATTTTTATGATATATTTATCATAAAATTTCTGTACTATTATTAAAAATTCAATGAACGGGTTAAAAGGATGTTTGAAAGTTTACTATGTTTTATATTATAATAACATTTTATTGTTAGCCTAAGGAGAATCTCTTTTAATCTCTACTTGTTCTTCGTAAACAATAGTCGACGGCATTATTGATTTTGTATTTTAAGTTTTTAACTTAAAAACACAAAAATAAAGTTGGTGTTCGCACTTAGAAATAAAAATAAAGCCATATGTTAATATAAAATTTATAACGCACAGAAAGAATAAACTACGTAATTTATGCTGCATATAATATCATTGTAGCATAAATGATGCTAAATTAGACCAGCATAAACAATTAAATTATGCTTTATAGGGTCTAAGAAAATAGACAAAAATGAAGTTTCTCCTACTGATAAATGCTGTTTACTACTCCAGTATGGTCTCCAAGCGCATTAAATATGATGTCATGCGGATACACCCTATATTATATAATATGTTGTATGCTTTTTAATATTAGTTTTTATGAAGCATATGTTATGTTGTATTTACCAATTTTTGCTGAAAATTAACTATCATAATTAATACATATTTATAAAGCTATGAAATTTCTAAAACATTTTTTTCAATATAAAATTTTTATGTCACCCTAGTTCTACGTTTTAGAGTGTGAACTAGATGTAAAGAAATTTAAAGTTAAACATAATATCAAACAGCATCTTTGTTTTGGTTTACATTTCTTAAAGGTACGCAATGTTGTTTTTCATAATATATATATATATATATATATATATATATATATATATATATATATATATATATATATATATATATATATATATATATATATATAAGAGATTTTAAAGAATAAGTAACATGCTAAAACAGTTTAAGAAGAATCTAGATGTGTATAATTAAATGACGTACACAATTACAATGCAATATTATTCGTATACGTAATCTTCCTTACAAGTATAAAGAAAAATAGCCCATGTCACAATATATATTTCAGTTATCTGGTAATCATCAGCTTAAAATAATTTATTATCTCAAAAGATAAGCTACACAAGATACATAAGCCAGAGATTTTTCATCACTTTTATTCTGACAGTACACAGCCAAGCATGCAATCTTTAGCTTGGATCACTGCTTTACTTGCAATTTTCACCTTAGGTAAGTGATTTAGATCTTATATTGGAAAATCAATTTATATATGAAAAATTTACATTTACTTTAATGGAAAAAATACCATAATATCCTTAGGCATGTTAATAAATATGAAATTTTGCATAGTATGTAAGATATACTAATCTACATATAGGTATAGGTAATAAGTATACTAGATATGGCATACAATTTCTTTTAAGGTTAACAATATTTATCACAAGTACTTCATATCAAAATTCTATCATACAAACGATGTAGTATATTGAGTAAATTATAAAATAGTTTTAAAGCATGTGGATAACTTTCCCCCCCTAATCTTTAAAGCCCTTGACAATATACTTATTTATCATTTAGATTACTAGATTGATAATTACTATATACCTTATTATCCATAAATTAGACACCACCACGTTGATTTTTTTTTTTTCATTTTGACGGTTATTTCACGCATCTGACGTCACAATGTTCCACTAGGGCTAAAGAACTTGAGGTAGGGGCTTTAATTTAACACGTGACCAGAGCAGTGACTGTGATTCGCGGCAATACATTGTGACGTTAGATGCGTGAAATAACCACCAAAATGAAAATAAATACAAAATCAACGTGGTAGTGTCTATTTCATGGATAATAAATGGTAATTATCAATCTAGTATTCTAAATTATAAAAAAGTTAGTTGTTGACAAGGGCTTTAAGTTAAAAATCATATAATTTTTAAATGACATAAAATAAGATAATTATATACATATCTGATTACTAATCAGTGATTAGTGATTATACTCCTAACTTTTTTTTATCAATTTATTGTACAATATATCAGAAAACCATGCATACCTATTGTGGCCTATAATTAAAACCCATGTATTTGAGATTTTTATGTAATCATAGACGTAAATTATTATTTTTATTATTTGATATATTCTATACGTTCTTGCTATGTCACTCATTAAAAAGTAAAAGTCATTCATAATTTTACGTATTACATTCGTGGATTAATGGATTTAGCAAATACATTATATTAATACTATATTATATCCAACGCATATTAGTATGTTAACATTCAAAAAACTCCGCAACATATAGGATTATAGCAGGATTAATTTGCTTTTCACGCAGTAAAATAATAAAAATAAGCACTGAAGGGCATACGTTCGACTGATAAACGTCATTCTGATAGGCAGTGAAAAGAATTCAATAAAAAAAAACTCTTCATAGAACCTAAACGTTCTATTTATGGAGTACGTGTTATAATATAAAATAATACTCAGAAAACTTAATGATAAATTCATAATAATCAATATTAATTAGCACACAAAAAATTATCTCGTTTTTAAGCTTACTAGATGAATCAGTATCAAGGTTAAACATTTGCACGAGTTTGTTTCTGATTATGATAACAACGTATTCAAAATAGTTGAAATACTGGCAATGAGTGTTGTATCATTGGTAGTAATAAAAAAAATTATATTTCCACAACATATAATTAAAAATAAAATCATCAATTTCAATTATAAAACATTATTAAAATAATTTTTATTTTAGTTATTATTATTATTATAATTAATGTATTTACGTAAATATAAGTAAATAACTAATTTAAATATAAATATGTATTTTAATATAAAATATGAAACGTACAAAATAATATTTAATTAATTAAAATATTGTATGGTTATAGGTGATGGCGCGGTAATTATATGCCAGTATGCTAGCTGGGCGGTATATCGTTCGCCGGGAGGTAAATTTGGTCCAGATGACCTTGACCCTAACCTGTGTACACATGGAGTGTATGTTACCGCGGGACTAGACCCCAGTGACAATGTGGTGTCACTTGACCCTTGGGCTGACCTCACTACTGGTGGGGGCATGGGTAAGAAACTTCTTGAAACGATACATAACTTCTTCTTCTTCTTTTTTACATCAATTCAAGACTCTTATGTACCACTTGTTGGATGCTTTAACTTATTAACATTCTGATATTTTAAAAAAGTATTTTATTTAACATCATATCATACTATTTTGTAAAAGAAAACTTTGTTTTAATAAAAATCTACACAAGAATTGTGTAGCTCTTTTACAAGAGTTTACAAATATATTTTCATTGTAAATGTATACTCAATTTGAAAATAATACAAATTTTAAAAACAATGAATATTTACTCAAAACTATTAACAAGATTACATGAAAATTAGACTTTCTTATATTTATATATAGATTATATTACAAAATAAATTACAATTGAAAAATATGACAAGAAAAAACAATCCAAGTAATTTTATTAGCATCACAAAAGATTTTATAAAGTAAATAGCATTGTTTACGATCACAGACGAAAAATAATAATTTTATTATGCCAAAGGCAACGTTATTCAGTTACAGCAACTTCTCCCTCTGCTAATTTTATTATTTATCTTTTGAAAATTTATACATAACGAGTTGGGGGTTAAAAAAATTATAATGATTCTAGGTGGGTACCAGAAGTTCACCAACTTAAAGCTGACCAACCCAAGTTTCAAAGCCATTCTCGCACTTGGTGGTTGGTCTGGAGTCAACTGGCAATATGGAGTTGTAAGTCAATTTCAAGAAAATGTATATAAGGGATGAATCAACCATTTTTAAAACAAGAGATTTATCAATTCAAGTCACAGATACGGTGTCAGTATAGCAGAGCTGTGTATATATACAAAGAGAATACTAAAAAGTTTGTAACCAAAATGTTGATGTTGAAAAATTTATATAACCACATACGGGTTGTAAATTCTAAAGTTATTAACATAATTTTATTATAGATAGTTTTTACAATTGCTATATAAATCTTATTTAGTAGAAAATATGTCAGTGGCATTTTTATTATTATTAGTCCAATATAAAGTATTAGGGGGGATTTTTTTTCTCTCTAAATTATATTGATAGCAAAAATAGCATTATAAAATATTTTTTATCAGTTCAATTTTTCTTATGTATAGCTATATTTCTAGTAAAAAAAGAGAGAATATTTATAAAATATATCAAACAACATATATTATATGTATGCGATTCCATAATACAATGTTTTGTTGCTGTGCGTTTATTTCTATACTATGTTGTAACAAAAATTCTCAAAAGTTCTTTACTGTACTTCTTATTCGTTTTATAGCATATAGTTTAATATTCAGTCTCTCCTTAAAAAAAAAAATTAGGTTGACAAAAAACAATAATCGCAAATACTAAAAAGTAACTCAGTTCGCCAATCAGCAAAATTGCTGCAGGATTGTAAAACAAATTAAAAGTATAAAACCAATTAACTCATTCTGTTTATAATTAAGGCTTTAACAATTAACCGAAGGGCATAATGTGTTTGACATACATGTTATGAAAAATCCTTAAGGGAAAGGAAACCCCCAACACTTCAGAAAAATAGTATTATTTATTATTCACTCTAAAGTTAAGTAACTTTTGCAATTAAGTGTATTCTATTAAGCTCAATGCTACACGCTATAATATCAACATGATGGTTTTAATAATTTTGTATATTATTCATGTCTTGTTAAATGTATTATTAATTGATCAAGGTTTCAATTTATTATTTACATGCATGCAACTTTTGCAATGTAATGGAAACTATTTTCAAAGCAAAACTTTATCAATGCTCCAATTTTTGTTTTGAAAACTTATGCTACTTCAGTATCATTTTCATAAGAGTAATGATTTCAACTTTGATAAAATTTTAAGTGCAATTTTAGTAAAACTTTTATTTTTTCAATGAAAAAAAAAATGATAAAAAAAGTAAAAAAAAAAACTGTTTTTTCTATAAATGAAACATTGCAATATAAAATCTATCTATATACAGTATTATGACTAAAAATAATGATGCTGACGCTATATTATGATTTTCTTTTCAAGTTTCAAAGGAATTCGTATATTATAAAGCATCGATCTTATTGTTATTATTTTGAAAAAAAAAGTAATATACTATTAACTGATAAAATAAATCAAATTGATTGTATCACTGAGAGAGGAAAAAACCACATTTTAAAGCTTCATTATGATATTTTACTCTTGTATATAAACATGACTATACATACTAGAATTATATATATTTATTTATATTTGAACTTTAAATATATTTTTATGTTGACCAATTTATTAAAATTCAGTAGCAAATAATAATAAATATAGTTTAAGTATTCTTAAAAGATATTTTTTTAAATAGATTGCAGCAGATCCTGATCGAAGAGCCTACATGGCAGATAGCGTAGTGAAATTCCTTAAACAATACAACTTTGATGGGATTGAGATCGACTGGCTGTACCCTGCTACTGAAAATGAGAAGGTAATAAGTTGTAATAACACTAATAACGTTTGAGTCAACTAGTTCCAAAACGTGCTTCTTCCATTTTCAATAAAGATGAGTTTCTTATCTCTATCAGGTATATAAAACATCACCTTTTTTGAAAATGAAAGAAGCGGTTTTTGGAACTAGTAGACTCAGTTGCAACCACATGTTAAAGCTCCGTGACATATATGCAACTTTTCTAGCACATGTGTTATACAAATTGCCTATATTGAAAGGGGCTCTTTGCACCGACCAATATACTATTTTAATTTCCCCACATATATTTCGCATAATAACATTAAAATTTTGGCGCACTATATGGATGGTAAATTTTTTAACTTGGTCGAGAATATATAAGGCAAGCCAGAGATATAATTTCCGTCCATTTTACTTTATTTGTGCATTTCAGCTGGAAATAATCTTGAAATAGTAACCTTTAAAAATATAAGTAATCAATTTTACATCAAGACTAACATTTTACTTTTTCAAATTTATAGAATAATTTCCCATTACTGCTTGCTGATCTACGTACCGCGTTCGAGCCTGAGGGTTTTGAAATTTTAGTGACAGTTGGAGCCTTAGAGAGCACAGTTGAAGCTTCGTATGATCTCCAGGCAATGGAAACGTGAGTAATGTCTTTAATTATCAGCAACTACACACTTGATATCTGCACGATACTACAGATAGAGATAGACGGGAGGAGAATTGCGTTGTAACTTGTCTCTTAAGAAGACCAATAATTGATTTGAGAGAGAGAGAGAGAGAGAGAGAGAGAGAGAGAGAGAGAGAGAGAGAGAGAGAGAGAGACTATTGCAAAGCCTCAATCTCACCCTTTCCATTTTTTTTTTACAATAAAGACAATGATTTGTATATTTTAATTTAAAAGGAATCAACAATTTTTTATATTTGAAATAAATTTAATGACATCATAATTGTGAAAGAGATTTTACATAAAAAATAGTTATGCATTAAAACTACTACCATAATTAAAATAGAAAAGTATGTTAGAAAAAATTATCCTACATAAGTAACGTTTCATTGAGTATATTTGAGAACATAAAATACGAATGTTAGCAATGTAAATAATATCAGTGGGGAAAAAAACCCTGTAGAACGTCACGTTTATGGTGCAGCCAGTACCTCATTTACATAGCATTGAATGTAAACAGTAAAACCATTATGTGCAGATTATTTAGCTTGCAATGTAAATTATATGCAATTATTGTTACATTCGGTACTCATTCAATACAACATGCTGTTAGCGCTAAAACAAACATTATGCAATCATCTCTCTCTCTCTCTCTGAAAATAGAACGTAAATTTTGATATCACGATTGATCAAATTACCAAACTGCGCTGTATACATTTCTTGTGGTATCAAATCTGAAAGTGTTGATGTTTTGAGTATGACTGACAGGAAGTGATGATTGCAGACACGTCGACTACATGTTGATGATCGGCTATGATTACGAGGGAGCTTGGAACCCATGGACTGGACATACAACGCCTTTGTTTGTCGATTCTGCTCTCTGTGTCGTACGTATAATAAATTATAATATATATTTCACAGCTTAAACATTTTTAGAATTACATTTAGTCGAGTGGTTAGCCGCTTCACATGACACCAAATTTTCATAACCCATGTTTAATGGTTTAAGAAAATCACTGTGCGTTCGGGAGAAACTGGTTGACTAAACTAAACCCTTTCCTCAAACAAAGTATAATATACATACAATAGATCAACGTTGCCGGGTTGAAATCAGGGTCGTATTTCGTGTCAAATAGTCGCAACCATGTGCTACTATGAACTGCTTGGGTCAATAAAATTTCTTATTATTTTAATATGATACGAAGCCCTAAATATACTATTAAACCAATACTATATTATACCATACAATATTTACTACACTGTATTTTATACCAATACTATATAAACCAAAATGTGTAAACAAGAACACAAAAATTAATAATAAAAATATTTGTCCCATGTCATATCGCAGCAAAACATTTATTATATATCATTAAATAAATTATATTTTTAATGGAAACAAAACATTTACTTACTATAAAAATAATATAACATTTAAAAAAGGTAAATGTAGTATTATATTATAATTTAAATTTATTTAAGCAATCTTTATTAACTTCAAATATATTTAATGTTTGTTTCACAAAATCAATTTCAAAATATAACATGTTAATTATTTATTTAAATTGTGATTTAATTATACATAAAAAAACATTGCTTTTAGCATTTTTTTTATTTAAATGACCAAATGCTTATTTAATTATTTCTCTCTCTCTCTCTCTCTCTCTCTCTCTCTCTCTCTCTCTCTCTCTCTCTCTCTCTCTCTCTCTCTCTCTCTCTCAATTTTTGTGAAGCATTATTTTATTTTTTGAATTCATTATGTTTTTAAACATAATATATTTATAACAACATAAATATAATAGACATTTTTATATTATATAATATATAAAGTATATTATATATAAAGTATATTATATATTATCCTATAAAAAAGCGAGCTTTTATTTTCCAACTATGCAAATTTTTCCTTTTACTAGATTCATTTTATTTTGTCCCCATTTAAACTATTTAAATATATTTTTCAATAATTGTCATATAATTTAATTTTGACACTTACAGTACTTTTTAGCATAAATGTAAAGAAACAAATAATAAAAAAAATAAATAAATAAAATAAACTTACCATTAAAATTTGTCAGTATCAAATTGAAACGAAAATATTTCTTTATTTCTTTCTCCTTTTTAGATTTAATTTTAAACATTTATAAACAAAATAAATCAAAACATACAAAATAATAAATAAAAAAAACTAACGCTTTTCTCTGCCCAGGATGCCACAGTGACGGCTTATTTATCCCGAGAAGTAAACCCAGGTAAACTGGTGCTTGGATTCCCCGGATTTGGTCGCACCTGGACCCTCGGTGACGAGAGTAATACTGATGTAGGAGCACCTGCAATTGGTGCAGGAGATGGAGGAGCCTACACTGGTACCCCTGGTATTCTCAGTTATAATGAGGTAAGGAACTTCACAAAAATTAAAGTTTGTGTAATCAAAATTAATTAGTTCAGTCGTATGATGAGAATCAAGCGTTTCACATTTTAATAAAATTTGAGAAAACTGATAACAATAATATGACAATTTTAAACTATCAGTAATATAAAGTAATAGTAATATTCATCAATATTAACAACTTAATAAAGTAGCAAGTACTATATTAGTACCAAGACATTAGTAAACTACGTTTTTGAGACTGCGTGTCTCAGCGTTGTATTAATTTTTAAATATATACAAGAGAATTTATATTTTGCATCTAATCATTTTATCGTCACAGAAGGAAGTAAACATTAAACATTATTATACAAAAAGAAATGAAAATTTTATGAGATACACTAATACGTATATTTATTTTCCAAAATATTAACTGTAGACGTAAAGTGTAAATAATAAATATTATTTACAAAATGAAAAGAAATATACAAAGAATATAAATTTTGAAAAGTATTCTTACATTTATTTATATCTCTAGATTTATATTCTTACATAAAATTATATCTTATATTACTATCTTATATTTATTTTGAAAAATAATAACTTAGGCGTGTAGAAAACTGTAAAAACACTGAATGCACATCCTAAACATTTGGTCGCGATAGCGCAGCCATGTACCACGTAATATCTACGGTATATCTCGGAAACTATTTTACAGATAAATTAATCGTAGTGTTCATTCTACTATCTTTTTTTACAAAATAGCAATAACATTAATAATAATGGTGCTGTGGTTTCATTAATAAGGGAAAAGGTTGAAAAAACTGACCAAACCGAGACATGCTATTTTCCCATATAATTCTCACTTAATATTTTTGAACTTTTTCCCTTTTTTGAAATATTTTAGAAAATATTTCTGAAAATATTTAGGATCAAAGTAGGTTTTCTCATTTATCTTAATTCAATCGAGATAAAGAAATCTTTTGAAAGTACAATGTGAATGTTTATTGTTGTTATAATTCTGTTTATATATAGTTTAGATTGCAAGATGTGTAATACTGATATTTGTTAGTTTTAATATCAGATACTTGACACGATTGTTTTGTAACTTTGTTGTTTCTATGAACTGAATGGATCAATATAATAAATAAAAGAAAAACTTGATCGAGTTTTAATACTAAAACTTTTTTAAATAGCTTTTTATTAAGTTTTAAAATAAGTTTTTTCTTTATATAGAGTTCTATTCAATATCACAACTCCCGTAGTAATTCAATATGTTATGTGTTACACTATTGAATATTGAATACAAGAAAGTTTCCATGTAAACATCAAGTAATTTATATTTGAAAAACTTTGCTTTTGTGACGTTTTTAAAACAAAATAACAGCACATAGACGTACAAATACAATTTCCCGTGGGTTAGCATACCATTACATAATGCGGTGTAAGTTTCTCATTATAGAATTTCTATCCTCCAGCAGTTTTATTTTAAATTAAACCTACTTGAGTTTTTTTTTTTTTTTTGTTACTTATACGTAAAATAACACCTTTTCTATTTTAACTCTTCTGTGTCTGTGAACAAAATGAATAAAATCTCTCTCTCTCTCTCTCAAATTACGTAATTGGCATTATCGGTATTTGTTTGGCCCTGGTTTCTGATATACATAAAAATGAGGATGAAATTTAAATAAAAAATAGGTACAAACTTGCTCAATATTAAAATATGCTAAAAAATATTTTATATATATATATATATATATCCGCTCATGTAAGCAATATAAAATTATTAACAATTTTAATATAAAAATGAAGTAATTAGAAAATTTCATATTATTATAAAACTAAAAGTTTATTTATTGAAAATAATATGTATTATTTTATCCAAACTAGTGTTCAATTTAAGATTAAAGATGGAGATGATTTTATAATGTTCCATGACTTTTACAATGTAGAACATGTCATAATTACAGGCATCACCATATTGTTATAATTAATAATATACTTTTTATGGTTCATTTGTGGCAAGAAAATAATTGACACTGATGTAAAAAAAAAAAAAAAATGCTAATCGTGCAGTCTATTTTTAAAGATATTAAGAGTTGAGCAGTTTTGAATGCTAAAGGGTAGTTGCATAACTAATAGGAAAATAATATTCTGAGAATTAAAAAAAAAAAAAAAAAAAAAAGACTCAGCTTTACAATATAATTATGTACACTTAAATATAATATTGTTAGGTTTAACTTTTGTTATGGTATTATATTTGATATTAAATTTGATATAATAATTATATTTTACAGTTTATACGTCATTCAAAGTTTTAATAAGCATTATTCTAGAAATATTGTGTTAAAATAATAATAATATAATAACTTGAGTTTTATTTCAATACTCTTAAAGTTATCCTAGGCCTCGAAATGTTAAATAAAAGACTTAAAATTCGTGAGATTGTATATGTACATATCATGTATCATGTCATTCATGTCCATCAACCCTTCCGTACCCTCACAAACTGAAATTAAAAAAGTGTACAGTATGTAACTTTTGGAATTCATAACATCATGAAACCCAAGTCTACATACAATTAAAATTTTAAAGTGCTTTACAAGTTTACTCCCGTTTGTGAGAGGAAGGGTTAAGGGACGTAATATAATGAGTATGTATAAAGATCACATGTTGTGACTATCATTAAAGTTTTTTTTTATTATTATTTTTTTTTTGAGACCAGAATTTTTTAAAGTTATTATTACAGCAGAACCCTTCTCACGTTGGAATCCTAAGTTATGGAAAAAATATATTTATTTTGGACCTTTCATTCGTGTAAACTAAAAAAGAAGAAGAAGAAGAAGAAAAAAAAAACTAAACTATTTCATATGAATTTATGCTTTTGTAATTATTTTTATTTCTGGCTTAGATCGTAGAAGACATTGACAATGGATGGGAAGTAGAAAGAGACCCTATTAGCCAGGCTCCTTGGGCACACAAGGGTAATCAATGGCTTTCCCTGGACGATGGTCAGTCGGCAACATTCAAGGTATTGGCCAACATCTCTTCAATATGTTTTAAATAATTCAACTAAAAATTTAGCCATAAGTCAAGGTTTATATAAACCTTGGTCATAAGCATTTTTTATTATTGTTCTATATATTTACAATTTATTTTAAATATGCTTTAATTACTGTAGAATATTATATGCAAAGAAAAAAGTTCCATTTAAAAATGTTTTACGATATTAATGCTAACTAGGTTTAAATTTTAATACAATAAAGTATAAGAGCATTATATGATTGTACATTTACCTTTGTGTGAAAGCATCATATTTAAATGAGAATTTTCTATTAAAATCAACGATATACGATTTTACAGATAGAGATTGCTTTTAAATAGAATTATTATATTAAGCAGACTACCTACTAGTGTGTTACTAATGAATATGATTTTGACTTGCTTCGTAGGCCACGTACGCTGCTAACAAAGGCCTTGCAGGGGCTGCAATCTGGACTATTGACAATGACCGTTTTGCCGCTGGAGAATTTACTCTTTTAAGAGCTATCATTGAAGGTTTTGCCAAGCAGAAGCAATAAAATTATGTAATATATCAGTAAATTATTATTTACACTACACTTGTCATATTATTCTCCTCTCTCATTCGTTTTATAGTGCTATAGTGTAATATGTAGATTCAATTTTAGAATATTGTATTAAAAATAATAATAAAAAATGCAATATGTAATATTATTAATATTACTACTCAAACAAAAGAACTTTTTTTTAACTTCGGTATTAAAAATTAATAAAAAAATAAGTATTGCTATAAGTTAAAAATATACCCAAGAAAAAAAAAACGTTTTATATTGATGCACATGCTCAATAATCATTATTATACTCAACATAATAATTTAATAATTAAAAATAATGACATTAATTTTTACTCACTTGATTTCATAGAATCTTTTTTTTTTTCTGTCTTTTTTTTTTTTTTTTTTTTTTTTTTCATTCAATTATTATTTTAAGATTTTTTATGAGAATAATAAAAGAAGACGAAAAAAATGTAAGTCACCGTGACCCGAGCATGAAAATGTATTTGAAAACACAACTACAATAGAATTTGACTTGAAATAACTTAACTTTTTTAAGACAACTATAACCGTGTTTTTATTTATAAAATTGTAGTATTTTTACGGACTGCTTAATTTTATCTTTCTTTAAGACTCTATACACTTAAAATATATTCTACTTGTCTCCTTGTAGTATTTTATTTATTCATTTCTATTTTTATAGATCTATAAGTTGTGCTCATTGACATACGTAAGATAAATTTCAACATTCATTTTATCAAAATAAAATATGAGTTACTTTTCATAAGTTCTATACATTAATTTTAAAATGTCATGTAAAGTGTCATATCTCTGACTTTTGTTAAATCTCTAAAGCAAATTTTTGCTGAATATTCAAAAAAATTACAAAGATACGACTACACGTTTTGAATGCTGAGTACACGAGAAAATAAAATACTAACTATGCTATTATACTAATACAACAGCATAATAGTATAGTAAAGATATTAGTTAAATCTTCATTATTTTTTCCGTGTAGATTATAAATAATAAAATAAATAGATAACTACAGTAGATAAGATAAATAATAGAAATTACATATAGATTACATATTAATTAATTAAAGATAAATAATAAATAGGAAAATTTAAAAATTCTTGCCATCCCCTTTTTTATGTGAAGCTTTTTCTATAAATAAATTTAAAAAATATATTAATAAGAATTAATTATTTAAATTAGTTTATCAAATAAAAAGTTAAAACTTTGAACTTAGACATTTTTATTTTTAGTCCATATAAAGAAATTTTAGCAATGTTGTGGTGTCTTTGGAGATCTTTCAATTTCATTTCAACCCTCGTAACTTAATCATAGTTGTAACAACAAAGTTTCAAAATTAGTGCTGATTAAAATCATTACAAATTTTGTTTATTTTTAGTGGTCTGATTAATTATTTAATTTACTATGAATTTTAAATTAATTTAAAATAATAATTTTTAAAATAAAATTTAAATATGATATTAACTGATTTTTAAATAAAGTATAAATGCTTTTTCAATTATGACTTGCATATTTTTAATAGTAATTTTGTTGGTTTGTTGTAAACACTAGAATACTTCTAGAGTACTCAAGTAAACACTTTCAAAATGAATTTTTATGCAGTTTTGCGTTTGAGTGTTTTAATTATTGGTATATATTTTCAAATCAAATTATATATATATATATCGTATAGTTTAATATATAGTCTACATTGCGAGTCTTTTAAGAATAGTTTTCAGTTTTCGTCCACATCAAATACGGACCAATTTTGAAGAAATAACATTGTTGTGAAAGCTTTTGCTAGACTTTTTTTCTCTGCTATTTTATACGTGAATTAAATATAATGATATTTAAAGGAATCGTTTTTACTTTATATATTTATTATTAAATTTAACAAGAAGCTTTGTTTCAAAACTGAAAGTACAGTATCTACTGATTTTTACACACAGAAATTATTAGACAGAGAAATAAACGTAAGGGAGCGAAGCCAGTGAATGGTTGTTTCGTAACAGCATTGTTTATGAAAGAAATTGAAATTTCATTGGCGATGCAATAAAATAGTTTGTTTTATTTGACACGTTTGGATTTTTAGAGGCTCCTAAGGAGAGAGAGAGAGAGAGAGAGAGAGAGAGAGAGAGAGAGAGAGAGAGAGAGAGAGAGAGAGAGAGAGAGAGAGAGAGAGAGAGAGAGAGAGAGAATCAAAAGATCACTATAACAACGTGTTTGCAAAACAAACAAAACTAACAAGACTATTTTTTACAGATAAGTTATTGCTCTTGAATTGACAGGAAAACACATCGAGTTTCATATTATTATCATTGTAAAAGTGAAATATCATGTGATCAGAAATGTTCAAAGAAAATATTTTTGTTTTTAATATTATTTTGGGATTTGATTGGTAAGTATCATTTTTTCTTTATAGTTCTTTATGCATAGAACAATATTGTTGCTAACTATGTGTTACATAATATATAGAGCTATAAAGATGATATATGAGCTAATTGATATGCAATAATTATGACAGAGAAGATTGATAATAAATAAAGAGAATTGCAGTTGCACTGCCCTTTGCGTGACGAGTTGTACATTAATATACTTTCAAGTTATGATTTATATTGATATGACTTTCTCAAATGTCAAGACTAATTAATAATTATATAATGGTTTTAACAACAACAACAACAACAACAACAACAACAACAAAAAACTTGAACAAGATCGAATTTTAAACCATTTGAACTAAACACGTATTTTTCACATAAAAAAATGAACTGAAAATTTGGCGAAATAAATTAAAATGATTAAAAAAAAAGTGTATATCTCACAACTTTAAGTGAACGTTGATATTTTAATTTTACTGCGCCCCAAAAATATTTACATACTTAACAAATCTAACGCATGTTATAAATTTGAAAACTCCGTTCAAAACATTTTATCACATAAATAAATTCATTCATATTTTAAAGATTGTTTATAATCATTCTCACATGCAAACCCACAAACTAGATAATACTAGTATTAAGGTTTTATATTATTTTTTTGGTATTTCATGTATTAATGAGTAAAATCTTATTAAGTAAATCTATAATCTGATTAAATAAATTGTTAACTTATTGGTTTTTTAATACTGTTCAAAATAATATTTATACAAAAAATAAAGTAAAAAAGTGGTACATAAAATTACTAGATAATTCTATTATAATAGATAAGAAGTGAATATAATCCTTGACCAGCTACTAGTTTTTATGTGATCACGTGGTATATGTGAGGCGAGAGAAAGAGAGAGAGAAAGAGAGAGAGAGGCGCTGGAGCCGCGGCACGCTTGCTCTCCCTCTACCGCAGCTCCAGTGGCGCTTGATGTGTCAGTGGCAGTGAACGTTCATTGATGCTGCTCAGCTTCCGTTGCTCTTATCACAGTTGTTGCTAAATACTTCGTAACCACGGCTTCAGGTAACACATTTCTTATTTTATCAAATTTAGAACTTTAATCTTACGAAATTTAATTTTTATTAAATTGTAATACAATAAAGATGATAGATAATTAAAAAAAAAGTCTTTAAAAAAATGAAGAAACTAAGCAAAATAAATAGTAATTAAAAAATTTAACCCATGTATAGACATACAATTTTACTTAAAATAAAGTTACATTTTATTTGTACGTATTTTATACGACTCGAACAGTATGGTATGGGACTCTACTGTATGTACGTCAATGATTCTTAAATTCTCTGGAAGTGACATTTTTAAATTTCTAGATAAAAATTCAGTACAAAAATGTTCAGTCAAGCAATTTCAGATCTCAATAAAAAAAAATAGGATGTTTTTAACTTTTTCATAGCTCTCTTTCTACAGTTTTCTAAGTATGCTATAAAAATTAATAGTTTCATGAAAGGTGTATCGTAAAAACTGAATTTTACTGCTTATAATCGATCGTTATAAATAAAGAACTTTACTTACAAAGCACTCCAAACTTAAAATAATTTGTTTCATTATTTTATAGATACTAAATGTATAATATAACATAAATTTGAAAATGAAATCATGCAATATGTAGAATAAAGTACACAATTAAAATATATTACATCATTTGTATACCGTGTATATGTCATATGGCATAAATCTTACTTTTTTTTTAAGAATTACATAAATAATTATGAGAAACAATACGTTTGTCACTCTGTGCATAATAATTATTAGTCAGTATTGCATAAATTGCGTTGTTATTAATAAATCAAGTTAGCAAAATTGTTACTTATTTTAACATATTTCCTTGTAAACTAAAATATACTTTAGTATTACATTAACCGCAAGATAATTTAGTTGAAGAGATTAAAATGAAATTTATATTCAGAATTTTGTCACTCATTCATTGTGTACAACTGGCTACTCAAACATTTGTTAAAAATAGCTCACTCAGTCATAACTTTTAATTTCAGTAATTGAGGATTAAATTTATAACATCAAATTCACCTTTGTCAATGGTTTCAAACACTAGTAATATTATGAGGCTTAAAATTATCAAAGTAGCTTGCTTGCTTCAGACAAAACATAAGTGAGTTAGTATACAAAGTGATAGGCTTACTGAGGGTTTGTTATATATTTGAGATAAATTATATTAATGTTCTGGAAGAGAGATACTTAAAGCCATAGTCAACATGCAACACTGTGTTCTTTTTAATGATTTAACACAAAATGCGATCTTCAAAACTGATGACAATTTTTATTAGAATGTAAATGAATGCGTGAAAAAACCGTAAAGTATGCAATTTGAGTAAATTTTTCTGTTTATGACGTCAGAAATAAGCAAAAATTAGTATGAAAATTGTTGTGCTGGTTGCATAAATTAAATTTTTCTTATCACAGTTGGGTTTGAGACCAACCAATGTTATTTATGTCCTATCAAATATTTTGTGATATAAATGTTTATTTTTGTTTTGCCTATATCTTTAGCTAATATTTATCATTAGAATATTCTGCGTATTTTATTACGAGAAATTGTCAAAATTGATACTAACATTTAATTATATTTCTAATTGGCCTATGTAGTTCATAGTAGCAATAATCATACTTTATGGTAAACTACTATAGTCAGTTGCATTTTTAACATACTGTCCACTTATCTGAGGGCTTTAAAAATGTGGAATATTAAAATGAATGCATTTATAGTGATGTAATTTCAAAAATAAGTGGGAAATAAAACTGCAATTTCTGAGAATAGCGACGGAACGATAAATATCTAATATTACAATTACCACAGCTACTGTATAGAAAACTATGGTCAAGCAGCACATTTTTTTAAAAAAGATTCTTGTTATATTTTTACAAAGTGTGTTAAATATAAAGTATACAAAAGTAAAACTTATAAATTTTGCAATAAATTATGTTAAGTATTATTAATTTAGCACAGTAAAAATATGATATTTAGTATATTTACTGTATATGAAAATGCTTTTTCTATGTTGTATGGACTTTTATTTTATATTATAACACAAGCTGTATAATATATATCTTACTATTTACATATAAAACAAATTGCTGTTAGTATGATAAAATCATATCCTTGTATTTTGAGAATCGCGTATGTGGGTACGTACTTTTTTTTTTTTTTTGCCTCAAGAAGCATGAAAAATTACATGAATTGTAAATAAAAATAAAGTCATAAATCTAAAATACTTAAATTACAATGAACTTAACAACAATAATAATATTTATATGCATAATAAATTTTTATTTTTAAATGTGAAACAAATTTTTGGAGCTAACACATTTAAGGGATATATTTTATATAGAAAAACTTTAATTTTGATTTCTTCTTTTTCACTAAAATTCACTTCCAATAAAAATGTGACATTAGATAAATCCATAATGGCTAGAAGCTTTGTTAATATCTTAAGATTACTGTAGATGGCATTTTAATTAGATTTTTTGTAATCTTTTATAGACTTTAATAAAAGTCATCTTAATTAAACTCAATATTTGTGTATGTATTTTAAAAGTTTTATGAAACTTTGCGATGATGAAAAGAGAAAAATATCGTGCTGCTTTTTTATTTTTTTTTTTTTTTAGACGTTGAAAAATGAGAATTTTTTATTTATTTTATCAACATTCAATATTTTTTTAATAAATAAAGAGAAAAACTAGATTAAGAATACGTCAAATACACGCATCATCAATTCAATATACTTATATTACAATTTACAGTAAACTAAATTATATAAATAAAAAAAATACCAATAAACTAATAAAAATAAGTGCTTAAACTTTTACAATAGATCATCTTTATACGTTTGATTTAAGATGTTTATAGAGAGACATATATATTTTTTATGTGTAATATATTTTATTGTTATTATCATTTAGTAAAGTGATGTTTCATTTATACATTATTGTTTTAAATGTGGTACATGCAATAATTAAATTAGGTGTAACTGTTAAAGTTATTAAACAGTATTTTTTTGCTTTTATTTTTTAATTTTCAAAATAACTTTTTGAAGCAAAGTATATTTATAAACACATTTATAATTTATACAAAGTCATTGCCATTAAAATCTTTGAATAAATTAACTTTGCATTATGTAATGAATTGCATAAAGGATGTGCATACTGTTACTTTAGAAATTGCAAATCATGTAAACAAACTAAATTAAGGAGAACTGGTTAAAGAATTATGCAGTATAATGTACACAAAGTTAAAATAATCTATTTTAATCAGCAGAAAGAAATTAATAATATAATAAATGTTTACTTTGAATTTAAATCTCTTTTCCGATATAATCTTTTTAACTAATATGAATATTGATTAAAATATTTCAGAATAATATTCAAAAAATGATTCAATAAAATTATTATTAAGGAACATATTAACAATAATGAAAGTAATTTACCAACTGATATTTATATTTATTATTCGTATATCTGTGCGATGAAAAATGTATTGTTATTATTTTCGTTTTACTTAAAATTATTTCACTTTCTTGACTTTCTTTTTTCATCATCATACCAATGCAGTCTTTAAAACAATGGAAAATTAACACACTAAAAATATATTTATGTTGTTTTAATTATAAATTCTGGCTTTCCAACTTTTTACAAAAACTTTTTAATAGTATACTTTTAGTTGGTAAGTGTTACTATCATTTATTCTCATTTGCGTATCTTTTTACAGACAAAAAAAAAAACACACACATTATTTTGTTGTACCGTTCTTGTATAGGAAAAAATAAAATAAAAATATTTTGATTTCTTTATATAGTAAGAACATGTAAAGTACTATATTTTGAAACTTTATTACATTTTATAAAAAACAAATTTACTTGGTAACAATATTTTATGAAACTTATTTAGCTTAAAATTTTTGTAACTTAATAATTAATTAAAGTAAATTAAATTAATTA
The DNA here is from genome assembly GCA_949318235.1 of Ecdyonurus torrentis. Lineage (NCBI taxonomy): Eukaryota > Metazoa > Arthropoda > Insecta > Ephemeroptera > Heptageniidae > Ecdyonurus > Ecdyonurus torrentis. Next base: position 21,535,334 of record OX439131.1, read on the forward strand.
ATTATTAAGTTTCCTTTCATTCATAGCATAATATTCAACGTTAGAAACTTCTGAACGTATGTTACTATAGTATGTAATAATGTATAATATATTATAATGAATGTATATAATATATAGTTTACATGAAGATAATAAACTTGTCGTGTCTCAATTTCAATAAGGTCATCACCATTTATATTAAATAAACTTCACTCGATAGACAAATGACATGTTTTGCAAGAATACTCTCGTTACTATACTGTAAAGCATTGATAAATGTCTATTATGAGACATGAAGCTTTTGTTATCCCTTATATCAGGTGACTTATCTCCCAGATTAACCAGATTTGTATAGCTGATCAATATATAAATAAGGGGATTTGAAGGGGAAAAAATTCTTATACCATGCTAAACAACTTAATTTTGAAACATAATATCACTGATTGTTATTTTATTTTATTTTTTTCCCCTATCAGCTTCATCATTATATTTTCTGATCATGCATATTTTGGAAGTCAAAATCCTTGCTTATTTATTTTAAATTAGGAAGAAAAATATAATTTGACTTACGCATACCTATAGCAAAGAAAATACTATGAACTGGAGATTGATAATAAAATATATAAAAGTACCAATGCTAAAGAATATTATTGGAAAAAGGAAGAGAGAGAACGTGAAATTTTTTTTTTTTAACTTTTCTATATATTTTTAAACATTTCTGCAGGTGTACATTTGTATTTTCGCAACATGTGACATTGGCGTGACGTAGGCCTTTACACTTTTCTTTATAATACTAAAGATTAAATTGCGAAGTTTTATAAAATTTTATAAAACACCTCAATGTGTTACATCGTAAAAAAAAATAATATATATATAAAAAAAAAAAAAATCTACCAATCTTTAAATATTTCTTTTGAATATAATATGTACTTTTCTTAAAATATACACTTCACTTTAAAACTTGTTATAAAAAGTTATAAGCTGTAATTCTTTTCAATTTTTTATGAAGAAAAAACTTTATGTAAATATCTACAATAAAAACCGTGTTGAAGATTATAATAGAAAATATAACGTTTTCAGTTTTTTTTTCTTTTTTTAAACTTATTAAGCAAGATTGCGTTTTCATGATAAAAATATGAACAAAATTTTCAACAAAACGTTCTTTTAACCGTATAGAATTCTATTTTTAAGATATGATTATTAATCTGCTCATTGTGATAATACTGGAGAAAATAAATTACTACGAAAGGACAATTTTAATTGATCATTTTAATAAAAATTGTTTATTATATCAATTTATTACGGGTTAGTGTTTTAAAGATTACGCATTAAAGAATAAAGTCGTAAAAATGTGACTTAATGACTGTTCTCTAATTTCTTTATAAATATTTTAGAAGAACAGTCTATAAAACATTGTCTATAAATAATATATTTAAAAATATTTTTGTTCTTGCTTTTTAATATATTGTTAATAAAAAAGAAACTTGATCCAATGTTTTCCGTTTGATAATAATACAACATGTCAAAACAAAATTGAACTTTATTAAAAAATAAAAACACATTTATTTTTTGCTACAATATTTTTGTCATGATCATAATTGGTAATGCATATTTTAACTTGTTCGTATTGATTTTTGTATAAAATCTGATAAATTTACATTGAACATTGATGAGACAATTATATTTTTCTTTTGTACATCCACATATATTATACGGTTTATTATCTTATGGTTGTACTAAATCAGGTAAATTATGGGAATTGAAAAAAATGCAAATAAGAATATTAAAAATTTTAAAAAAAGGAAATAAGCTAAAAAGTGATCTTGAATATTTTAAGTACTTTAAGATATTGCCAATAGAAGAAATGTTTAAATGTTCTTTTATTTGTGAAAATTATTTTGAAAATTCTCATGGTATACCGAGAACTCATATTTATAGTACCAGAACAGCAGTGACCAATCCTTTATTTGTACCAAGAATTGTAAATAGATTCACTGAAAGGACAAAAAAATTTTTACTTCCTAAATTATGGAATCAAATTTTGCTACAATATTTTTGTCATGATCATAATTGGTAATGCATATTTTAACTTGTTCGTATTGATTTTTGTATAAAATCTGATAAATTTACATTGAACATTGATGAGACAATTATATTTTTCTTTTGTACATCCACATATATTATACGGTTTATTATCTTATGGTTGTACTAAATCAGGTAAATTATGGGAATTGAAAAAAATGCAAATAAGAATATTAAAAATTTTAAAAAAAGGAAATAAGCTAAAAAGTGATCTTGAATATTTTAAGTACTTTAAGATATTGCCAATAGAAGAAATGTTTAAATGTTCTTTTATTTGTGAAAATTATTTTGAAAATTCTCATGGTATACCGAGAACTCATATTTATAGTACCAGAACAGCAGTGACCAATCCTTTATTTGTACCAAGAATTGTAAATAGATTCACTGAAAGGACAAAAAAAATTTTACTTCCTAAATTATGGAATCAAATTCCATCAGAATTAAAAAGTTTTGCAAATAAAAATGAAACGAAATTTAATATGAAAAAATTCTTTCTTGATAATTTATAAAATGTTGAACAATTTTTTGCTGTTTGTATTGATTAATGATGATTAATTTTTGCTTCTTGTATTATAATAATACTTCTCTTAAATGAAAAAAAAAAAAAAAAAAAAAAAAAAAAATGTTTTTGTGTAAATACGTACTTTATTTGCTTTTGAAATATATAAAAACATATTTTATAAAAAATATGTATATGTAGTAATATAATATAATAAGACATGATTGTGTAACAATAAATGAACCAACCGATAAGGCTATGCCTTGGTTGGACTTTGTATATTTGTGTGTTTGAAATAAAAAAAAAAAAAAAAAAAAAAAAAAAAAAAAAAAAAAAATTTTGAGGAAAAATAAATTAATTAAATGAAAGTGAACACATATTATACTACATGAGGAACCAATTCGTTGAGTGCAATTCACTAGAAAATATTTGAAACATCTCACATCTCATCGTAGATAATTCATGTGTAAAGAAAGTATAGTAAAGGGAGAACGTTCAGTACATAAATCACGTACCTTATACTTCATTTTATCCTCTTTTATATATATATAATATACGCTCACTCAATCTTGAGATTTTATTTCTTCCAGCTTGTCACAAATAATATAATATCAAACCTGAGCATAGAATGAACGCAATCAAATTTCCTTGTAAAATTTTAGGTTACTATTAAGTAAATAACAATTGTTTTACCGTTTAAATTAGCAAAAGTGTTATTTTCATTTGAATGTCAATTCTTACCCGTCGAAATGAACGTACTAGACTATGCAAATTTGTTCAAAACGACTGATTTACACTTTAAAAATTCCGTTAATCCATTTTGTTCTCCTCTTAAAACTTGTAGAAGCGCCAAGTGGTAGATCGTTCATTTTGAGTCAAATTTGTAAAGTTCAGTTCGTTCACTTCAACGGTAAACATCGATATTAAAAAAAATAACATTATTAATAGTCTTTACTCATTTTTGATTAAAAAAAAAAAAAAAAAAAAAAAAAAGAGGAGGCTAGTACATTTTCTTGACAGATTGTATGTAATGTTTAGTGCATGTAATTAACAGTAAAATTGATGATTATTCAAAAACCATAATGATCATTACTAATGAGGATGATAATCATTGTAATAAGGCGCTCTTGGTATACTGAAAAATAAGAGAGAGAGAGAGAGAGAGAGAGAGAGAGAGAGAGAGAGAGAGAGAGAGAGAGAGAGAGAGAGAGAGCAAGAGAGCAAGGATATTTAAAATGAAAATTATATGAAAAATATTATTGCGTATAATACACTATAAGAAGCTTTACAAATAAGCGAATATTTATTTTACAGCAATAAATTTTCTCTTGTTGTTTTCATTTTTTCTTCAAAGAACGGCATACAATAATATATACATCCCACGGCATCTATAATAAGTAATATTTCTGTTCAGTATTAATTTAAAATTTGTTGTACAGGTTTGATATTAAAATTATATGAAATACTAAAACGTATCACTTAATATTTTTAATTAATATTCTGAATATAAAATTATATTTTATATTCTAATGTATAAATTGTTCATCAATGTGTTTACACACACACACCCATATACATATTTATATATATTAATAATAATAATAAATGGTTTGTATTAGAGGCCAAAGGTACAAACCCACTTACATGGTCCTCTAACTTTCTTTAAACAATATCCACTAGTGAGAGTATTTCTTCATTATATTTCATATACACAATTAACAAAGAAGAATTATAGAAACATGCATCTGTGAATCAATCAATTTTTAATATACACAATATAATATTATATTTGAGAGAAAAAGTAGTCATTTATTCATTATTTTATCTATAATTATACATTTTAATATTATATGTAACATATTTATATTGTATATTGATGTTATATATATATATATATATATATATATATATATATATATATATATATATATATATATATATATATATATATATATATATATATATATTAATTATTTTAAATTCATCCAATATATATTTTACTACTATAATTTTAACGAGACAGAAGCAGTAAATTAAAGCATGCGTATTGTGTAGATTGCTGAAGGCTGAAACCTACGTTTTGCGTTTGCTGTACTGAAACTAAAGATATTTTCATGAAGTATAATAATAATACAGTTACATTAATACGTGAAACAGACATCCGATCTAACAATACGCACTCACAAGGTGAATGAAAAGGCGTGTCTTTATTTTAAAATATTTCTTATTCTCTCATTCTGACAAAAAAAAAAAAAAAAAAAAAGGGAATAAAAAGATAACAAGTCTGAATGTTGAATTCTTTCACGTAAGTCTTTTGTTGTATACAGTTGATGGTAATTAAAATAATAATGCTTGAAAAAGTTATTTCACAAGCCATGCAATTTCAACAGTAGCACACCTTTTTTATAAAATCATTTGTTTAAAGTGTATGTGTGATGCCAAAAAAAACTAAGTTATTTTAACATTATTATAACATCTATAAATAAGAAAAAAAAATGCAAATAACCACCTTTATTAAAAAAGAAAATCATACAACTTTTTATTCGTTTTATTTATTTATTATTTTTTTTTTTACTGACATTTATCTGCAGGTATAAAAATTTGTAAACTAATTATGAATTTAAACGAATTATGCAAAGAGAATTATAGTATTATAAAATATGTATAAATTCAGTAAAGAATAAAAGTTAAAGAAAGCAGAAATAGTGAAATATAATGAAATAATTTTAGACAGCGTTTTGCTGTGTATTTTTATTTTCATTCCAAATTATTTCAAAGCTTTTAATATTATTATTATTTTAAGTAGAGAGATATTTTTTTTTCTGCAGTGTTAATATTTATTTAAACAAAAGCATTCTGAATATTATTATAAATACCACAACATGTAAATTCAAGTTAATTTATTTCAAATATAAAACTGTCATTTAAAACCCTCTTCTGAATAAAGTTATCTGTTCAATATAATTTTTTTTCTTCAAATTTTCCATATTGTACTTGTGATATTTGATATCATATGTTTTCTAGACGAAATAGTGTAGCTCACAAATTGATGTTTAATTTGCTTGCGTGGCTTGTCTATTACTTTTACGATCATTCCGTACACGCATGAACAATAAACTATATCAATAACAAAAACTATGAACATGAACTATTACAAAATAAAATTAGAAGAATAATTTTGTCGTATCTGTTTGAAAGTACTGTAAAATAGTAATAATAATTATAAACAATTATTCGATAGGTTTTAGTATCTCAATTGTAATGTTAACTCTGTAAGAAATATTGTATCAATTACTCAAAAGTAAAATGTTTATTGAAATGTTTATTTAATTGAAGCTACATGTGCACTGAACATTGTTTTACACTTTTAACGCTACAAACGCGTATACCATAGTAGTTTATCTTTAAACTAAATTGTTTTATACTTCTAAAGTTTTAAAATCTTGAATATTGCATAAAAGTATGCTTTACACCTAATCAAAGCAAACTTTTATAAAGGAAAGCATCTTTATACAAAATGTGCTTTTAACAAGATGGCAGGATTCCTTTAAACTTTAAACTATTAAAACCAGGAGACGAAGAGAACATATTATGAAAAGGATCTTATTATAATATCGGGATAATTTTGACCTTACAAAATATGCCACAACGTTATTATAGTTTCTATATGGATTAACGCCGAGGTGAAAATTGATATTTAAAGCACAATGTTTAATTAATAATTTTTAATACCTCAATTTCTTTGTAATATGCTGGAATATATAATATTATATATATATATATATATATATATATATATATATATATATATATATATATATATATATATATATATATATATATATATATATATACAGTATATAATTTTATATATAAATATATTATAATATACACATGAAATTTAACATGAAACTGGTAACTTGATAAATTTCTAGGTAAAAATAAGCTTGCTTCAACAAGATGCTGAATAAAACACGATATTGATTCTGTTGTCAAACTAGTATCATCTGATGCTAGTTTTTTTTTTTTTTTTTTTTTTTTTTTTTTTTGCAAGTTGAAAACTATTGCTAAAATAAAATATTAATGAAATGTATTGGTGTTACTACTTAATTTCTAATACTAAAAATAAAGTAATGTGGATAGAGATAGAATATAAGGGGGGAAGGGGTAACTACGCAACATTAACTCGCTTTAATAAGATGATCCTAAGGTTGACCCGTCGTCATAGCAACTCATTTTTTGTCGTCTTTTTTTGACACCAAGGTCTGCTGAATTCATACGGATGTTAAACAAAAAAAAAAATCAGTCAAAAGAGCGTAGTTTTAGTTTTTCTTTAACAAAAGTTGTTGTAGCGTATGCGATCCTTATATTTATTTGTTTATATATATATATATATATATATATATATATATATATATATATATATATATATATATATATATATATATATATATATATATATATATATATATATATATATATATAATATTTATATATATATTTGTTTGTTTGTTTATTTATATTTATTTATTTATTTATTTATTTATTTATTTATTTATTTATTTATTTATTTATTTATTTATTTATTTACTTATTTATTTATTTATTACCCAAATCGCTGAACAGTTTTGCAGCTTTCGTGACATCGATGTAAGACGTAACACACTTTAACTTTTGTATTCTTTACGACTATAAGGAATATATTTAAGAAACTAATGTGACACTAAATTATCATATATATTGTCGATATTAGCATGCTAGAAGAATACAAGCCTAATATATGGAACAAGTATTTCAAATGCGTTTTATTTCTAAGATTTTTAAAGAATTATCAAGTCTTGAAGGCATAGACCACAAGAATACGTAAGCATTTACATCACAAAACACTTGATGGGACTTATACATAAATAACATTAATTGGTCTCAAAACCCACCGTAGCAGTGATCAGAAAATTTCGATTTATGCAACCCGCACAACATTTTCATACTAGTTTTTCCCTGTTTCTGACGTTATAAACACAAATATTCACGCAAGTTGCATACTTTACAGTATTTTCACGCTCTCTTGTGGGGTCACATTTACATTCTGGTAAAAATTACCATCAGTTTAGTAGATCCCATTTTGTGTTTAATGATTAAAAAGAACATGATTTGTTATGTTGACTATTTGAGATATTTTTGACGTATTGTATAGTATGAAAAACCTAAATTGAATTATGAAAATTTATCTTTGTAATTTAGATGAGATAAAAGACCAAAGTATTTATTTAACTGAATAAAAATATGGTTTATATCTTTATTTGCATTAGAATTTTTGATTTAATTAATGTAAAGAAATACTATACCTGCGTATGAAACGTATGAATATTCGGGATAACCAGCCAATTCTAAAACCTAACCTATCAATATCTAATTTTTCTTAATTATATTATGTAAATTTGAATTAATATAGATAAATACTCTATTTTTGTAATCGCTGTGTATCAAACCGTAGGTTGATCAATAAACTAAATGAAACTGGAAAAAGAGTGTATTAAAAGTTAAATTAAAGGCGTAGAAAACATGAAAACATTTTCATTTACATCACAAAACACTTGATGGGACTTATATAAATAACGTTAGTTGGTCTCAAAACCATCAGTGATCAGAAAATTTAGATTTATGCAACCTGCACAACATTTTCATACTAGTTCTTGCCTGTTAATGACGTCATAAACAGGAATATTTACGCAAATTGCATACTTCACATTTTTTCCAAGCTCTTTTGTGGGGCTACATTAACATTCTGGCAAAAAATTTCATCAATTTTGTAGATCCCATTTTGTGTTTAGAACATGCTGTTTCAAGTTTAGAACATGCTGTTTCAATGTTTTCTATGCCTTTAAAAAAGAAAAAAATGACTCACACAACCTTTTAATGTAATAAAATATGAATTTAATAAAAATAGTTAAATTTCTTTAAGCTAATAATTGCAATTAAAAAAAAATATTTTAAGTATAATCTAAAAAAATCATAATTTCTGTTGAATAGCTTCCAAATCTCTAATTATTCAAGGAAAAAAATATTTTAATATGATATATAAACTGAAAGAAACATAAAAAATTAGAGCAAAGTGCGTTAGCTTTGCATTTTTTTTTTCTGAAGATGCTTTGGACTTCGTAAGACCACACGATTTATCACGTTTTGTCACGTGATTTTATCATTGACTCATTTTCTAATTTTATCCTCATCCCAAAGTGCAGTAATAAATCTACTTTAATTACTTTTAAAGTTTCATCGTAAACAATTTAACTTTTTGATTGTATATATGACTTTAGTATGAAAATATATGCAAATTTTATGTTTATTTATTCCACAACTGTCTTTGATTCAAAGTATATAAAACACACACAACAAAGTTTTTGAAACAGTAAACAGTTATTGTTTTAATTCTTAACATTATTTTATTAAGTTCTTTAATAAATAAATTTTATTTTAAATGCTTGTAATAATAAAGTTGAATGTAGAGTGGGTTAATCTAAACCTCTACATGTGATTTTTTTTTTCAGTCACTAAAACATAACTAAGTACATGAACAGTTCGCTTCATTTGTATTATCATGTTATTTTAATGCTATTTTATGTACTCATCATAATTATAATGTAATGATATAAGAAAAGTCTCGCCAAAGACTAAATTCATATTTGTCTTCCTATAAAATGTTTAACTTTTGGGTTATATATTTTGTGATAAAAACAAATTTACAGCATACACTGTAACATATTATAAAATGAAGCACATGGAAAAAGGCATTAAATTATTAGACCATACTTCTTCCGTTTGTTATATGTTATAATGTTATTATAATGTTATACATTATTATGTTACAAAATGAACGTTTAAATTACCGGCTAATTACCAAGAGATTAACATTTTACCTATTCAGTACGTGATATTATATAGGAAACTAATTTAATATAATAAAATATTATATTTGAATTATAAAAACCAGAATAAATGGGGTGGGTTACAGATGTCTTATAAACACGTTTTTTTTTTTTTTTTTTTTTTTTGTGTTACTAATTGTAAATAGTAATTTTGATGCACACCATAGACGTATCTAGGCCAACTTGATTATTTCTTTACTTTTATAGTGTGGACATTCGCATATGCAAATGTGTCTACAAAAATTATATTATTATATTTTGAACTACTGTATAAACCTTAATTTTAAAGAAATTTACATCATTATTAGTGTATTATGTTTAGTAACCAAAATAGATACATAGTTAAGTCAATACATAATTGATAACTAACATTTCACATTAAAATGTTTTATTTTTATTTTATTTTTTACAAATATATAACCATTTAACACGTAATAGTATTTTAATTTTATTACAAATATAACGTTGTGACCGTCACTTAAATAAATTCAGCGTATAATTTGCTTAACAAAACACGTACAGTACACATAATAAATAAATATAGTTATCGTATACTTGTTTTTAGGACTTTTTTTTATATAGGGTTGCGATAAACAGACAAGGGTGTTGAAATATTTGTTGATAGGAAGACAAATCATTATTTATTAATTTAATTCTATATTGGAGACCCAGTTCTTGACATGTGTTTCGTGACTTTTAACAGTTTATTTCAATGGAAAAGGTTGATTCCACATTGTTGACACTTAGAAGAATATTGAGATGAGAACAATATCGTACCGAGAGTCCGATCCTGTACCCTGGGTATCCAAAATTTCAAGTCTCTAGTTTTATTGGTTACGGATATAATATATTTTTATTAAGTTTTCATTAACACATCTGCCAACAATTAGTTCTCGACCTTAGAGTACATTTTATATATGACCACTTTTGTCCTCACACCGTAACACTTTTCTTTCCTAAGACATCTTGTTTATATTTTTCGTAAAATGGTGACAGTGTGAGAACGAGGAAGTTTATAACAAAGTTAGTATACGAAAAACATCTTTGAGAAAGCAGAGAACAAGATCAAAATAATAATAAAATTAAATTATAGATACCAATGTGCTTCCTTTTTTTTTTTTTTTTTTTTTTTTCTTTATTAATATTTCCTTTAAGAAAATATTATAATTAAATAAAAGAAGTACTCTATTATAGAGTATAGGAAGTGTTTTAAAATTGTTTTATATTACGGCTTTGTAATGTAATTATTGAAGCATACACATATATAAAACTAGGTTACGTACATGAAAATTTTAAGTGCGACATTGTTTTATAAGATATTTATCAACAAAGTTCTCTTGAACCTGCCATTATTTATGAAATATAAAGACCAGCATTATTTTATATATAATATATAAAAAAAAGTGTCATACTTTTCATACCTTGTTTCTATATAGTTGATATTTAACACTAGTGAACTATATTCCAGATTTCCTATTAAAACTACGCCTCTCATCTCAGTAACAGGTTGCGTATTACAATATTGTTCTCGTGGTATAATATATAAGAAAATGTAAGGTATCGGGTGTTTAAATTATGAGACATTATATAAGCACGGTGGTAATTTCACACTTGAAGTGTAAAATTAATAATTACTAACAAGAATGTCAAGGTTAATGCACTTCCACTGCGCGTAAATATGTTAAATTGTAATTAATATTGGTGAAGGGTTATTATCAACATCGGTAATTATATATTTTCATGTAATTATAAATGTGCAAATACTATTTTCTCCATACTAAAATTTCTTAGTTAATATAAATTTTATTGATATAATACATATTAGTTGTTCTTTTGAAAATACACAACACTGTATAATTGTCGTTAATTAAAGAGAAAACTCTGGATTTATTTGTATTGTTACTTACGGCCGTAAGTTGCATACCATTTAACCGTGAGCTAACCGAGAACTTTGAGTGAAAATTCATGTCTGCAACTTACCAAGCAAAAGTTAACCGTGAACTAACAATCGAGTTCTCGGTTAGCTAACCGGGAGCTAACCGTGAACTGCAACTTACGGCCGTTAATTGTTTAACGTTTTTTTTTTTTTTTTTTTTTTTTTTTTTTTTTTTTTTTAATTCTACGTTACAATTTTTGTACATTTTTCGTCCAGCCAAGATCCTCATTTGGATCTTGTCCGCTTGTTCGAATATCAATAAAATAAAATTATAGTGTTTTTATTTTTTTAATCAATTTAACTAAAAATAAGATTTACACTTTTTTTTTTTTTTTTTTTTACATCTTTTAAAGAGTGTATACCAATCATATAATGTAGTGTGCCATTTTAGTGCCATTTGTTAAAAGATAAAGAAAAAGAAGAAAACTTGTAGGTTAGGTTATCAACTTTGAAATTTGATATGGTTGTTCCGTTCACCAATCAAATTTTTTTTTTTTTAAGTTTCAAAGGCACCTCATTAAGTTTACGTTTATTGGAATAGTGTTTTGCAAAAATATAATACATCTTCTTCTTTTTTAAGTTTTTAACACCTTTTAAAACACCTTTTAACCTTAGAAGTTGTATTATTATTGATTCAAATTTTTTAAAAATGTTTCGTTCACTATTTCATCATAACTGCGAAAACAGTCATTACTTTCCAATAACACCCAAAAACCGAAATAATTATATTTTATATATTTTTTTTATCTACCATTTGTCAATGAAAATTTTAAGATTATCTTCTGTGTTTTGTGTTATAAAAATTAAAATTATTTAAGTTTGTAAACAATTTATACAGTACAACTGTTTTTTAATTTTGAATCGAGTTCATCTTTTGAGATAGCACACATTTGAGAAAACTTTTTTTTTTTTTTTTTTTACTCATGATCAAGTTTCTTTCTCTTGCAAAATATATATACGCTGTACCACTGTAAGCATATCGGATAGATGAACGAAAAACAAAGTTTTAAGTAACTTTATACCAAAATTATACAATTCCTTTCATGTTTGAATGAAAACAACATAATACATAATATACAACAGTAGAACGTGCCTCACTTTGAGGAAATTTAGTTCTGCTTTTGTAAATAATGGTTTTAGAAACAAGGGCCAGTGTGGAAGTCAGTTTTTTTTCCCAAACATAAACCTACTCTCCACAGTAATGTACACTCCATGATGTGGTTTGATATGTTGATGAGGATTTCATTTGAAAACGTAAACACAAACATTAAAACAAAATAAAATATTTTTAAATTTAACAACTTTTTCATTTCAAATAACTTTTTTAACGTTCAAAATTGCTATTTCAATGTCCCATTCATTAAAAAAAAAAAAAAAACGTATACTTAAAACTCGTATCATTGTTTACATTGTAAACTATGTATGTATAGCACAAAAATATACCTCTGCTTATTATCAGAATGAGGAAACATCAATACATTTGAAATATACACAGTATGAAAACAAATAATTTAAAAAACAATTTTTCATACATTTCACACTGTTATTAATTTTTATTATTTACTATAAACTATTTTTAGAATTAATATTTATATTAAATAATTGGTCATTAAAAGTTTATATTGGTATTTAACTTTTCCTTCTGTAAACAAACAGATCAATGTACTTTATTATGTGATATATACGGTAACCTTTATTTGGAATATGAAGAATACATTCATATTTCATAATTACGATATAGTTTAATGTAATTAATTATTAGAAACACCAATAATAAAAATAATAATTTTTTGGAGAATGACAAGTTGCTCAAAGGAAATTTATGATATTGTGTTTAAAGTGCAATTAAACCTGTCATCGTTTTATTTTCAATATATATTTAAAATGAAATTGAAAGTCGGTATACAACATTTAATTTTCTTTATCAGAATTTAAGTATTTCGTTGTTTTTGGTGTTTTAATACAATGTTTTCTTATATATATATATATATATATATATATATATATATATATATATATATATATATATATATATATATATATATATTAACTTCTTATGTTTTACTTTATGTTTTATTTTTAGAAAACTAGGCACCTGTACTTACATTTTAAGAGAACGTAAAGTTTATAAAAGCACAGTATTTATTAAATTCACGTACGGTACTCATACCATAAACGCAATCATGCCTTAAATCTATTATCAATATTTCTTGTTTATAATATTCTATAAAGAAAGTAAATAATAATATAAATATTATAATTATAGTTTTATATACAGGAAAATATCAAATTTCTAAGCACGTTTTTTTTTGATACGCAAATGTATCCATCATAGAGATAACGAAATTTTACTACAGAGAAATAGGATAACATTACAAAACAAAAACACAAAAACTTGCAAGTCTCATTACTAGCCTTGAAAAATATTTTTGTATATGCAATATTATATTATATAATATTGCATTATTTAAACACATTTTTGAATGATGCTAAAATTAGATATAGATTTCTAGTGTATGTGTTTTCGTAGTTTATGTAATATGTGTTTCTATTTCCTTAATATAGTAAAAGACGGAAACCCCATTAAATGAACACCCTTTCACATTAAATTGAAACTTAACTAGATATTTTGCAAAAGAGAAACTGGACGCCATTAAAATTTGCGTCTCACTTTACTTTGAAGTAAAATATTTAAGGGCTGTTTCTATATAGAAGCACACTTCTTTAAGGGTAAAATTATATCAACTATATAAAATTATTTTGAAATAAACTAGGGTAGATTTGGAAAGTTTTTAATGGTAAATTTCATTCAATTCAAGGGTGCAAAAATATAATCCACTCATTGACGGTTATAGAACAAAGAAACTGGAGATACTGTAGGGAAGTGAAAATAAGTTTTGTTATTTGGAGTGTCTTAGTGGATTGGAAATATTTTCGTGTTCAGGGAGTAGGTTATTCTGACCATTAGACACACAAAAAACTTATTATTTTTTTTTTCCAAACAATAATTTTTTTCACAAACTTTTTCAGCAAAACAGATGCTCAAATTTTCTAGTAATATTTAACTAAAAAAAAAAAAAAAAAAGTTTTATATTTAAAATTACAAAAACATAACATTGCATAGTAATGCAACATTAAACAATAAACATGGTTAAAATTTGAATTTTCACATTACCGCGTGGTATCTTAAAAGTGGATTACTTAAATATTGGATCATATTTGCAAGAATGATTGACATAACTAAAAATTTTAGTAACATTTAATCGTTACTTCATGTTAATTTTATATTTCATAACCGTTCAGTTTGTCAGACATCCGCTACCCCCGTTAAAGTTGATTAAAAGTTTATTAGTATGTATAAAATAATTATAATTAACAAATAAATGAAAAAAATATATAAAAAGAATGAACTTAATTTTCAATCCCTTAATCTATATTATACCTGTTTTTATTGCACTCTAACAGCATTATTAAATTGTCTTTATATCTTTCATAATGAATATAAGTAAAACAAGTCAAGTTTTCTTTCAAATTTAATTATGTTAAAATAAAAAGTGGATGTTTTCCTCATCTTGAGAGCAACTTTAATTAACATTTATAATAATATCTTCCCTCGAGGTTTATTATTATTTTAATAAACGTCATCAAAATAAGTATTTTTAAATTCTTTAATTGCTATGAAATTAATGTAGCCTGTACATTTAAACTTACTGAAAATTTCAAAACAGACAAAATTTCCGAGAGAAAAATTAAGAAATTACATTAAAAAGTGGACAGCAAACTAGTAAGTGACTACTTATGTTTACTCAAATTGCGGAAAAGGAAGTGACCGGAAGAGGAAACCACGTGACGGTAAAAGTGGGAGAAAAGTTGGTGCCAGCAGCAAGCTAGGCCTGAGCTACCTCCCACGTTTACCGTCAGGTGGTTTCCTCTTCCGGTACTTCCTTTTCCGCATTTTGAGTAAACATAAGCGGTCAGTAAGTACAGATTAGTAAGTTACAAAGTAAGATCTTAATGTGTTTATTTATTTTGATTTATCTTCTGTTGTTGTAGTTCATCAATATAATGTAAGGATATTTAAAGGCACTAAATATGTATCATATGCTACTTTGAAATCAAGATCGTCTTGGTATTTATTTGATTGCTATTTCTAAATATTTTACTAATTTATTATAGCTTTCAACATCAATAAAATATGTAAACAAATCATTCAGGTAAATATACAGTTGAGTTAACAAACAAAAATCTTAAGGAATTATACAAGGAAAATAATTTTATGATGGTTGTTTGGTTTTATATTAATATAATATTTTTTCTTTGTTATTATTAATTTTTTTTTCATTTAAAATTGACAACAATTTTCCTTATTTGCAAAAAAAAAAAAAAAAAAAAAAAACGAAATGCCTCATAGAGTTCCATTAATTAATTACTTATCATAACTTACTGAAGCTTTATTAATTACCTGAAATTTAATTAAAAGAAAATAAATATAAAAAGAAGATAGCATATCACAGTAAAAAAATTTGATTACTTTGGGAACCGCAATGATGTCTCTCTTAAAGCCGTAGACCACATAAAACACCACGTATGCTTTTTAATGAATAAACACGAAATGGCATCTTCAAAACTGATGACAATTTTTACCAGAATGTTAATTTAGCTCCACGAGAGAGCGTGAAAAACTGTAAAGTATGCAATTTGCGTGAAAATTCATCAGAAACATGCAAAAATTAGTATGAAAATGTTATGCGGGTTGCATAAAATGAATTTTCTGATCACTGCTACGGAGCTTCTGTTGGGTTTTTAGACAAACTAACGTTATTTATGTAAGTCCCATGAAGTGTTTTGTGATATGAATGCTTATGTTTTTCACTGGTCTATTCCTTCATCATCCTACATAGCACAATACTGTCCATGAAAAAAAAAAAAAAAAAGTTTGTTCTTTTAGTAGACTGCCCGATCAAAGTGTTATGACGTATCGAAGGGAAAAAAAATTAAAATGCAAGAATACATCATGGTAGACTAATACGTAAAATGCATTGAAACTTGAAAATATTGGATTGATTCTGTGTGTGTACGCGATGAATCATTTGACAGCTAGAGGTCACTTGAAGGTTACGCAACATTATCAGTCACTCACTGTAATCGTGATTATACTTTCTCGTGCGTTTAGCAGATGGAACATTGTATTCATTTATAAAAATAAATCTGCATGCCTTTCGCGTTAATTGCAGGCAACTTTTTTCTGCCGCAAGGAAATAAAAAAATTGCACATTATAGACTGAAATGCAACACTAAAATTGCAAGTTATTCATTTCGTTTTGGTACATGAAAGTAACAAAATAATAATAATAATAATAATGGAACTAGTAGATACTTAATATAATCCCTATAAAACTAAATTGTTAAATATAATGGGAATGATATATATAATATAATATATATATACATTTGATTTAATTACATTTATTTTGTATACAAAACTTTAATTTTTGTTTTCGATATATAATACAAAACTTTAATTTCTGTTCTCGATTTATAAGTAATTGTATTACAAATTCAACTTGCTATATTATGTAAACTTTAAACTCCCATGCTCCTGTGTTTAATCCCTTATTATTATTTTATTTTTTATTATTATTATTGATTTTATTTATTTATTTTTGCTTACATGCTTTAAATACAGTCAAAACGTAAGGAAAAAAATCGTACAGTTATTCTGCCCCTACAAAGAATAGAAAACAAAAACAACATATTCTGAAATAATCTTTAAAGTACTAGTAGGGGACCGACGTCGGCCATCAGACTCAAACTTTTCTCGTTAATAAAATCTGAAATTTTGCACAATGTTACTTCAGCTTGAGATAGTTTTAAATATATAAAAAAATTGGGGGTCACCGTGCAAATTTATGTTATCTGATTTTTTGAAATTTTAAGCCCATAAGGCCCAATGTTAATTTCAATAATTTTTTTTTTTGAACATTCAAACATCATAACATTTTTATCACTGCTAGGTGTGACCCTTAACTACACAATGACACCAAATTTAGCCCCAAAACACTTCTAGTTTTTGAGATATAAGGTCGGTACCCTACTCCCTTAATGTATTCTCTACGAATTATTATTCTTTATTATTTTTATGTTCATTTTTCATGCTTTATACATTTTGAAACAATTATTCGTTACATTATAAAATATTAAAGCAAAAAAGTAGGAATGGCTAAAATAATATCAAAAGTGGAATAATACAAACATAACCACACAACAAACTTAAACTTATCTAACAAGGAAAAATATAAACCAAGTTTACGCTTTTTCCTTGTTTTTGTGTTTTGTTTTTTTAATACAAAAAGGCAAACAAAAGATGTTTATTTCACTCAAGGTGAGACTTTTATAATCTTATAATTTTATAACTACATTTTTTTTCTCCCTCACAAGAAAAAGCATTTTTTTTTTTTTTTTCATTTTGTAAAGCTTTTCTGTAATATTTTGTACTAGTTTACCATGAAACCAAGAGTACAATACTCTCTGTATTATTATTAAAAGTTATTATATTTAAACAATTTTTTAATTAGTTTTAGCTTTAAAGTTGTTTATATTAGAGTAGTTCACAATGTAAAATATTTTTATGCCAACATAATTTTAAGTTATATAGAAGCATTAGATTTTAAACAGATAGCCTAAAACACATTCAAACACAGTTCTTATGACAAAATTAAGTTATCATAAAAATATTTCATTTTGAAATTGCACTTTAGGGTTATAAAGCCATAATCTATAGAAAAAGTTTTTAAAATTATAAAAGTGATTTTGGAAAAAAAAATACGTTGTCTAAATTACTCGGAAATATTAATATTTTCTTAATTTTCTTAAATGTATTTTATTATGTTTGCTTATCTTTGTTAAATATAACGATGTATACCTATATAAATGTTATAGATGATATAGCACGTAACTTCAATTCATAACACATTGTTAGGACCTGTTCACATACAGCGCAATATTTTGCACCGAGCAATACGTAAATTTGAATTCATAAAAATTTAGTGGTTTTCAAATATGAAGGCTGTTTATTCAAATTATTTTTACATTAAAAAAATATTGCACGCGGGAACATGACTTTGTGATCAATTTTTTTATAAGGTATAGTAGACATTCATGCAAAATAAATAAGTGAGTAATATTGAGTATTATAGTCGTTATTAAATAAATCGTTGTTTTTTTCTATTACGGCGAAAAGATCATGTTTTATTTTTCACCAATACATTTACATATTATAATAGTGAATTCATTATGAATTATCACCACATATGTATCCCTAAATTCTGCAAGTCAAAAATACCCCCCCCCCCCCTCCAAAGATAAAAAAACTTTCACTTAGCTGTACTGTAATCGGTTGTCCTGAAGTTTAGAAATAATTTGTGTCCATCAATTCAATTCAATCAATCCTTTCAGTCATTTTTTCAAAATATATACGCACCACATAAAAAAGTACATAATAAAAAAACTGCATGCCAAGAATCACTTAAATCACCAGTAAAAAAGAACTTTATGCGAAATAATTTCGTAGATGTAAAAGTTATTAATTAGAATGGATGTAATTAATGTTAAATAATTGTGTAAAAAACAATTATTACTGCTATAATACTGTGTAGTGCACGGCACGTTATAGACTGGTACTAATCTACTCAAACACCACTCCTTTCTTACTTGAACTGCCGCACTGTACGCTCGTATTATATTATAATATCCTCTCCTCTTTAACCTTGTCATTTTACCCAATTTGACTATGAACAAGCAAGAACACTAACTCATCAATAGTTTCCTGTCCATCAAAAACTATTCTATTATGTGATATCACCCACCATGCAGGCAGATACCTGTTGTAATATCAAAAGTGGCATGAGTCAGAATGTTAACTTCAAAACTGCTTCAAAATCGCTCAATATACATAATACATAGTCATATCTCTCTCTCTCTCTCTCTCTCTCTCTCTCTCTCTCTCTCTCTCTCTCTCTCTCGTTTAAGATATCATAAAATTATTTCCATATTTATTACTTCAATAGTTCAGGAATCAGCAAACAACATCATAGAGAAAATTTACAATTATAAACTTTATATTATATTTAAAATGAAAATGAAGAAATAAAAGTAATTCAAACATTAACAGAGTGGAAATCAAAATAAAGTTATTGTTCTAATGAAAATATACAAAAACTTTAATAATCACCATCATTATTAATCCATTATTTTGATTTCATAGTAATATTGTAATTTATTCTGTTTCTATATACTAAAACAGCAATTTTCACGTAATAACTATAAGCTTGCTGTGGATTAAGAAAAAGACAATGTTTCCCTAAAAAATAATAATGAAATTCTTTTTGAGTTTAAATGAATGTATATAACGCAAAATAAATTGGATTAATAAAAATGTAAACAGGATATTTATAAACAATTTTTTACAGTATTTTATAGCTTTGACCAGAGTTTTTTTTTATGATGACCTACTGAAGATTGTAAACAACTTTTTTTTTACTGGACATATTATATTAAATCATTTTCAATATTTTTTCTTTTTATATCGATGATGATATAGAGTTTTTTTTTTTTTAATTAATGCTAGTTTATAATCCTTTTTTTAATTAACTTTATTTTGTAGCGTATAGTAATTGAGTTATCGTGTGTTTTTTTAAACAAATAATTTTGGAATTTGGAAAATTCGTTTACCAATAAAATATTTTTTGAAATGGTCTCCATAGGTTAATATTTATTTCTATAATTATTTATTGAAAGCAAATGTTAAAATTAGAAAACATGCAATACATCAAACGTACACATAATTGTCATAAGTGAGAGGAGAGGGGAAATATCTGTATTTAAAAATTAAATTATCATACTTCTATAATATACAAGTGTTCTTTTAAATATAAGTAAATATTTAGAGAATTAGAATTTAAAAAAGTCAAAAATATTCACAATTATCTTAAAGCTATAGACCACATAAAACAACATGTGCTTTTTAATGAATAACCACGAAATGGGATCTTCAAAACTGATGACAATTTTTACCAGAATTTTGATGTAGCCCCACGAGAGAGCGTGAAAAAACTGTAAAGTATGCAATTTGCGTGAAAATTCATGTTTATGACGTCAGAAACATGCAAAAACTAGTATGAAACTGTTGTGCGGGTTGCATAAATCGAATTTTCTGATTCACGGCTACGGGGCTACTGTTGGGTTTTGAGACAAACTAATGTTATTAATGTAAATCCCATCAAGTGTTTTAATTGTGATATAAATGTTTATGTTTTTCTCTGGTCTATTTCTTTAATTCACATAATTTTTTAATGCAATATTTAATTTATTAGTGATCCATTCTTTCCAACTTATAAGTTAAAAATAATGATTAAACTATTATTAAATCTCGTTAAAGCGCGTTTTGTTTTTAAATTTCATCCAAGAAACAGGCAGTTTTACGTGCCCAATACATTCATGTTGGTACACACAGCACAAAAAATAGTTACAAAGTTACATACATAAAATTTACATGAGAATTATACAATAACACAAAAACTTGATGCAATAAAAAATTACATAATATACAGTTTTTTAAATGCATTGATAAGTATCGTGAAATACATCCACTTCCATTGAATTGAATGTAGAAGTAGATCTTGGGATAAAAGAATTTTTTGATACATCATTGGTACTTTATTAAATGTTATTCTATGTTAAAGTATTTTATTTTTTAACGTCAGAAATTGACTGACCCCTTGGCAGGATGCTGAGTGGGTGACTAACTCTCCACTGCAATGAAAAACATTTCTTGCCTACCATCACCTCTTCACCCCGATATATCTTGTTTTTTTATTACATTTTTCTCTCGTTTTTTCGAATAAACCAAGAAATGTACACAATGTCACGTTTTTAGTATTTCAGTGTACATTTTGGGACTTGATATAAGTCTTCTTGTTATATTTTTTCAATTTTTTTTTATGTATACAAAAATTTGTTTACTACAGTGTTTTTCAACGCTCTAAAAAAAAAAAAAAAAAAGGTTTATGATCCTATAAATATTTTTTCTAGGCAACTACTAAATACAAAACTACCCCATTATGATAAAAGCAATAACTATTTTATCTTTGCAGTCAATTATAAAGTTAACTTAAATAGTAACACCACACTGTGTGGAAGTTTTACAAGTTTGTTAAGAAATGCTATATTTATATTTTGATTTTTCTTTATACATAAAGAGATTGGTGTTTCAAAAGAACCTTTACATTATAAAATTTCCTTGTTTTTGTTTTTCAACGTATTTTCAATTACTTATTTAGAATTTATAAAGCAAATTGTAGCCTCTATTGATAGCGATACACGTTTATAAAAGAAAGATTCCCTTTTATTTGGTATTTAAAAGTATTTCCTTATAAAAATTTTAAAAAAATGTTTATCAAAACATGACAAGCTTATTTTTAATTACGCTTTTCTAAATTTTTGTTTTTAAGAAAAATTGCTGTCAAATGATGCCTTTTAAATTATAAGGAAATAATGTGATATTTTATATTGAAATAATTTATATTTGCAGTGAGAAATACTGTACAATAAAACACAGAGATTTATAATGTCGAAGAATCAAAAACAGCATTTTTGTTCGTATTTTTGTGCAATATTGAACAAGAGCAAGCAAGTTAATACTTAAAGCAATGTTATCTAGATGAAAGGGTTTGGCGTTCGTGTTACACCGTGTTATATAAGCAGTAAACTGACATTGAAAAGGAATTCGGCTCAACCGGGACTCGAACCCGGATCTTTGGTTTCCCAGACCACTGCGTTAACCTGCGTTAACGTTATCTAGATGCTCGGTATTTTAGACTCAGGGTTTGTGGGTAAGTCTTTAGTTCTATCTACATGTTAGATCAAAATTTCAAAAACAAAGTAATAAACTACGAGAGTGTAATACTTTTCATTTCAATGTTGCTTTTGAAATTTATTTTCTTGTTTTCTTTTTCCTTTAAAATGGAACTTGATTATATTTGTTATATTTTTAAAGCACTCGTGCTTTTCGTTTTTTACTTTTACAGTTCATTGATTTAGCTTAATGAAGTGAAAGAAAACATAATATTGGAAGCAAGTCGCTAAATATTTGGGTCTCTCAAAAACATGTTTTATGTTTTTCTCGTTTTACTTTACAAAAGCGTAAGGAATATGAAATTGAAGCCCAACTCACGTTCAAGATGAAAAAAAATATTGAATTATTTTACGCAAAGAACTCAATTTTTTTTTTTTTTTTTTTTTTTTTTACTCTAGTGTTATAGTGTCAAAAGTTACATCAGTGACAAATCAAAAGTAGCTCGTGCAGAATTTAACTTTATTTGTCTTATGATTTTAGACGCAATGGTGTTACCTCCCCCTGTCACTGAACGATGCGACACGGGGGTGGAAAGGACGACCCCTATACCAACAGAGCTACCCCTGGACATGACTTTCAATGATGGTCATGTGGTTGCTATAGTGGGATTTTCTACCCTTATGCTACTCTCCAGTATAGGCAACATAACAGTTCTCTACAGTATACTCAGGTAAGCATAACGTCAATTCCATATAGCATCTTATATGGAACGTAATAAAATATTATTTCTTATAAAATTTACCACCCATTAACTTCTTTTGTTTTGAACCTACAGAACAAGTAATGATGATTTTTTTTTCTTAATAAAAGGCAACTTTATAATAACAAAATGAAATAATGATGATAAAAAAGAGCATTAACCTTTTTTAATAAAATTTCCAGTTACAATAATAAAAATAATAATAAAACTATTGAGTAGTGTTACTTACATAATATACAAGCATTTTTTTCTTTCCTTCTATACTGTTTACAGAGAGTATAAAATAGCAATTCTCGTTATCGGTTGCTGTCACTTGCAGAAAATAATACAACATTTTATTTAATTGCTCGTTTCTTCCAAGCTAGTGCTCATTGTAAAATACATAGCTTATTATTTCATTCTTCTATAAAGATTCTTATTATTTTGACTTAAAATTAATTAACCTAATTATCAATTTTAATTAAAGCAAGATAAAAATGTAATGGTATGTTTTAACAAAT
This sequence comes from Ecdyonurus torrentis, assembly GCA_949318235.1. Lineage (NCBI taxonomy): Eukaryota > Metazoa > Arthropoda > Insecta > Ephemeroptera > Heptageniidae > Ecdyonurus > Ecdyonurus torrentis. The sequence continues at coordinate 21,558,868 of OX439131.1, forward strand.
TCTGTTTTTGCTTTTTAATTTGTTTACATATTTATTTGATCATTTAATATACTATCAATAATTAATAATATACTCAACGAATAGAAAAAAAAATGCATACTGCTTTTTTTTTTTTTTTTTTTTTAAGCTGAGTTTTTTATTTTTGTTATTTAACAACTTTCTTTTTAAATTTTTAAATAAGAAGTAATATATAGGAACAAAAGTCTTGAAAAACATTAAAGAAAATATAAACGTGTTGTACCTACGTAACATGCATGCGACTTTATCAGAACAAATTCTTATATTTTGTGTCTTACTTTATTATTATTTTTTTATTTTCCGCACTGGCAATAATTTTATATAAAATGCTGTTCAATACATACAAAACGATAAAGTAAACATTTCAGAACTAACATCACTACGCTTCCTTAATTTTCTTTTCTCTCATTCTATGTTATCTTAAAATGTTTTTGCACACCCAAGAGAAAACTACCCGCGTTCGTCACAAATAATTTAGCAAGAAATTTGCTGACTTTGTAAAACATAAAACTTTTCCAAATTAAACGTTTATAATATAATTGATATCTCTGAATAACTTGAAAATACTATTGTATTATTTTCAATGAATAATTATTTCAATGTTCCTTTGAGATTTTGAACAGAATTAAACAATAGATAAATTTAATAATACTTCAGTGAATAAAGAACTTAAAAGCTTTGGGTTTTCTTCAATAAAAGCTAAAATAATCTTGAGTACTTACTTTTCCATTAATATAATTCTCTTAATTTTATTGATCAAATATTTATCTAAAATGATGAAACACTGACAAATGACGAGAAATCACCAAATTATTTAACAAAAATGTTTGTTATTAAATATACGAGTAACGTGAATATTTTTACAATTAAGTGATTGTCAAGAAATCGATAATTAAGGAAATCTTATATTTGATTAACGCTACTTCTCCTTTTTACTGTTAACTATTATATAATAATTATTATGTAACTTAAAAATACTCTCAATAGTTTCAATAAATAGGGTTTGAAAAAAAAAAAGAGAGACAGAGAGATTTTTTATTTTTATTGAATATTAAGCTTGAAGCTTGATTAAATGTGATCGGGAACAAATTAATTTAAAGGTAGGAATTGCTAAATTTTGCGTATTTATTTTCATACTTCAAAAGTGTCAAATATTTTTACTGTATATAAATGTTTTTTATCTAATTTAAACATAAATGAAAGATAATGAGTATCTGAAAAGGTATTATATTATTTTAAATTTAATTCCACTGCCTTCTTATATATAAATATAATGGGAAAAATACATTTTAAAAAGCTGCTTCGTGGTTATAAACTTATAACATTTCTATTCAAGAAAATAAAGAGAGAGCAAAAAATGTATGAGATAAAAACGTATTGAAAGAGAAAAAATAAAACCAACTTTAAAAAAAGCTGTTTTCATTGTAAGGAGATGAATAATATTATATTTCCATATAATGATTAGTTTTGATCTTCTTTGCATAAGAAAGAAGAAGAAGAAATTCGTTGAAATAATTTTTGTAATAAAGAAATATATATATTGATTTATTATTAATTCTTCTAAATTATTTGATCTCGTAATGGCAATTTAAAATTCAGTTTCAAGAATAATTTTTTGTATAAGTTGAAAATTTTTCCAATAAAAGGAATATTTTTGATTGGTATGAAAATATGGTTATACAATTACTTAAACAAAAAAGTATTGATTTTTTATTCTACGCGCAATTTTCAAATATTATATAACACATTTTTAAACACTTTCTCACAAACATCAGTATTAATTTTATATAAGAGATTATATATTGTTTAAATATATATATATATATATATATATATTTTCATTAGGAACTAAATTCCTTGAAGTCGACCTCAAAACATTATTATAGTCAATAGAATAAATTATGTTTGTTTTATCAATAAATTTTTGTATTATTTGTGTAAGAAGGGTTATTAAAAGTACAATTGGATTCTTGCTGCGTGTTTCAGATCTCGAACTAAATCTCAAATCAACCTGATGCTCTCACATCTTGCAGTCGCTGATCTCCTAGTCACATTTCTCATGATGCCATTGGAGGTAAATTATTCCTTATTTTTTAATCAAAGTAATTGAAAACAATAATAAATGAAATTATTCTTATCATATTTTCTATATAATTAAAATAAACTATAGAAATTGAGCTTCATTTTTCATTGGGATCAAATTTGATCATTTATGTATAATCATGAACTACAATTTCTAATTAATTCAAAATAAATAGAGTTTTTATTTATTATTTTCCAGATTGGATGGGCGTGGACGGTCCAGTGGAAAGGTGGAGATGTGATGTGTCGACTCATGTCTTTCTTTCGTGCTTTTGGTCTTTACTTGTCGGGTTTCGTAGTGATGTGTATTAGCATTGATCGCTACTGCGCGGTACTTCATCCTCTCGCGGTGGGTGCCGCGGAGAAAAGGGGTCGTCGTTTGCTGGCTCTGGCTTGGACCGTCAGCTTTATTTGCAGCTTTCCTCAGGTAAGACAACGTCTAATTAGTGTAGTGCAAAAAGTATAATGAAAAAGTGAGTGTAACTAATCAATACTTTCATTACTATTTGCTTTTATTTCCCGTTTATTTTTCTTTCTTTTGCTTGATATTCGATATCACAAAGAAAATAAAATGATATTTCATGTCAACAATTATAACCACCTACCTATTCTTTTGTAAGAATTTAGTAAAACTATTTTAAAGAGATTAATACAAAGCAATAAATAAAAAGAAATGTTATTTACTATATATTCTGTATACTAAATACTTGCATACCTCATATAAACAGAATATAAGCGATACGATATCATGTTTTAATATATTGCTAAAAGACACCATTTGTTTTCCACCATTGTGTTTGGTTTAATTATTTCAATTTCTACATATCTTTTGATTAACTTAATTTTGTGTATGTAATAAGTGTTATGGTGGAAATAATTGAATTAAAAACTGTGATAATTGACTTTAGAAAAAAGTAACATAAAAAATACATCTTACTTTTTTTTTTGTATACTTTTTAGTCTTAATGCATTGACTGTATCAAACAAAATACAGAGTAAAATGACCTGGAATATTAGAGTTTTTAAGTATTTATTTCCAAAAGTTATTTCACAATTAATGTTTTTTAATGCGAGTTGCGAGATGAAATCTTATAATAACAAAATCAAGTTCAATATACATAATTCTTTATATAGTATAAACATAATTTATATAAGCTAATAGTATTATTCAATGTATCCTAATAAGGTATTCAATAAAATTAAGAAGTTAAATATAGTTGATGTTCGTATTTGGAAAACCAGATTTTTTTAATACTCATCATGAATAAGAAGAAGAAGAGTGAAATAATATATGTGGGGGTTTTGATATGCAGCAAATTTCGTATAAACCTTATTGCTTGGTAACACAGAGGTGAAAGATTGACATTGAAATTAAAGTCTCGTCATTTTATTACATTCATACAAAATCTGTTTTTATAGCCTTATTTTGTAGGTAACCTTCAACCCTTTTAAACTATACATAATAATTGTAATTAAAAAATAATACATAAAATAATATCTCAATTTAAAATTCTACAATTTTTATTAATATCATATGTTAAAAACTAACCAGAAAAGGAGTTATAAAAATAAATTTACCAAAAATATAATAAATTATATCAATTTTATTTTTTAATTTATCGTTCATTGAGTTAGGATACAAAAAAAAAATCTGGTTCAATCACCAAACATTATAATGTTAATGCTGGTGGGGACATACTGTGTACTGTACATTGTATGTTATAGGTTATTAATGTTATTATATACACAACTTTATACAGGCACAAGTTGCTGTGTAAACCTACACGATATTTGTTTTATTTTATTTATTCATTCATTTTTTTTTTAATTTATTTTAGCGTATACTAAATAGAAATATATATGTTTAAAATATATTTAATAATACACGTATATTATTTTGTATTTTATTTTGTTATAAATTTAGAAAAGAAGAGAGTTCAACACCCACTCGTTGAATAAATTTTTTAATTTGTTACATTATAATATTATAAATGTGTAAAAAAAGAAGTAATATTTTACATTTTATACTCTTAACTGAGGTGTTCTTTTTCATATTGTTTCTTTTGTTTCTTTAGGCACTTGTATTCACAGCCCAACAACATCCAGAACACCAATGGTTTACTCAATGTATCACGTACGGGGTGTTCAAGACCCACACTCAACAAGTACTGTACTCAGTGGCCGGTGTTGTGTTCATGTATATTCTGCCTCTAGTTACCATTGTGTACTGTTACTCAGCCATCATAATGGAAATCTGTCGCAGAGCCATCGATACTGGAGGTCAGTGAAAAATTTAGGGGAAACGTAACCATTATTATTATTTTTTAGGTCATCCAATCAAAATGTCATGATGTTTAAAATGTAATGAGTTTTTCGGACCTTTTTCTTCGTACATCTCTTTAGTTTCTGCACATTATATACTATAAAGTAATTTTCATTAAAAATATATTTCTTACGTTAATTAAGTGTCGAAAAAGTAATTTAAGATTTCATTATTTTCAAAAGAAAAAAAAGTATCAACTTCAACAATTTTTTTTAACTACTAACTAAAATCTAAATTAATTTAATGCCATTATTACTGAGACTAGAACAATAAATGAAAACGTCTAGATATAAACCTAAAATAATTGGCACAATTTACGTCAAAATAATACATGACATTTTTACTTTGTTATAATTGGTTTTGTTTGTGGTTTCAGAACACAAAATGCGACGCTCAAACTCTGGCAACTTGTGTCGAGCTAAAGTGAGAACTCTGAAGATGACGGTGACAATCGTTGGTGTTTTCATCCTCTGCTGGACACCATATTACGTCATGTTGATCTGGTCAGTACCACCTAAATATGTTATTTAATTTAATAATCAAATTATATTTCAAGCTGTTTTTACGTTGTTAAATTTTGCTATACAATAATAATTAATTAATAATAATTATGCTGTACATTTGATATGTTATGCAACAATAATTATTATTTAATATAGAATAAATTTTGTTGTTATGGATAAATGCTACTGAAATAGAGCTAGAATGATTATTACGCATTTATATGTGCCCTTGTCCACGAAAGGGTGGAATATTAATACAAACAATTATCAATAATAATTTAAAGAAAACAGTTACAGTATTTTCTGGTGTAACCAAATTATTGTATAAAAACAATGGTTTAATCATAGGCATAAAGTGTGTATAGAAATGTTATATTTCAAAAGCTTTTCATTACTCAGCTTATTCAGGTTTATTATCATTGTTGTGGCTTCTGTTACCTGATATTGACATCATCATGCTGGGTCAATAGTAACGAACAATATTATGTCATATAATCATCTAAAACAGATTACGTTTTAGTTTCAACCTTTACAACTATTATCATATCAAAAACAGACTGTGAATATAATGCAATAAAAATATGAACGATATAACTGAGTAATCACGATACAAACTATCTCTAGTATATATATATATATATATATATATATATATATATATATATATATATATATATATATATACGTATATATGGTTATTCTTTGAGTAAGTCCTTGCTTACGACTTGCTACTTTAAAACAAAAGTTAAAAATATAAAAATCTTTAAACATCAACAACTTTATTATCTACTCATATGATTTATTGAATTATGTACAATTTTCTAAAGCAAAGCGGGAGAGAGAGAGAGAGAGAGAGAGAGAGATGAAAAACGAGAAGAATACAAAAAAAGCATGGTATTATGTTTTTAAAACAAATTTTAAACAGCTAAAAACATTTTACGTAAGTTTAAGCTACCAATTTAAATAATAAATGAATACTTCAACTAACTACACTTGTGCTTTTACATACATTTTACAATAGCTTTTAAAAATAGACGTGTACGTAGAACTTTTCAATTAATCTAAAGATGCTTTAGTGAGCTTTATACAAACGAAAACGTTTACATTGAAAATTACATGTTTTACTGAAATTATTATAAAACAGAATTTAGGAATTTAGTTGAAATTTATTTTATACAATATTACTGTTATTTTTAAAATTAAAATATTTTCATAAATTATTTTAATAACAAGTTTTTGTATTAATTATAATACTGTGGTAACTTCTTAGGTATTTATTTGCATATATTGTATTGTACAAAATATAATACAATAATGTTTAAAAAAACGTATCAAATTACATTTTTTTCCTTTTTTTTTTGTTTTTTTTTTGTTTACCCCATTTTACAATATAATATTAAACATTCATAAAAATTATACATAATAGAGTTTTAATTATATATATATATATATTATATATATTATACTCGTATATATATAATTATATATTTTACTCCTGTCTTGTGACTTTATTTAATATTATTACTTTTATTATTTATTACTAATTTTCGGATACTATGATTTGTTATTATAATCCTTACGATGTATGATAAAATATAATTATAAACCAATATCATTTTATTTATTTAACACGTCACAGAAATTAGTAATGCAAATAACTATAGTGTAATTTATAACAGAATATAATTTACTCGCCACTATTATATAATACGTTTTACTAACATGAAATCGTATTATTTTACAATACCAATATAAACCACTAATAAAATTTACTATCATATTATACAGTAATTTCTATGATGTTTTACTTGCTATTGTTTATAATTCCATTGTATCTTTAATTAAACAAAAGTTGCTCCAAGTGTTATCATTACAAGATTTATTATTAACAATATAAAATATTATGTTTTGTTTTTTAATTTTAATTTTAGTTAAATAAACAACAACAAGATAAAAGAAAACAATGCAAATTAAGTTAAAAGTGTAATGTGATCTTTTAACTTTTTGAGCATTGAGAGAGAGAGAGAGAGAGAGAGAGAGAGAGAGAGAGAGAGAGAGAGAGAGAGAGAGAGAGAGAGAGATTTTAATGATTGGATCTTGCAATCCCTTTTCTGTCATATTATTCCCTTTACTGTTTGTTTCTCCTTCGGTTAATTTTAAACTTATTTCAAAAATTTAAAAATAGTTTTCTTTAAATTAATAATATAATTAACATGAGAATTACAAGTATACGAGTTGAAACAGATTATATTTTTATAAATTTTTAATATATTCAGCCCTCATATCACGATATAGGTCTAAAAATTGTTGCCAAGAAAAATAAATCTAATATTTCAATTTTTTTTTTCTTGTCAGTTTATATATTTCCCATTTATTGACATTCACACACACTGCAATCTGAATTTGAAAGGCTTTTCTTACTTAGAAACTTCAATCATGCCATTTTCGACTCCTATAACACGCATGATATGTGGAGAAAACAGGGAGAGAAAGATACGTGGATTTGAAAAGTGTAATCCAAAATCAATTTAATCATTGACCGCACAGCCCAATCATCCCAACATTTGACAGCTTTGCGAAGAACATATCAATAGTCACATCAACTTCTCACAACGTAAAACTTGTGTTAATTATTAGAAATTAAAATTAAATGAGACTTTTTTCTTTCAAAATGATAAATAATATCCGCTTCTACAGTAAAATCAGCTAAGAAATTGGTCACTTATTATAAGTATTATCACTATTATTAGTTTTTTTAATCAATAATAGATTTCATATAAGTGCTTTCCCAACAAATTAAAAATCGTATAAAAAGATAAGGCATTTTAATTTATGCAAGTTTATGTAAATCATTGAAATAGAAGAGAAGAAGTGGAAGAAAAATATATAACAGTGGGAGAGAGAGAGAGAGAGAGAGAGAGAGAGAGAGAGAGAGAGAGAGAGAGAGAGAGAGAGAGAGAGAGAGAGAGAGAGAGAGAGAGAGAGAGAGATGTAAACGCGGCATTTGAAAACGCAACTTTTCATAGGTAGACAGGTACTCTTGTAGGTTGCAACAGTACATTATACATACACGGACAAATAAATATGTAATATTATGCAAGCTTATTTTCAGCATAATTGGTTCAATTTAGCATAATCTATGCTATACTTCATAATATCTATGTTATGAAGCATAAATAATACAGCATAATTGTTTATGTTGTTATAATTCAGCATTATATAATGATATAAATCCAGTAATAAATGTAATTTATTCTTTCCGTGTACTATTTAAATTTGTTTAAATTTGCACAAACATAGAATTTCTTAATTTGAAAGGCAAAGAGTTACAAAAACAAGGGAGCAGGTATTAACGTATAATATAATGTATCATAAGTCAAATTATTTACTTATTATTTTTAAACCCTATACTTACATAGAAACAATAAATATAAAGGGATAACAAAAACAAAACACATACAGTAGAATTCGAGTTAAATACTCGTATCTGTTTCCAGATTGATAGAGCATATTATTATAATATTGATGATGCATTAACATTTTACTATTATATATAGAAAGCATAAAAATATATAAAGCATAGAAATCTCATGAATCATATAAATAATATTATGTAATTGATATTATTAGTTCCTCTAACTGCATTATTAACTGCTTATTAGTTCCCTAGTACTGGAAACTGCATATTGTACTAACGTATACGTTTTAAAAAATTTGATGTGTATTTTTTTTCTTCTTTTTTATATAATATACTGTAATATAAATATATATTATTTTCTTGTAGTTTCTGAAGACAAAAAAAATCATTAATTACTCCTCTCAAGAGTATATATAAGAGAGAAAGCGAGAGACAGATAGATTTTGCATGGTATCATAAATTAATTAAATTATCAACTTGAAAGCTACAAATCCAGTAGTTCAAGGTCTAGTATTATAGTGATGATATGAGAAATACATAAAACAAAACGTATAAATTATTCATATATCACTTGACCTTCCATCATATATAGTAAAATATGATAATGGACAATGAATGTATACAGTTTGAACCCAAGGGATGAAAGTTGCAACCATATGTCAAAGAAACATTAATTAATTACAAAAAAAAAAAAAAAATAAAAAAAAAAAATAAAAAAAAATTACTGCGCATATGAAATAATTAAAATAAAATCAATATGCTAATTAATATCTACAAATCATAAATATTAACAAATACGTAGTAGAATTAAAATGAAATATATATTTATAAAAAAAAAACTCGATGCTTTTGTTTTCAATCAATAGAATTGTTTGCATCACTAAATATTTGTAACTGGCAATAAAAATAATATTGTTTTTATTAAAATCAAGTATTAAATTGTAATCACAAACATTTTGCATATAGGTTTGTATGTGAAATGTACTATGTAAATAATTTTTGTGCTATTAATGCTGAGGTGTTTATATAAAACAAATTATTATTAGAATATTGATTATAAATTATTCACAGCTATTTTTCAATTTTATTTGAATTGATTTTATTTTAAGGTATTTTATTTTAATAAAGTAATAACTCATGTGTATTTATTTATTTGTAAATATTTAATCATATAGAAGGAAATAATTATTTGATAGAAAAACACGTTACCAGAAGTGTTCATAATTCACTTTTTATTAAAAAATATTGAAAAAAACAAACTATTATTTTGTATACGTACCGTTCGTTGATTATACTTTATATATTATTGTCATTATATTCTTTTGTCAATAAAAGATCTGGTTTTTATATTGAAAAATAATAATAAACATATATTTTATTACTTTTTCTTTGATAAAAAAAAATTATTACCGTTTGTTTTGAAATACGAGAATAAATATTTTAATTGGATCAGGATTACTTTTATACTCATTATATTAACATGATTTAAAGTTTCTACTATAATAGAATCTCAAAATATAATTTTTGTAATAATTTAAAATATTTCAGTAAAGTAAACATATTTAAAATATAATTTTTAGAGTGCCGTAATATTTTACATCATCATCACTTTTATAATTTTCGTACTCATTCGAAAAAAAAAATCTAACTAATTTTTTATGCTATTTAAATTTTCAATCCATGTAATATATTTGAGTGAGATTAAACATCAAACTATAATTATAGAGAATTATCATTTATATTTGATACAATTTTGTTGATGTAGGATTATTTTACAAAAGAGTACACACCATTATAGTTTATTTTTAAAACGATTTAAAAATTATATATAAAATTTGAAATAACAAAGTTTTTGTTGACTTTAAATTTATCATGCACTGATTAAGCAAAAAAAAAAAAAAAAACTCTCATTATAAAAGAATAAAATATAAAAATGTTTTCCAAAATATACGTTAAAATTTATTCAACTAGGAAATTGGGTCGTTTATTTTGCAATATTTGTTCTCGATAAGACAGAACAGTCTGTGTTTTTATTTCTTGTTATGGGAAACAATTGTACGTACTTATCAAGGTGTTTGGTTTCGTAGTAATACTATAAATTGTACAGTTTTTGCTATGGCACGTACGAAGCTAAAAACAGAACCAACTTCATGCTGGTTGAGATAAACTTTTGTACATTCATTGCTCTTATAGAAATTTTATTATTTAGAGATAAATGTACTTGGTCATTAATATATATATATATATATATATATATATATATATATATATATATATATATATATATATATATATATATATATATATTAAACTTTTGTATTGCTATTCAGTTTTCTATTTCCATAAAACAGTGTGATATTAAAGTCAATCAGTATAGAAGTTCCTCTCTCTCTCTCACTCTCTGTCTGTTGCTGAATAAATAAAGTTTGAATTTAATTTAAATATATTAACCACTGAGTGGTTTGTAGTTAACAAGTCTTGTTCACTCTTCGTAATAAAACTGATGACTGCAACGTTTTCAAAGTCCTTCTCAAAAGACATGAAACTTTCACAAACTAGTTTTTTTAGTTTTGAAATCTTTGAGGATAAAGTTTTGACCATTTCTAAAAAATATTTGAAGTATGCAGAAAATTAATCTTATTGCTAAGTGTTTCAAGCTTCAATGCTCAACATTCTTAAAGAAATAAGAAAACCTTCTTAAAGATGGAACACTGTCAAAGGAAAGTTTTTAGTAAAACTAGTTTATGAACGCGATGGATAACATTTTTGTTGCCAGAGAATGAAAAGTGTCATAGAATCAGACAAAGCAAACTTCTTGCTTACAGTCATTCTTTACTTTGTTTGACTTTGGGTTATCTTTTGATGTTTGCATTTTGGCTGCAAACTCTACTCAACTATTGAGCCAGTTTCAATATTTCCTTTATTAAGAACAACTGATCATGAATTCACTACCTGTTTAAGACGTTTATATGTATGGTTGATCTTATATTGTGGTTGATCATTGTTATATCTTCGTTTAGAACTTTAGATCTGCGTTTCTTCTGCAAAGTATAGTAAGCAACTTTAACAATGATTGGCTGCTCCAAAAAATATTCACGTTCATTGGTTGATCTTGTTTTTAGAACCGATTAAAATGAGTTCCTGTTGTGAATTTTACTTCATTTAAAGTTCCAACAGGTAGTGACGTCAAGATCATTGATCAGATGTTCTTATATCGAAGCTGGCTTAATAGTTGTGTGTAGTTTGTAAAACGAGCTTAACAGCAACTTATTTTTATCGGTTCTAAAATCAAAATCAACCAATAAATGTGTGTATATTTTTGAGCAGCCAATCATTGTTAAAGTTTCTTACTATACTTTGCAGAAGAAACTATATAACATTACGTGATTTTTTTTTTTCTTACTAAATCTATCTGAATCGAATCCACTCTTTGATCTTTATAAGCAATAGTTATCCCTTTAGCGTTTAGCGTGTTATTTTAACTTCATAATAATACTAAAACAACTGACCTTAATATAATTATGTTTTGCTTACAGGTACTACATAGATCGTACTGGTGCTTACAACTTGGATCCAAAAGTACAGCGACTGTTATTCCTGTTCGCTTGCACCAACTCGAGTTTTAACCCCTTGGTGTACGGTGTGTTCAACATCAGGCGTAGGAACCAACTTCCAGCAGCACCGCTGTCATCAGTGATGAGAAGTCACGTGGCCATGTCTGGTCGACCCTCACCTCCGCGAACCTGCTCTGCCAGGGTAATGACACTTCGAGATGATGCTCGATATACAACTGCTCGACGACCTACTGTATGACATGACGCTTCACCTGATGACTGCGAGTTTGAACTGGTCCATCTACGGTGGTAAAAAAAAAAAAAAAAAAAAAAGACTTACAGGCAATTTTTGTTATTATCATCTGAGATGACTGGAATATTTCATCTAAAATGATAGACTTAAACAGCGTCTTTTAATGACAACTTTAATATTCTCTCTTTAATGTTTTACATTTCTCTAAAAATACTTTTTTTTTTTTTTTTTTTTTTTTTTTTTTTTTTTTTTAAGTGAAATATAAATTAAATGCTTTGAGGGTTGAGTTTGTTATCTTGAAAGACTGACAACTTAAAAAAAATTATTATTTAAAGGTATGAAAATTGCGGACTTTGAAAGTTGAACGTATTTAGTTCCTTTTTAGTAAAAAAAATATGAAATTTGGATACTTAGGATCTAAATTAAAAGAAAATAATAATGATTAAAAAATATTTTAAGAGAGACGCTGTTCATTAAAATAAAAATCCAGATATTCTATTTTATTGTTAGAATTAGGTTGTGTAATTTTGAAACAGATTATTACTTATACTTATCAACGTGAAAGTGTGTTCATATTAAAATATTTTACGTGAAATTATATGCATTCTTGTAAACATTCCTAAATATAACACTTTGGATTTTAATTTTACGAGTAGACGATTACAGAATAATAATAAATCACGATATATAGACAAATTTTATCCTATCTGGGACATGCAAATAACATGGAAACTAGAACTATTTTTATTAAACTAATTATAATTACTTGTTATTTTCATATTATCATAATATTGATCATGTCAATTTAGAGCGAGACTCAATTATTTCTGAATCTCATTAAGTACCATAATTATATAAAAGTTTCTGTAACTATATCACATATTTATTGACATTATTATGACCTTTATACTATGTGCTTCATTTGCATATAAAGGTACAACATTATAGGTAATTCTTTGTGGAATGTATATTACATTATTTTTGTATTTTCTAATTATATCTGAATATGCATGTAGATTATAAATTTGTAATATAAACTATATTATAAAATATAATATGAAAAAAAAAAAAAAAAAAAAAAAAAGTAACACAATCGATTTTGTATAAAAGTTATAGCGAAAAAAAAAATCAAGAAAATGATACAATTACTATCATATTATTATGGCTATCATGTTTCATTAAATAATTCTAGAATATATTATTGTGTACAACTTATTGCTGAAAAATAAACACAATTTTCCTTTGTATAAAAATAAAGGGAAAATTATCATATTATAACATATATACAGGGAAAATAATCAGCTATATTCAACAAGATAATTTTGCACAATTTTAATGTCAGATACATCAAAAGTCTTATATTTTTCTCGTCAACTATTTTTCACACGCACGATAAAAAGTTCACACAGTATGACAACCAGACATGGGCACGAGCACCTTGTTTGAGTGACCATACAACATAGATTTGTGCTTCTACAAAAATAATAATAATAATAATATGATGTCGTGAGTTTACTGTTTTACTGTGTTTTGTGTACAACAGAGTAAATCTGAAGCTTAGTTTTACCATATAATATAATGGTTTTACCTTTTTGAAGATTAAATTTAACTATAACTTAATTATCACAACTAAGTAAGTGTGCAATAGTACAACATAGATGAGCCAAGTTCGAGTTTAGACTTCTTCCCGTGTGGAAAATCCAATTTTGGCGTCAGAAACTTTTAGTAGTAATTTCTAAAAATTCTTGTATGTACAATAGTTTAATAAAATGTAATAGAACTCAACATAAAGGAAGGTTAAAAGCTACGTTTGAAATAAATACAGAATGTTAACGTCAATATAATATCATTTTACAACTTTTCTATTTAAACCATTTTAATAAACTACTTAAAGTAACAAAAGTTGGTAAAAGGTTTTATTTGGTCAAGCTAATAAAAAAATGTTTAAGATTTAAAAAATAAAATTTGGCTTGCATTGACGGTTAATTGTTGACGTTTTACTATAGCTGTTTATTGTTCATTGGGATACGATTCAATGTATTTTCTTTTTCTAGATTGATGTAAAAATATTTATATAATATTATTATAATACAATAACTGTATACATTTAACTCTGTAAGTGTTTTTAAAAAAAATCAGTGAAATGTTTTGGGGAAAATGGTATGCTTATCAATGATAAAGCTTATATAAATATGAAATTTTACATTTGGTGTGAATAATAAAATAGTTTAAATGTTTATATGTATATTCCAATTTTAATGGCGTAAATGATCAAATTTCTTGTCAATACAAAAATGATTACATAGCTTGTGTATAAATATTAAAACCTGTGTAAACGAAAAGTAGTGTAACAATGAATAACAATATATTTGATTAATAATTTCTCAAACAGTAAAACTAAAATTCTTTGTGGTAAAACACACGTAACGAACAAATTTAACTTTTTTTATGTATTATTCATTCGAAATTGAAGAAAAAAAGTAATATATATATATATATATATATATATATATATATATATATATATATATATATATATATATATATATATATATATATATCTCCTTTCTTAAATATATGATATTTATTTCTCTTACGTCATAATCATTTTGGTTTTTGATAACTAAAAATTATTACGTAAAACATTGACATAATAATTTTTTAAACAGTTAATTTTATTTGCGATTGATTTGGAATTTGCACTGCTGCGTGAGAGTACAAAGTTGAGTCATAAATAAAAATGATGATCATTGATCATTTTAATTGATCACATATCACGTTGTCTACGTCTCGTGCTTTTCTTTTAAGTCACGTTTTTTGTATCACAGTAATTTTTAATTATATGAAAATGCTGAATCTTTTATAACTTTAAAGATGCAGTGTTATCGTATATATGTTATCGCAGAGTTAAGAGAGTATTCCGCAGAAAAATCATGAAAAGTTATTCAAAATACGATTTTTTTTTTTTTTGTCAACATTTTTGCTGCAAACGATTCACTCTATATATTTGCAAAACTGAGATAATAAATCAAAATTATTGCTTTTCAGTACATAGTATGTAGTATATGTAGGTAAAAGTTGTGAGATATGACTCCCAGTGGAATTAACTTCCGTTCAAATAATTTGCAGATATAACACTCGACAAAATTTCTCAACGCCCACAAATTATTGGAAAAAATTAATATTCTCTTGAGAATTTATATTCACAAAAATTCTAGAGGGAAAATCTGCTACATTCATTGCATGAAGTATAACTTTTTTTATTATTTACATGTAAATATTTGGTCCCAAAGCATTACAATTTTATTTCACGTAATGACCCAGGTCTTAAATCTCAGGGTGTCTACCATATATTTTTTTTCATGAACTATATAATACTTCATAGGAAAATTACAGTAAATTGATGTAACACTTAACATTATTGTTCGATCTCCTCACTGTAAGAATGTAAAAACATGTGTGTACATAAAAAATAAATAATAAAGATCTCTTATATGTTAAAGGTTGTATTTTATTTATAACATTCTTGTGTGTATACAGAAATTCTCTATATAGTAAAATTATATTTTATTTCGTTACTTTGCCGGGAAAAAAAAGATGTAATGTATGCGCATTGTAGAGCACACATGTTGCTAGTTTAGAATAACATAAGTATATTATGCTGAACATCTTAACTATTATGCTATACATGAAGTATAATTTTTATAAGTATAATTTATGTCGTTATGTATAAATGTTGCTGCATTGAGCTAGCATAATTATTAAGTGTTTAAATGCTCGTCGGTGTATGATCAAAAAAGAAAAATATTTTTAGATTCATTAACTGAATTCCTCGTATTTAACAAAAAATATTGATTTACAATAATTAACAAGTTGCTGTGAATTTTTTATCGATTAATTAATGAAGAGAATATTTAACGTCGTTAGAGAGTAATAAAATGACAATGCTTCTTTCATCGATTTTTTGCACTTATTATCATCCTTGACATTGAGTTATTTGACTTGTTAATTTAAATGATAGAACGAAGTAGCTTCTGTTAAGATATAATGGTATGTAGGTGACGATAGGTCACCAGGCTGACCTTGTAAATATCAATGACCTCTTGACCTCTTCGCCTTGAGTATTTTCATAGATCAGTGAACATATATCTGCAAAATTGGCATAATAACAATAAGTAGGTAGGCTAGTCAGATTTAGCTTTTTTATCCTCCCACTCTTATCAGTTTCCTTTGGTTCAGTTATCAAAATAGAATGTATAAACTATACTGCAATAAAAATGCCTCATATAGTCTCATTTGGTATTAACTACGTAATGTGCTATCTAAATAATACAAAGTGGTAAAATAAAATTATGCCTTAAATTTGTTGTAACTCGCTCATCAAAATGAAATTATTGATTTTTTTTAATACAACTAAAATCATCATTAAATATATGTATATGTATATATATATATATATATATATATATATATATATATATATATATATATATATATATATATATATATATATATATATATATATATATTATAATCAAAAGCTCTAAAAGAAATTCTTCAAAATTGACGAATAGCAATTCATCAACTCATTACCATTGACGAGAAACAAAAGCCAAGTTACTATGCTGATCATAGACTCACATACGTTTCCGGTTTCATGTAATACGCATGCGTAATACGATAAATCGGAAGCGGATATAGTTAAATCTTTAAGTCGTAATAAGTTGGTTTTGTTTTTACTCGTTACTTGCTTTTTATTATTTTACTTTTATGATCTTTCCTTTTTTATGCGTTATATTCTTATAGATTTATAATTCAGTCTAGGAAATTACTATAAAAACTTTACAAAATTTTAACTTAAGGAGAGGTGCACATACAGTACACATAAAAAATAAGCACCTTTTATAAACTTTTTGAATGTATGAAGCATATTAAAAAATTTATAGAGATTTTATAGTACTAAAGTTTTTACCATAGTATCGAATAATTTTTAGTATCTGCACGTCTAGGTTTTAGTGCCACAATATTTTTATTTCTTTGTTATGATGGCCACATCAATTAAAATTTATTTAATTTTCTACAATATATCATAGCTTATAGCATGTAAATATCTGCATAGAGAGGTAAATATTGTAAATTTCATTTTTATTAAATTGCCTATAACTTTTATATTGTTTTCATGAAGCCTTTGTAAACTGTATTTTACGTTGAAATTTTCCAGTAGTTGAAGTGATTTAAATAAATAAAATATAAATACATTGAAACACAAACACACCTTTAGTCAATTACAATTGAATTGTTTCAGATTTATAAAATAATAATACTATTTACATAATGCTCATTTTTCTTCTTATCTCTTATATTGTTTTTAATTTTTATAAATTATATTATAAATATATTTATATATTTATACTATAAATGATTAAACTGTGTTAAACAACACGCTCATTATTAAATAAAATTATTGTACAACCAAGTTATTAAATGATAATGATAATAATATAGTCTTCAAAAAAAAAAAAAAAAAAAAAGTTTCTCTAAAGGTCAGTGTTTGAAAGGTATGACTGCGATATGCGATGATGCGACTGCTAAGAAACGCGATCGCTGCAGGGCTGCAGTGCTGAAGGGTGTACCAGCACAGCACGTTCACCTGCTTGCAGAGCAAAGTTGTAACGCAAACATTTAAAGTCAGTTTAGTGAGAGAGGATGAACGGAGTAGATGTGCAAGCAGTGAAGCAGCGCAAGGCAGCGCTCAGAGAACGAATGGACACCGTCTTATCTAACCTCTCTGACCAACAAGTTATTGACCAGTCTACCAATATCACTCAGCAGGTGAGTGACGTCACCACAGGTCATAGTTCAACATTAGTTATGATGATCTTTCATTTTTATGTATAATATAGTCATGTACAAAAACATGTCGTGTATATTAGACTTTCGCACGAGGAGTTTGTTGACGTTTATTCCCTTAATTATACAATAAACCACTTCCTACTATCTGTATAATATGATAGACGATTATAATATGTGGGCTTAATAATTTTTATGATTGGATTGACGTGAGCTTCATATATGGGATGATGTGTGCATGAAAAAAGTAAATTATTGTTTTAATATGTTTATATTATATATTTAGTTCATCAAATATAATAATACCCCCCCCCCCCCCAATATGATAATAATAATAATAGAAAAAAGTTGGAAACAACAGTCAGAAGTCTGAATATGTGATAACTAAATACATATTTGAATCCATTTGTTTATATTTGTAAATTGAAATAGTTTGATAAAACTCCCCGACAAACACGGAGAAAAGAAAATATATTATATTCATGAAATCTGGCATTTTTTACAAAAAATATATTAACAAAAAACCTCAATGTGAGCCAAATATGAATATTTATTATATATATTTTAATATATATGATACCATATATTTGTAATATAATATTTAGTTGTATATAATGTATTGTATATACCTAAATCGTTTGACTATTCCATTTATTTATTTTTTTGGTATGCAAATACATGTACACATATACATTCAATTCCCAATAAATAATAATAAAATAAATAAAAACACGATGAAGTAATAAAAATATCTCTATATTTCATGGAAAACTGAGTATTGTGTTAAATTTTTTGTGTTGTTTCTATGTTGTGAATGTAGATTTGCAACCAAAGGCACGATAGGAATTTGGTCACCTCGAGATAATAATAATTATCCACATGATTTATATTGTAGACAGTCTCAAAGAATTGCCTAGAGAGGTCACAGGGCTGCAAATGTGAGATAAACGTAGTTCCAGTATGAGGCGCCCTATGGCGCCACATCCTTGTTCAATGAGTTCAATGTTAAGAACCTACTTCTATGTGACTTCTCAAAAAAAAAAAAAAAAAAAAACATGTTCTCTAAAAATTTAAAATTTTCATTACATGACAAAAAATTGAATGTAAAGATGACATTTTCATAACAATCGTAATAATATATTTTCTTTTTTTTACTCAAGAAAAAAAAGTAACTAAAGATTACCATTTAGACGTATTTTATAATAAATTTGTCAGAAATATATACAAATATCTATATAATATCTATATTTAAGATCTATAAAAGAGGTAACTAAATTAGCTCTCTTGGTACGCTGAAGAAATTACACTAACGAGTTACTGTTTAAACATATTTCAACCAAGTTATTGGTTTGAACTGAAGAGTTACATCTATTTAACTGAATAATTTCTTAAATTTATGTTTTCCGTGCTTAGTTGGTAATGAAATTACTCCACATTAAAACAAATTAAATAAACGAAGACAATTTTACATACCGTATCGTATATAACTAAACATTTCACAATAACAAAATAATGTAAAATGATGTACCTTTTTTTTTTTTTTTAATGTGAGTAATGTTAAAAAGCATTACGGAATTAAAGGCGTATGTTTGCTCCATTTCTCTGGACGTGAAATGTGGGTTAACAGAGATAACAACAAAGTGCAGTCAGCACCCACCCGGAGATAACCCCGAGACCGCAAGCACTCAACAATCAAACAAAATAGTATAACTTTTCTCAATGAAATTATATCATATAGAAACAAACTAATAGTAAATAGGTTGACATATAAATTGATTATGAAATATATAGAAAAAAATAAGCACGCTTATATTATTACCCTTAATGTATTGAATTTGCAAATATTTTGTATATAGTGAAATTATTATATGATCATTATTGATATGAATCATTAAATCAATATTATACTTATTATTTTTATAATAATTTTGCAGGTATTGCAGGATCCCAAATTCAAGTCAGCGCAGAGTATCTCACTGTACTTGAGTACGAGCCGTGAAGTCAACACCACGGATATTCTGAGAGCCGCTTTCGATCAGGGCAAGGCGTGCTTTGTTCCCAGGTAAAAATGTTCACCAATCTCAGAGAAAAATCTATGTACATACAGGGTCTTTTAGCTGCACAATTAGATCTTATACTTACCAGGGGCTTATGCAGGGTGGTTTTGGGAGTCCCCCCACCCCCTCATCAGGTTTGAAAAATCTTGGATAAAGGGTGGTGTTCCCCCTCACTATAGGCTATACCCCTCCCATTGCAAATAGTAACGAGAGAGAGAGAGAATAAACAATAGTATGTTCATAAAGACCGGGCACTTTAATTTACAGGTACGCCAAGGGTACTGATGCTTTAGACATGGTGCGTCTGCATTCGATGCAAGACTTCGAGTCATTGCCTCTCACACGCTGGAATATAAAGCAACCAAAGACGTCAGAGCAACGTGAGAGTGTTTTTGAATCAGGTAATAGACATTGTACTATTAGTATTAGACTAATAGGTCTAATACTACACTTACTAAATCAATATAATATTTCGTAAAATCATTTTTTGTTACAATTTATTTTCTTTTAATTATTGGTCCCGGTATACGTAAGTAATGGTTGATTAACCTTATTGTTTTGAATTCTTTTAATTTTGTAATGGTATATAATTTAAATTAATTCTACATTAAATAATGAACAAAATAACCCCTGCGCTTCATTAACTACTTTTCACTCTGTCATTCTACTTTGCAACGATTCTAGGTCTCTTGGATTTAATTTTACTCCCCGGAGTTGCGTTCTCTCCTGAAGGTGCTCGCTTGGGTCACGGCAAAGGGTATTATGACCGCTTTGTGGCACGTTGCCGTCGTGAATTGGAGTCACCACCGTGGTGTGTGGCACTGGCTCTGAGAGAGCAACTTCTGCCGGAGCAGGAGATTCCTCTGGAGACAACAGACGAACGTCTGGACTGTATCATCTACCCTCAATAGTTCTTCAAAGTACTTGTTAATTTACTTATTTAGTACTGAAAGTATTATTGTAAATTATATACAGTGTTTATATAAAACAGGACTTTATTGATTGTTGGAATCCTGTAATTCAATTATACAAGATTGAGATTAAGTGTATATATGTTACGAATCCGTTGCTTTACTTTTTGTATTGAAATATTGTATTACTGATTTATAAATAATATCACATAGGAATGAATAATTAAAAAAATAAACTATGTGCACATTTAATAATAGTAATAATGATTTATTTAGTATGAAACATTCCTTATAACAGAGGCAACTATAGTAAATCAACCTAGAGTTTTTTTTTATCATTGTATGTGTTTATTATATTATTTCAATAACGAGTCAATACAGTATATTATCTTGTAATATTGTTCTCCCTGAATTAAATATAACATCAATAATTACACTGTGTCTCAAACTAATTGCAATAAGTTAAGAAAATAAATCTATACCATCATATATACAATGCTTAGTTTTCATAGCCTATTATATATATATTTAAATATGTTAATAATTTAACTGCAACTAATTTTAAAATGATGCGATTTTCTTGAAAACTATTCATATTATAGTCAAAAAATCAAATTAATTCCACTCGTGTAGCTTGTAAATTAAAAAAATTAGCCAATAAAATTCTCAATTTACATGTGTGTGTATATATATATATTTTTATATATATATATATATATATATATATATATATATATATATATATATATATATGTTAGCATCAAAACCCGAAATTGACCCAAACTAGGTATTTTTGCTCATTTCGGCTTTTGGTTCGTCGCTTTTTGCCAAAACCCGAAATGCAAGTTTATTTCGGCTTTTGGTCACGAAATTTTGATCCATACTAGTTTTGAGCATTTCGCAAAAAGCAAAACCCGGTGTAAACATTTATATCTAGTTTTGGTCTTTGAATTTTGACCAGAACTAGTTGTGGTCAAAATAGAAAAATCAAAACCCGAAAAATGAACATTTCTCAACTCAATTATTTTATATAAGAATAAGTGTGAGAGAGAGAGAGAGAGAGAGAGAGAGAGAGAGAGAGAGAGAGAGAGAGAGAGAACACGACACGTTAAATAAAAAAGTAAAAATATTTATTTTACTTTACAATAAGATTGATATATATTATGATATGACTTATGACTAATTTCCCTTATATTGGTTCAAAGTTCAAGTCCACCTTTCACCGTACTTTATCCAGTGATAACAATTTATTTTAAAATATTTCTTGTGCGTATATTCAGTTGACTGTTTGTCTCTGTGCTGAAAACATGGTTTATAGTTTCATAATATTTGTTAGAAACAGGATAAGAAAGTGTTAGAATTTAAAAAGTTCACAACACACGTATATTATTGGTGCGCAAATTATAAGTGATCATGGTTAGTGGTTTTATATATAGCTCTTAATTTACATTTAATCGTAAGTAGCCCCTTTAAATAATAATAATATACTCTATTACTACTATTACTGAATGGACCACTTGCAATAAAATGTTTGTAATTGTTGCAACAAGGGAAAATTATTTTTGATATTTTGTAAGAAATGTAATAAGAAAATTTCAAATTATTTTAAAAAGTTCGCTCATTGCAAGTGGTCCATTGCTAGGTCAAACAGTAAGTTTATTTTTCGTATTGTCTCAATTTATATTCCGTATCTATATAGCCATAAGATTTAGATATTTTGATCAGCGCATTCTAATCAAATTAATCTTTCAGACCATATATTTTGCATTTCATGTAAAATAATAAAATAATATTGTTTAAACGCCTAAATTATAATACCAAAACATCATGCATTTATAATATAATTATAGTCTTTTATCATTGCATGAAATTCTGAGTTGAGAAATGTTCATTTTTCGGGTTTTGATTTTTCTATTTTGACCACAACTAGTTCTGGTTAAAATTCAAAGACCAAAACTAGATATAAATGTTTACACCGGGTTTTGCTTTTTGCGAAATGCTCAAAACTAGTATGGATCAAAATGTCGTGACCAAAAGCCGAAATAAACTTGCATTTCGGGTTTTGGCAAAAAGCGACGAACCAAAAGCCGAAATGAGCAAAAATACCTAGTTTGGGTCAATTTCGGGTTTTGATGCTAACATATATATATTTATATATATATATATATATATATATATATATATATATATATATATAATAGATACATACACATAAAAAAGGTAAAACTTTATAGATTAACGATCAAATAACTATTATTACGTAATAAATGGCTATCATTGAAATTAAAACAAGAGTGTCAAAATGTTACTGAGTATTTCGTTCTCTATGAACGTTACTGATAAGAGGTGTCCAGTGATAATATAATATGGTGTGATGATATCAGGTAGTACATCCAACTACAGACAAACAATATTATTATCTATCAAGCAAACAATTTGGTAAGTCCTCACATGTTAAAGATTAGCATTAAAATATAATATTTATCCAATCTGAATAAACTGCAGCCTTCATCTGTTGCATAAGGCAGGTTGTGCTTTAAGTATAATTAACTATAATTTGTTTTCTTCTGCTTCTTTTTATTGTTTATTTTTTTTTTTTTAAGTTTTTTTTTCATTACATTTGTATGAAAATAGCTAAAACTTTTTTCAATGTCATTAATTAAATGAAAAGAAGGATAACAATTTGTAACAGGCTATAACTTTGAGTAATTATAAATTTGTGTAGCTTGTTTTGAAGTTGCTAAAAAATATAGTTGTAGTTGCTAAATAATAAATAAAAGTTATAAATTTATTTATAGGTAAAAATGAAGACGATAATTCTACTCTCTCTGTTGCTTACAATTATTGTTTCTGTGGTAAGATTGTTAAAATAATTTAACTTTAATATAGAATTTAACTATATTTCAAGATATTTCAAATTACAAACTTTGTCATTTAAAATTTTGTTACAAAGTGTAATCATAAATTATTATTTTCAGCAAAGTTTGTCAAAATTGAAACCTAATCAACCGTTACCCCAACAAGGTAACTATACACGGATGAAAACAAATACAATTATAATTTTCCTAGCTCATTTTCATCAACATCTCTACTTATACTTAGTATTTATCATAACATAATTTATGTTATGTTAAATAGCATAAATATTATGCTGAACATTATATATTTTCTAAATTAGTAACATTTATGTTATGTTTTTCATAACTTCAGAATTAATCACGTAATATTCTTTATGTGTAATTATGTTAGTTTTAATTTGATACTTACATACTTATGTTTTCTTTTAAGGTGGTAGACAATATGTGAATATTGGAGGCGAAGAATTCTTTTTCTATTCCGATTTCCATGTAAGTTACGAAGTTTTTTTTACCACTCAGATATCGTGTTCACTTGTATTTTTTTCAGTAAATTTTTATGTCATGACATACACATATTTTTAAGCATATAAGTGGAATATATGTCATTATATAATAATTTTTAATTTACTGGTCATTTTTGGCAGCTTAGTTGCCAAGCCTTGACGATACTTTTTAAACTCACATCATTAAACAAAAAACAAAACCCAACCAAGGCAAAACCTTATCAGGTGGTTATATATTTTTTTTCACACATGTCATATTAATTTTATATTACATTGCTATATGGTACAATTAAAACAAATGGCAAACAAATTACAAGTGAAAATTACAAGCAAAGAGAAGATATATGATAATATCAATGATTGTATTTTTAAACTTCTATGTATGTACTGTACATAATTTATACAGTATAATATATTTTAAATTTTCATTTAAAAAAAATTTATGCTCCAGATTTTGTAGCCAAAACAAACATAATTTTTGCCAGTCTTTTACTGAAATTTGAAAGGGTCCTAATATTTTGTCATGAAATATGTTATTTTTTTGTAGCAAATTTTATATGCTGACTTTTTTTTTCATTTTTTGTTTAGGTTAACTGGCACGATGCTAAATTTTTCTGTGAAGACATGAGCATGCAACTTCTGACTATGGATACAGAGGAACGTTGGCTCAAGATCTTCAACTTTCTTAATAACAATCCAAGTGAGTTAAACTTAAAGTTCTTTGTAGCTAACAAAAAAAAAAAAAAAAAAAAAAAAAAAGTATTCATTATTTATGTTATTATTTTCCAGATTTCAGTCCATTTGAATGGTACTGGTTCTCTGGGTATAAAGCAGAGGGCTCTGATCAGTGGACTTGGGCTAATAGTGGGGCTAATTTTACTTTTGCGGCTTGGGGCACAAATGAGCCTAGCTTGGGCTTGGACACAGAAGGTTGCACAAGCTTCAGTCATGGAACCAATGCTTGGGATGATGATATATGTGGATTCCACACACTTGGTTACATTTGTGAGCATCCACAATAAAAATATAGTTTTTAAAAATGTAATAACTCATTTGCATTAATTTGATAATAATCAAATAAAAAACTATTTTAAAAGTATATAATATATATTTAATTAATATTTTTACTCACACACTTAAACAAAAACAAAAAACTATTTAAATAAAAAAAACTATTTGGTTTTGGTTATAAAACAACTTTTGACTAACCTATAAGTCTAGCCGGCTAGTTTAGAAATTAATTACAGAATATTGATGCTTAGAAAATATATTTTGGTCGCTATAATATTTTGAATTTTGATTTAGGGGGAGGGCGATACAATAATATACAGGATATATAATTTTAGCTAAATGTATTTTTAAATTAAGTCCTATAGAAAAGCTGGAAATAAATTATTAAATAACGCTTTGAGAATCAATATATTATTGTATCCTGTACTGTTCTAAAAATTATATTGCAAAAATAACAATACAAAGAAAATATTGAAGTATAATATATACAGAACAGTTACATAGAACACACACTGTACCTTACACAGTACACACAGGAAATAACAAAATTACACATAATACAATGAAATTTACATGCATTTTTTTGTGATAATATTTTTTCCCCATTTAAGATCAGTGCGTGTTTTTCTCATAAAAATAATATAACAAATTAAACGCGAGTATTTAGAATGGTAAAAAAATATGTTATACTTAATTTATCATGAGCAGTTATCACAATAATCGTGTTTGCATTCTGATATTTGAAAAAAACGAATGAAAGCTCTTTAGTTCTTAGCTCTACTCTTAGATGGAGACACTAGGGTTGAAATGTAATAATTTTATGCTTGTAAAGTCTTTATTCGTGAGCAAGAGCAAATAATTTGTTCTAACAACAATAATGTTAAATTTAGAAAATTAATTACAGAAATTCCTTGCAATAAACATGAGTTTGATTTAATTATGAAATAAATACAATACTCAGTCAAGTGTGAAGTTAGTTCAAATTTAAGTAATTGTCAACGTATTTGTATTTCAATATTGAAAGCAACTTCTATTAAAGCAATAAAGCAAGCGCGTGTGTGTGTATTTCAAGTAGTTGATAAATTATTTATTTGCATAGGCTATTTCTGCTTCAAAAATTTCCAATTAAATGACAATTGGGTGTTATTAATTTTCTGCAATTTGGAACTACTATTCTATTTGTTTCCTTTATATGCTATACAAGGTACATTTATCCAACTTGATTGTATTATATAATATAGCACAGCATTTAATGGGCAAAGGAGTATAATATATTATAATAATTTTTATTGCAGAATTTTCAGCATATTATATACATTTTAAAAAGGACAACATTATTATTATTTTTTTTTTTTTTTACTGAGCTGGCATGGCCGAGTGGTGAAGGCAATTCTGACTTGCATAGCAGCTCACCGAAGTTCCGTACTGTGTTACGTACATATATTAAATAAAAATGATAAAAAAAAACAGCCTAACAAGTGTTTATCCCTCTTACAATATTGCGAAAAAAATTAGTTTCTGTGAGTTACTTAATATAAAAATATAATATAATATTAGTCAATATGGTATAAGACTCATACTTTTATTAATAATTAATAGGGCGAGTCTTAACTAAAAACTTTGCACAAATTTTGAAATTAATTTTCTCACTAAATTTATTTTTCTTCATTTTTTTTTTTTTTATTATTATTATTTTTTTTTTATCACGCAAAACTTGTCGAATGAAACATAACTGTATAGTATTTTGTAGATATAAACTTCTCGAGTTCAAAGTTTACGACGCTATACCTTGAGTCGCTCTAACAATAAGTGATATTTTTTTCTCCCTCTCTTGACTCGCGATAGAGTGTGTGTTATATTATCAACAAGCTAGTTAGTATTATACATGTGTAAAAAGCCAGCATAAGTATATCTTAATTTAAGTGAGGTTGGTGTTATTGTAAAATTGTGAAGACTTGTTAAGTTAAAGTATATTATGTACAGGCCACAATAAAACCGGAAGCTTGATTTTAAGCTCTCCGATTGGTCAATTTCGTAAATGCGGCTTATTTTAGCCCACCACGGGGCTGGAAATCATGCTTCCAGTTTAATTGTGGCCCCGACTTAAGAAACTCTTTATTTTGTGCCGTAACTTGATAAAACTTTTCCATTGATCAGTGGATCCAGAATATATAATTTAATTAATAATTCTTTGAGAAAATATAGGTAAGTGCAACTTTAAAAATAAATGTTAAAATCGACCTTCAACGTAATTTGGACTTTCTGTAGCATAATTATTCAGACTTTCTTGTTTCTTCTTTGTAAGAAAATATTATCTTATCTGTTTATATACGAAGCAAGCCTTTTGATGCGCAATAAATTTGATTGCACGCAATATCGATTTAAGCAATGAAATTACATGCAGAGTTATTGCATAAGGTAAACATTGTTACGTGGAAATAGGCCGTTATAAGAAATTTGTGTTATTGACAATTTTAAAATATTTATTGTAAAATTTTAAGTTTTGAAAGCATGAACAATTTATCTTAAGTTTGTTCTGTAAAGAATAGTGAAGCCCCCAAAAATTTAAACACATTCATTCGTTAATTTGTTCTTTGAGCCGATAAAGATTAAAGATTTTATTACGTTCCATGATTTTATAAAAGTACGTCGCATGTTGAGCATGGAACTTTTTTTTTTTTTTTTTTTTTTTGTGAAGTCTGGTTCATTGTAATCGTTATCAGGTCTTAAACGTAGTAAACAGGTAATGACGTCATGATCAGATGTTCTTAACAAAGGCAAAATATCGGAGCTGGCTCAATATTTGTGTAGTTTACAAAACGAACTCTACTGAATTATTTTCTATTATTGTTTTACAAAGTGATGTTTTCTGGGGAAATATCAAATTAGCGTGAAATTGACATGGCTATTTATTTAAAAATAATTAAGTGTTGGTTATAATATTATATTACCAAATTATGCGTATCAAAAATTTGCCGTGTAATAAAATGGTATATTATTAAAAATGTAATTAAGTTAAATATAGTCACATCACTCATCATAACGCAGATATATAAGGCACTCGCCGTCGACATAACATAGACTAATATTTATACTACCCTAAATCAACAAATGACTTCATGTTCACCTTTTTGACAACCTTAAGTCCAGTTTGCCCCTTTCAAATGTCCAGTCGGATGGGAAGAAACAGTTACACCTGGAGATAGAATATAATATATCATGATATCTTTCGTGTTCCCTGCAATATTACTACTGAACTTTAATATTTCCCCTGAATCACTTTTATGATTCAAATTATTTTATAATAAAATATTTAAGGGTAATAATTCAATTTAATAACTATTTGTGGGCCATAATAAAATATTATTGATCATATAACTATTAATATTTCTAGACATTATCCTATTTTATTATTATTTGCTAAAAGTTTAAAATAAAATACTAAAATGATGTTATTTCAATAGAGAGAATTTTATATAATATATGTTATAAAACAGAGAGAGAGAGAGAGAGAGCAAAAAACATTGAAAGCATATTATATCACAATCTAAAATACCACAGAACAAAATTTATTTCTATATACAAATTGACACAATAGCACAGATTGTGCTACTCTACTGCAAATAAATTAAATTTCAATATATATACAGATGTTACTGTATATTATACCAATGTTATTATTAATTAAATATATTTATATATTATATTGAATGTAAAACTATTTTATATATCGATTTTTTTTAATAAAACAATTTTAATAGCCATACATGATTATATTTAAAATTGAGAGAGAGAGAGAAGTAAATATATTCCTTTCCTTTTTTAACGAATAAAAAGTATTAATCATTTTGGTATAAATTTTGTTTAGTATGTTGTATGCGAAAGAGAGAGAGAGAGAGAGAGGAATGAATCAAGCTTATAAATCCGTGGGTTTTAGCAGAGAAAACGTTTTGCTTTTGCTGTAGTTTTGCCTCTAAATCACAGATATGAATGCCTGGGGTGAATACCTATAATTTTCAATATAATACAAAACGGCGTAATATGAGAGAATGAATGCGGTTTTCACTTTGAAATCTCTCTCTCTCTCTCTCTCTCTCTCTCTCTCTCTCTCTCTCTCTCTCTCTCTCTCTCTCTCTCTCTCTCTCTCTCTCTCTCACACACACACACACACACACACACACACACACACACACACACACACACACACACACACACACACACTCTCTCTCTCTCTCTCTCTCTTTGCTCCATTCATTGCAATGATTAGCTGTGCAAATTATCACTCTATTTGCTCTTTAAAAATATGTACTTTTTTATTTATATAATATATTAATACTTGTTCTTTTCTTTTTTCTTTTCTCTCTCTCTCTCTCTCTCTCTCTCTCTCTCTCTCTCTCTCTCTCTCTCTCTCTCTCTCTCTCTCTCTCTCTCTCTCTCTCTCTCTCTCTCTCTCTCTCTCTCTTTCTCTCTTTTAACATTTAACACTTTATTAAAATATAATATGTGCTGTTTTTGATGCTTTATTTAATAAGTTGTTTTAATGTTTTTGTGTAATAGTATAAAATATTTACTTGGATTGTATGTACCGTATTTTAATGCCTGCGAGCTTCTCTGTTTATCGTTCTCTAAATTGTAATTAAGCTGACAAAACAATGGTCGTCAAAATATATTATCACTTCAGGTTATTCATAACAACTATATAGCTATATACACTTCATCGCGGTATCCAATAGTTCAGTCGAAATTATTTGCCTGTTTAGCATAGCTTGAAAAGAGAATAAAATATTGGAAAATTGTATAGTGTGTTCAACTGCCCAAATTAAGACTTTGAAAGTAAACAAACATTTATTTAAACATAATTCTATATATTAACAGTAATTTATATTTTAATGGAAGATAAAAAAGTAAATACAAATATAATAGAAAGAAAATTAATTCACTTTTTTTTTTATTACTGTAATTTAACGAGTGAAACTAATCAATCATTTTAATTGTCACTTTGATTGAAAATATTATCCGTAAAATTTGTTTAGAAATATTACTTTAGGTATGCAAAAATCTCTAATTTTATTTCTAACTTATTTTATGGTCTAGTGGTTCACACGTCTGACTTGCATGCAAGAGGTCACGGGTTCGATCCCAGACACCAATCAGGTTTTTACGAAAGTCTGGCGGGGGCAGGGAGCTAGCTTGGAGAATCGGGAGGCAAAGTCAATCTTGCCGACCATCCTGACCGAGTGTTTCCACAGTTTCCTCAGTCTAGTATGGCGAATGCCGGGATGTTTTCTAGGCCGTGGCTGACCCGTTTCGGATGAACCCACACAAACCTAAGACACAGGGTTTTGTAAGATTCGAGTACTATAGCTGAGCACTTCAATAAGGTTTAGTAAAGCAAAGTTATCATAAAAAAAAACAACAATATAAGTTTTACTGTAAATGAGTTTAAATAGCCATAAATATTTATAACCAAAAGAACTAAAAAAAGAAATACGTAATCATAATAGTAACAATTCCATAAATACCAAAATTTTACTAAATAAAATTTTAATTTTAAATTAAATTTTACTTTATTATACAAATATTTAAATGAAAAACTTTTGCTTATTCTTATATTAGTCTAAACCCTCAAAACAATGTATATTAATTAATAAGGTTTCATCCCACGCAAACCTCTAAAATTATCAATATACACATAACCATATCTTGTAAGTTCATTATACAGAAATATATAAGCATTTGAACAATGAAACATGGAGGTTTTGTTAATAATAATAATTATGCCTTATAGACAGTGTAACTTACGCCCAACAATGGAAATAATCGCATTTTGATGCTCATTATAAGTTGAAGTCAAATTTTGTCTTCATCAAAGTTACGTGTAACTAAAGTTTATCTCATTATCATAATCACGCAATCTTCACCAAACTCAAGTTGACAGAATATATTGACATTTTTTGTATAATTAATTTCTATAACAATTTTAATTACCTCTTATAATAACACTCAATAATTTCAACAAATTCAACTTTGATTGAAATTTATATATTTAAAAAGAGAATTTTATTATTATTATTATTATTATTATTATTATTATTATTATTATATATATATATATATATATATATATATATATATATATATATATATATATATATATATATATATATATATATATATATATATTATCATGCATTTTATTATTATTATATATTATTATATTTCAGAATTTTGTTTTTATGAAATTTAATTTAAAGGATTAGTATAAGTATCAAGAATGTCAACAATATTGTGGCATGAAATTTTGTACAGATTTCGTAGCGTATACATTTTCTTTTTCTCTATTTATCTGACATTATAATACATTATAATATATATAGAATATTTTTACATGAAAATCAGTTATAATATTTTATTACACAAGATATGTTAATAATTTGTCATGTACTATTTATTAAAACGTTCTAATTGATAGTGTTCAATGAGATTAAAGAGGTATGTAACAATTAAGACATTGAACAAAAATATTACTACTGCTCCAAGTGTCGAAATAAATTAATATTTTTTAGTTTCGCCTTTTATTATTTTGGTATTTAATGTCATTCTTTAATATAACTGTTATTTATATGAATGGAAATATATTTTCCTTGATTTTTGAAAAATACTATGCACTGCAACTTTTTTTTTTTTTTTTTTTTTTTTTTTTTTATAACAAAAATTATATTCAGAAAATAAATAAAAATTTGCTTTAAAAATTGAGCATAGAAATAACATTTATTAGTCTTAACATAAAAGTCATGAAAGAAATGCTATAAAAAAGTTCTAAAACATTTATAAAAATTCTTCTTCGAGGTACTTTCGTAATTTGCATAAGGAAAATGAAACGTTACAATTTTTTTTCTCACTCACTTTTACTACATTCTTTTTTTCGTTTTTTTCCTTTAGCATCAAACGCAATTAAGCTTCTCATTTCTCGTCGTGTAGAGAGAATCGATGCCTGAAGCGATGAGACGAATTGGTAGCTGTCATGATTTGACAGCGTTATTACATGAGCGAGAGAGAGAGAGAGAGAGAGAGAGAGAGAGAGAGAGAGAGAGAGAGAGAGACGCGAAAGTTCCCAATCACTTCACACTATACCTCTTATAACATTAATAAAATATAACTCTTTATTTTATCCGTAAGATTATTAATAACATAATGACAACTAGCAGATTATCCAAATCAATTCATAATTAAATTATCATTTTTTAAGGTAAAAAAATTGATTTTTTTAAGGAAATAATAATCAGTCATAAAAAAGAGACATTTTTATTAGATGATGTACCAAGACAACTATAAGAGATGGATAGGTGATTATAGGTTTTAGAATTAAACGGGTATGTAGGCACGTTTAGTGGTATTTTGCTAAGGCAAGTTCAAGCCCAGACTCGTGCTCTAGACGATCAATACACGTG
This sequence comes from Ecdyonurus torrentis, assembly GCA_949318235.1. Taxonomy (NCBI): domain Eukaryota; kingdom Metazoa; phylum Arthropoda; class Insecta; order Ephemeroptera; family Heptageniidae; genus Ecdyonurus; species Ecdyonurus torrentis. Next base: position 21,591,660 of record OX439131.1, read on the forward strand.
TCTACAACTACCGTCTCTTCACTTACCAAAATAATGTCATTTTAAGAAATAAAAATTTACTTTTATTGTCTTTTACTTGAAGAAAGGCTTTGTAAAACCTTTATTCTTTTTATTTCTTTTACTTTGAAGTAGAATAGAAAAGACGTGAAACTTTTTATATACATTTATATATATATGTATAAATATATATACAGATATATAATTTTTGAAAAGCACTACTTGTTTTGATAAACGAGTATTATGTATTAATTTTATACTCCTTGTATGTGCAAAATTATTACATGTTCCACCACGCATGCGTGTACCTTACATAATATTTATTTTAATTTCGGATATTTTTAAGTATTTTAATATTATGTGAGTTTTAAAAATATTTTTGTGAAGTCTAGTTTAAACAAAGCAATAAAATTTTAGTGGCACACAAATTTTGTATTGGAAATTATTTTATTAAATATTTTGTTATTAATAGTAATATATTATAGTTTTATGATGCAGTGTGAAATAAACTTTATAAAGAAGCTACTCCGTGGCGTGTACACTTTTATTCTTGTACGGACAAATTCTATTAACATTTAAAAGGAAAATAAATAAAAATAAATAAATATGCTAAATTTGGCACCCTCCAAAAAACGCTATTCTTTAAATTTTCTGGAACTTTCGAGACGGCAGTGAAGTACTTAAAACGTTAAAATATTGCTTTACAGTTTCAGACAAATGAAAGGTAATCGTTAAAACTTGCTGATTTTTTTCGAGCCTCAAGTTTTTGTGAAAACTATATTATTACGTCATATTCACGTGCATCAAGAGGCATGTTTGGCTTACTGGCTAAAGCAAATCACCTGATAGATAACGCTATACCTGAGCGCGCATCAAAACACGAGAATACGACACAACAATATTGTTTCCACATAAAATTTGAGGCGCGCAAAATAGCAACATGTATAAATAATTACCTTTCATTTGTCTGAAACTGTACAATATAGGGAAATAGCGAATAATTACCACGGTTCAAATCAAAGTTCAAAAAAAAAAAAAAAAAAAAAAAAAAAAAAAAAAAAAGTCAACCTTATCCAAGCAAAGTTGCCTTAAAATTACTTCCCAAAGGGTAAAGAAGTTTTTCTTTCTTTCTATGACGATTATACATATAAGATTGTTTTTACTAAACTATGTGTGAAAAATCACTAGAGAACGCAAACTCTGCACATTTTTTCTTATGCTCTCTTATTTCTAAAGTTGTTATCATATAGATAAGGACATGTGTCAGCTTTTGCAACCACTTTTTGTACATTTTTCACAGTACTTTTTTTTTCTTCTTTTTTAACTCTTTAGAATCATTAGTTGAAGAAATTGTTTGTTTTTTTCTTGAGAGGCTTATAAATAACAAATATCTAATTTGCTTGTTTAGATGTTCATTTTATTATACATTACAGTTCTTCTTATTCCAATTATAAAATATGAAAACATTTTGTTATACATATACGCAAACATTTACATCAGAAAAATTTATTTGTTATATTATGTTTTAGAATTTTACGTTATTATTTCTTACTTTTCTCATTACATTATTAAGAGACCTTATTATTATTATTTTTTATATTTATGTTTCAATGTAAATTTATTTTAAATTTTAATGCACATATCATTTTTTTTTATTGAATTTAAACATTCAACATTTGTTTATTTTTATATTTTCAAATTAAACAAGTTATGAATCCTCAGGCACTTGAGTCAATTTAAAGAAGAGAAGGAAAAAAAAACTTATATGTAACATCTTGTATTATAAAATAATAAACTTTTTAAGGCAAAAAAAAAAAAAAAAAAAAAAAAAATTCAAATCAAATAATGTCTTTTATTGTAAAAAAATATATTGTTTGATTGAATTCCGAATATATAATTTAACATCAGCTAAAAAAATGTGTTTAAAAATAACGGTCTGTGAAACTGATTCAAAAAGCAATAATTTTTATAATTGTTTGAAACGTTAGTATGTGATAGTTTTTAATTAATCAAAAACATATTTTAAATTATTTTTGCCAAAAAAAAATATATATAATAATAATAAAAAATAAAAAATCTAATCATTAATCGTTTGAAGACTCAGTAATTTGAAGTATTGTAAAAAAAAATGAATTTTAAAATTTGTTTACTATAAAACTTTCTTATTCTAAAAACTTGTTATATTGTATTGAATTCTTTTCATTAGCTTCATTCAAATATATATCAAAACAAGTATAGTAAAACAATGACCATTATCATTTTTTTTAATGTGAGTGAAATGAATGCTGATTAGGTCGAATATTACGATGAAAATGAGGTGAAGAAAAAAAATGTACTCCTGTTTGACAAGTCAGCGAGAATTAGAGAACAAAAACATTTCGTGGTGGCGCCAAAATGATGAAGTCGTCACGCTTCACACGCAAGGCACAAATAAAAGAAAAAAAAAACTGTTTTTAAACCGTATTTAATATAAAAACACTTTCTTTCCTTCTCTCTTTCTCGCTTCTTTCTTTTTTATTTCTTGAAATGTTTCCAAATATAACATGGTTCAAAGGTTATTGACAAAAAGAGAGAAACGTTTATTTTTTTATTATTTGTATTTTTTTTCTTCTTACTAGTTCTGACTTTGATTGTTTTTTTCGTTATTTTTTGTGTAAGCACTTCAATTTTATGGAGACAATTTCCATGATTTTCATGACAACATATTTCTGTATATACGTACAATTCGCGACTACATTTCTTATGTGTATATATATAAATATATATATATATATATATATATATATATATATATATATATATATATATATATATATATATTATATAAATACCAACTGTACAACAGTCATCAAAAGTTTTTTTATGTCGTTAAGTTGTTTACTACCAGAGGAAAGTGTTTATTTTTTATTTTTTTCATTTCTTTAGTATTATACATATAAAAATGCTTTTTATCCAACAAAGCACAACTAAAAAAAAATCCGCATTCTTAAAAGCAATATAATGCTCTTCGAATTGCATAAACGAAAGCGCGTATATTGCAATTTAGAGCCCTGCATGACTTACTTTTTTTTTTTTTTTTTTTTTTTTTTTTTTTTTTACGTAAACAAATTTGTAATACGTATAGAATATACAATTTAAAAAATAACAATTAACACAACTAATTTAAAGGAAAATAAAAAGTTCCTTCATTGATTTATTAAAAAAGAAAAAATTAGAATGCCAGGTAGCTTGTAAAAGAAATCAATAGACATCAATTATTGATTCAATATTTTTTCATTCATAAAACACTCACAAAGTTTATTCTTATGAAATTATAATATTTATTCATGCACATTCATATTATGATGCCACAAACCAAGCCTGCTCAAAAACTTCCATAGTTTTATTTAGGCTGTCATGGCAAATGCCAGGTCGTGTATTTAGGTCGTAACCGACACGAGTTTTGATGTATTGAACCTGTCGATAAGACTCTGTTTTGATGAGAATATAGTATAGTAAAACCACAATATTGAATATATATTATAGATTTATATTATATAATTCCATCCTGCCATTGAAGTGATCCAAAGCAATCGTACATCATATTGTTTAGCAAAGGTTAAGTCGGGCTAACTTAAAATTGTTCATTTTATTGTTCAAATTATATCTTTTTTTTAAGCATAATATACTTGTATATAATATAGGGAAAATTAATAACAAAAGAAATCAAAATATATATTTTTTTTATTCTTTTATAGAGAACATACACACAAAAAAGTTAAAAAATAAAATGTTGTTTTATCTTTCTTTCTTTTCTTCCTTTTCTTCTTCTTTTTTCTTTTTTTAAGAATAGAAGTAATTAGTGAAGAGTTGAGGAAAGCTAATTAGTCGTATTAACGTCGGTGGTCCTAAACAAAGCAGAAGAAAGTCATGTCTTTGCGTAAAGCAGCTTGTTTTTTGTCCTCTCTCTCTCTCTCTCTCTCTCTCACCAGTCCAGTCGAGTGAAGCTATGGAGCGACCACAAGTAGACAGCTCCAAAGCTACCAAATCTTATTGCTTGCTAAAATTAAAGCACGCTGAAAGAACAAAAAAAAAAAAAAAAAAAAAAAAAAAATCGACATTTTCAATACCAAGCTTGTCTGTTAGAAAAATAATTGATTACCAGCTCAAGGTTTGAGTTTACACTGAATTAAAGAAGTATGTTTTCAGTTTCTTTATAGTGTTGAAATTTTAAGAGTATTATTAAATTTTTATTTTGTTTCTTCGATTTTTTTTTTTTTTAATTGAAATATTTTTGTGTTTAATCTGCTAGTAATGTAATAATAAATTGATCGAAAAAAGTAAAATGAGAATTATGGGAAAAGTAAATTCAATTCCATTGCTAAGATAACAATTGTAAGTTTATATAATAATAGTAAAAGTTTTATTTGCGTGTTATTATTAACAAAAAAAGATAGTGAAAAGAAATGTGAACTATTTAGGAATTAAACTATAACATATTTATTATCATATGAGTGATTTAGTCTTTTGAATGATGTTTATTTTCTTCCTCAGGCTTTGTTGAGAGTACAAAATAAAAATAAAATAAAATTTACCGTCGTATTCATAGTTGTTTAAAACCGTTGAAAGTTTTTACTATACATAGACGTAATGTTGACATTTCAATGTTGCTTTACGGGGAACCTTATAAGAAAATTACTGGACATAGTTTTACTGTCCAACTCTGCATTGTCTACATGTATGTTTATATATATATATATATATATATATATATATATATATATATATATATATATATATATATATATATATATATATATATATATATATATATATATTTACCTACTACAGTAAATCGTTTAAATTCCTACGTATAGAGTACACAATAAAAATACGAAATTTTGAGAGACATTTTGTAATAAAATAGTAAAATTGTTCCTTGCTATTGAAACGTTAAGCTAAATAGTTGTGAAATTTAAGAATGTAGTACATTATAATTTTTTTTTTTACTTTCTCAGCTGTGTTCTATATAATTAATTTTATATATATATTTTTTAATAATTTAATTTTTAAATTTGATATTTCATGATATGAAGGTAAATTCATTTGATTCACTTATATAATTAAATAAGTTTGACAACATAACATTCAAGAAATCACGTGTATAAGAAATTTTAATTTTAATTTTTTGTTTAATGAAAACTATTGCTTTGATAAAAATAAATAAAAAATAAATTTTAGTAATAGGAGTGAGATACGAGTTTTTATTATATATATATATATATATATATATATATATATATATATATATATATATATATATATATATATATATATATATATAATATATATATAATATATATATATATATATATATATATATATATATATATATATATATATATATATATATATATATATATATATATATATATAATTAACGATTAGCAGTTAACGTTAAGTATTTAGAGAGAGAGAGAGAGAGAGAGAGAGAGAGAGAGAGATGGCTGAAAGCTATTACTATAGTATACATACCATGTTCCTTTGATGTGTATAAGCATCTATGTAAGTTGCTTTTACGTAAGTTAAAAAAATGAAGTTGTGTAATAAAAAGTGCGTACATTATATAATGTAAAGCATATTAATTGTAAGCAGCAGTATTAAAAAAAGTAAATATTAAAATAAACATGTAGACGTAAACACAAAAGAGGAGGTAAAAATGTACAGTACAGTATATTACATGACAACACTTTACATATTTTGTAGCTTGTTGCTTTACTTTATAATATAAAATATAAACTTCATAAGTTATGCAATGGGAGATTGAAAGAGTGAGAGAAACGAAAAGTAAAAGTTTTGACTCAACGGGCTTTGCATAATAATACCTAAGGGTCAGTCAAAAATACAAAAGTCGGAAGTTGGTTTTTGATGCTGTAAGAAATTTTTCATACCCTTCCCCCAATATATCATGCATCATAAAACATTATCAGATTTATGTGTGGTAATATTCTCAGCAAAATAATACGATACGATACGTAGTGTGGAGAATAAATGAAATTTATTTTATACAGTAATATGTTTATGTATTTTATGATTTTGTTGTAAAAATTAAATACTCTGACGATAATATCTAATTATGTTAAGAATAAGTCAGAGGACCATGTAAGTGGGTATGTACCCTTTTTGGCCTCGTAATAAAAACCATTTATTATTATTATTATTAAAGAAATGTGCTACTAATGAAAAATGCAGAAAAGTATAAACGTCAATAATATGATTATGTCTATTTATTTAGACACTTGCCTATATATTTTCAATAAATATACGTCTATAAAAATATAATTATTATTTTCATGACAATCCATTCCGTAAAAAATTATAATGGTTAGTGTTCATGTGCAATACTTGTGTAACTTCATTGCCAATTTTGTTTAACTTACTTTAACTTACACTTATTTGACTGACTTATTTTATGTATTACTTGGTCCTGTATTCGAGAGAACGTTTTAACAATGACAGACGTAATTGAGACTCCAGTATCAATTGATTGAGTTTCATGAAAAATACAATGAAAGTAAACAACATTACTTGTTATATAGTAGCAATAATAATAATAATAAAAATCGTAAGTGTGTGACTACCAATAAAATACATTATAAAAATAGAGTAGCCAGAAAGACTTAGAGACGAAGACGGAAACGCAGACGGAGACAGACGGAGACGGAGACGGAGACGGAGACGGAGACGGAGACGGAGACGGAGACGGAGACGGAGACGGAGACGGAGACGGAGACGGAGACGGAGACGGAGACGGAGACGGAGACGGAGACGGAGACGGAGACGGAGACGGAGACGGAGACGGAGACGGAGACGGAAAGATTGGAGACGGAGAGATTGAAAAGAAAACAGTTTTAATTTTTTGTTATTTTCAGTAGACTGTTCATTTATTTATTTAATTACGTATTTTTATTGGGCGAAATCAGGACATCTCAATTGAACTTGACTGTTTAACAGCACAGGCAATTACAAACTTATTACAAATAATTATATTTATAAATTCTTTATGTTCATACAGTTTACGAATACACTTTTAAATAATTATATTCCAATTTCTAACATACCTGACTGTACACAAGTAAGCAGTGATCCATGAATGACGTCACAGACATGAAGCTGAGGTAAACAAGTCAGGTTAATGTTGTACTTAAAAAAAAAAACTGTAGGTGATAAATCTTGATTAAAGAAAGACGGGCGCGCGTGTATCATGCGCCACTAACCCTGTTCTAATCCTACAGATTAAACTGCATGATGAATACACAGAAACATAAATTTTTGTTTAAAAAAAAGTCACGTGCACTCTGTATGTATTTTAAATTTCCACAGTTTACTCGCAATGTTATCTTGTTTTTAACCATTCAATGAAGATTTATGGTTTTACTTTTTAAACGTTATATAATGTTAATTTTATATTCTCCATCCTTAAAAACTACATACATTTTTCATAACTAATATTCCGACAATTTATAAATAAATACTTTTAATTGGCGTGTATTTTAATTATAATTTAATATATTTCTAATTTGACATTATCAAAAGAAATTAATAACAATTAGCTTAGTATGAAAAGTTAGGTTAATTGAGTCATATACAATGGTATTTTAACTGATATTTTACATAAAAAAACAAAAAAAAGAAGTTTTATTTCAATAATTTTCAATGACAATCCTCAATTAACCAAAAATGTTAATTTACAAATATGGCATTCCTAAATGTTAATGATAAGAGTTTAACTCTCATTTAACCCTCATTTAATTGCAGCTTCCATTTCATATTTCAACAATATAATAATAATAAAACTTATCTTTTTTATAGCAGGTATAATAAGTTTTGTAATTGAAGTATTATATATTAAATAAAAGAAACTAACTGTCTTACTTTTTTAAATATTCTTGAGATCTTAAAGAGGCAGTACAATATTTTTAATTAAAACAAAAAGAAGAAAAGAAATGAATATTTTTCTTTGAAACGTTTTTAGTTAAATAAAAAAGTACACATCATATCACATTCACTAACATGACATTATATAAAAATAATTTATAATCGCATTAAATTACGTAAAACTAACTACTAATTTTATTCAGTAGTAAATTAAATTATTATATTTACTGTATTAAAACCCTAGTCAACTTACTTTTTTATCATTTAAAATACTAGATTGATAATCAACATACCTTATTATCTATGAATTAGACACCACAACGTTGATTTTGTATTTATTTTCATTTTGACAGTTATTTCACGCATCTGACGTCACAATGTACCGTCGGCAATCACAGTCACTGCTATGGTCACGTGATAAAACCCCTCCCTCAAGTTCTTTACCCCTATCACGACTCCATCGGTACATTGTGACGTCAGGTGCGTAAAATAACCGTTTAAATAAAAATAAATACAAAATCAATGTGTTGGTGTCTAATTCATGGATAATAAGGCATAGTAATTATCAATTTAGTATTCTAAATGATAAAAAAGTAAGTTGACAAGGGCTTTAATTTCATTTTTTTTTCTAATAAGTAAGTAGATTTATGCAGCCTTATACTGTATGTACATGCGTTTCTTATATTATAATAATATTCCTTTATAGAAAATTGGAATATCCTTACAAAATATATTATAAAATATTACTATTATTTTTGAATGACCCACAAGTTTATATTACCCAATACAATGGATTAACTAAAAGAAAAAAAAAATGCAAACATAAACATACTGACAACTTCTACATTATACATTACTATGACAATATATTATACAACTGTATTCGTAAACCACTACAAAGTAAAAAAAAATAATAAAGAAATAAAAGTAAAGAAATAATAATAAATGAAGTGCAACTCCTTTCTTCCTCTTTTGTACTTTATTTCAATTTACTTTACAATATTACAGACTTTTGCAGCATTTTTAAAGGAAAAATTTTAGTGATATTAAATTTACCTTACAGCACATTGTTATATTTTGTATTTCCTTGAAACATGGGATTGAGTTTTCAGACTTTCCTCTTCTTCTTCTTTTTGTTCGCATCATCTTGACTTGACTTGTGCTCTACAATCTACATTGACCGGAGGTCAGTTCTGAGTCTGAGTGATTGAATCACAATTTAAATAGAATGGAAAATTGAAGTTGTCTATATATATATATATATATATATATATATATATATATATATATATATATATATATATATAAACTACATTTTCAAGTAAATAGAATGAAATAAAATTGAAGTCTTTTTTTAAATCAAAGTTAAATTTTTATCATTTCATTTATATTTTTATTTTCAATACTACCGTAATATATATTTTAATTAATTAAATTTGAAGTTTTGTTATATACATGATCAAAAAATTCAAATATTTTTAAATAATTAAACAATAATAACTTTCAAAGTTTGGAAATATATCCTGAAATACAATTAAAATGAATATGGATTTTATCATTAAAATTTATTTGTCTAAAGAATTGTCATAAGTAGTAAGCATGATAAATTTGTAATTATTTGTACATGTATGTATTTGAATAAGGCATTAACAAGAGTAACAAGACCATGTTCATATTTAAACCACCCATTAAAAAAAATTTAATAATAATAATAATAAATATACTTTTTTTCTTATTAGCAGTAACACATAATAATATCACAAGGAAAGCCAATAGTTTTCATGAATAAACACTTTAAAAATCGTGTAAAATAATCTAAAAACACTATTGATGTTATGGCTTTTATATTCACTTATATTTAAAATTTAAGGAACATAATTAAATAGATATTGCAGTAAAATACCTTAAATTTGGATCAAACGATGAACAGAAATTATCAAAAGTATGCTTAATTTATTTTTTTTGTTCTTATTTGTTACAATAATAATAATATACTTGAATTAATTTAGGTTTGAATGCTATTTAAATGAATTATTACTAAATCCTCATTAATATTTGTTAAAAAAAAATCCCGAGTGCAATATTTATTTCCATACATATAATCTTTAAGTGCATACAAAAGACAATTAAAAAGACAAAATGTTAACAGCAGTATAAGATAGAAATATGTTGTTTGAATGAAAGCAAAACTTTAATTAAAATTCCGTTAACTCTTTGCTAGCTTAAGCAAGAATCGTGAACAAAAATGTCATCTAGTTTTTACTATGTGTTCAATTTTACTTTCAATTGAAAATAGAAATTAAATTCACATGCAACGATCCATATTATGTAAAATTCACTTAGTTTAACGGGTAGCATGATTGCATAATTTGAGATGCAATAAATCAAACTTAATATTACTTATAAATTTCTATATGGTATATTATTTATGTGTTATTATTATTCACATTTTTGTACAAAAGAAAAATATCTTAACTTGGAGGAACGTATATACTCTGATTTCAACGAAAGTACTTTTAAGAAATTTTAAATTTTCAATTTAATATTATCGATGAAAGTTGCAATGAAAATGCTGCAAATAAAAAAAAAAAAAAAAAAAAAAAACTATCATTATATAAATTGATAAATGACTATATATAACGAAAAGTAAATTTAAATTAAAAGCATAGAAATATTAGAAATTTAAATACAGATATTAACAGTTATAAGATCATGGAACAGAAAATACCATCATTTTATTGTTCTTAACAACTGAAAGCTGAAAATTAAATAAAAATTATGACTTTTTTTATTAAAAAAAAATGGTTTATCAAAATTAATGAAACGTTAGTTTTTCACATTTTTAAATTATACACTTATTTTTCTTCATTTCATTTAAAAAATTTACCTACATTTTAATATCCTTGTATTAAATTTCTGAAATTTATAAAACACTAATTATCGTGATTATATATTTAAATAATTTGGATTAAAAACATACATAAAAAATAAATATGTAGCTCGTAGTTTTCATTATTTTTATATAGTTGATTAAAAAGTGACATAATCTAAAATGTTTTAGTTATAAATTGGGAATTATTGTTTTAGATTTGATATATAATTATTGTGGCGATGTCAGTTCTTTCAAGCTTAATTACAATAATTGAAAACCTGCTTTCAATACTCGTCATTACCGAGTGTGGTTAGAATTAAAACAAAACACGTGCTATATGTATTTGTGTAATGTAATAATTTTGTTAACTTGAACAATAAAGCACGTACGCAGGTCAACGACAGCTAGACAAATTATTAATTAACCATGTCTATAAATGACTATTATTTCAAACTACACTTGTGCAAAATAAAGTTTAATACAGAGATATAGGAAGGTCTCATTTCACAGTAGTATTTCACACTGCTATGATGAGAATCTGAGCTAAAGTTGGGGGGAGGGGAAAGAATATTTGGAAGAGTATGTATATAACCTGAAAATGAATATTAACAGTAGAAATAACTTTTTTTCTACACCGCTCTGTTTCAATTCTCATAAAGGAAATTTTATTTGCAGGTAAACAACTTGGTGTGTAATTTTAATTATTATTTAAAGCCATAGACCACATAAAACAACATAAGATTTTTAATGAATAAACACGAAATGGGATCTTCAAAATTGTTAACAATTTTTACCAGAATGTTAATGTAGCCCCGCAAAAGAGCGTGAAAATAGTGTAAAGTATGCAATTTGCGTAAAAATTCATGTTTATGACGTCAGAAACATGCAAAAGTTAGTATGAAAATGTTGTGCGGGTTGCATAAATCGAAATTTATGATCACTGCTACGGAGTTAAAGTTAGATTTTGAGACAAACTAAAGTTAGTTATGTAAGTCCCATCAAGTGTTTTGTGATATAAATGCTTATGTTTTTCACTGGTCTATTCCTTTAAATGTTATGTGTGATATACTATAATATAGAACAAGAAAATGAATGCCCACTCTTAGCTTATGGCATAAAAGAGCATCTCATGAAAAATCAAGAATAATCAACTGTTTTTTGTATAGTAATATAATAATAAATAAATAATCAAGTGATGTCAACAATTTCTATATTTGTCAGTGAGTTTAATGACGCACATGATTTAGAAAATAAAGGACTATACGCTATACGTAAAAAATATATTAATAAATGCATTTTATTTTTGTATTAAGTATGCTCTACTTTAATTTCAAGGGAAAAGTGCACAAAATGAGACTTATAATAACTAAATAAATTTATGATATTTATATATAATGTATTGTTTTTACTTAATTAATAAACATATCAATTATAAATGATTCTCATTAATTCCGGTATTGTTTGACTTCATTTCCTTTTGTAATAATAAAAGAAAATAATGACCATAGTCAATTGTTAAAATATTCTATGAGCTTAAACGGAAATTATGAAATAGACAGAGAGAAAAATGACATTCGATTGTACAGTAATTTTTCAGATAATGAAGTAATCTAGTATGAAATATGATGATATTATGCAACAATCAATAGCCACTGCACCACCCGCAGCGCTGTAATTAAATTGCCGGTGCAAGCTGCATACAACAGGTAATGAGAAAATAAATTTACATCATTCGTAGGAACAAAGTGAGAGCAACACAATAATACACATAAATGGAAGAAAAAAAAAAGACTTTTATTTTTATATAAAATTGCCCTTAGGAAATTTCTAACTAAAATAATTATTACAATGTAAATAATAATAATTTTTAATCACAACTTATATTATTTCAACTAAAAAAACATAAATAAAAAAAAGTCATATTCATATAATTACTAATTTAAAAATGAAAATGTTTATATTTATAGTTAAATTTTATGATATAATGTTTTTTTTTTCCTAAAAATTCTTGTTGCTTGTTAGCTTGTTATTATTAATGATGAATTAAGAATTAGTTAATCAATAATAATTAATTAATTATTAATTAAGATTAATTAGGAATTCTATGCATTATCAATTTATTGGCTGTATAAATGCATAATTATGCAATTCAAACATGTAATGAAGAATTTAATTTTTGTGTTTGCATTTAATTTAAATTAAAGATTCTATTAAATTTTAAATTTTTATGACGGGAAGTAGAAACTGTATGTAGAAACTGTGTGTATTTTAAATAAATATTCTTTACTTTATCATTAATAATTACATAATTATTTATTATAAATGATTATAAATAATTAGCTGTTATAAGTTAAAAATTTATTTTGCAAATTCGTTATGTATGTATGTACGTATATACTATTACTATTTCAAAATTATGTAACATAAAAATGTCATTTATAAACTTATGACAGAAAGAATATTAGAGGATCACTTAAGTGGATTTTTTTATACCTTTTGTGGCCTCAATAAAAAAAGTATCATATTATCTATGTTACTTATGTTAGCTCAACTATATTGTGCAGCAAAACTATATACTCACTCCTCAACGCAAAAGAAAACTCCAATGCAAAGTCAGTATAAAAAAGCGACAACAAAGTATCAAGAAGCATTGTAACTATATGTTGTATAACATAAAATGGTAAAATTTAGGAGAAATTTATTTTTATTTGCTTTATTATTTAATTGTCTAGTAATGAATCACAAAATTAAGACACTCCAGTAACATATGGGAAGTTCTGGCTTACACTTTATCTTCATTACAAACAAGGGTCTTATATATACGTGCAGTATGAGGGGTAAGAGCAGTACATCATGCTTCCAAATAGTTAAGGTACCTCAAGACCACCTGACACAAACTTTGTGCCTCAACTAGACAAAACATATTCAGCTCCCTGAGGACAGTTGTATTGTCCTTTCTTTTAACTTTGATTTGAGTGAAGTATTATATATACAAAAATACTGAGTTTGTATACAAGTTAATTCGTTTGTCTTCTTAGAAGGTAAATCCCTATTGGTTCGTACATTTATCAACCGTGTTTGTATAACATATGTACAAGTACATTAGCATATTATAGAAATGTATTCTTAATACAGGTTGTTACTTATAGAGAATAACATGGTTTGTGGAGAGCTATAGCTATTGATTGAACTTTACGTTACACACATATACTAGCTGGCCATCAATCAGTTTGAATACAAGATCTTGATAAAACTGTGAATTGAAGCATATTATCAACACAAAATAATTGAAATCCTCTCTCTCTCTCTCTATCTATCTGCTTGACTAAAATTATATCAATTCTGTTTCCAAACTTGCAAATCTTTCTTTCAAACAGGAACTTACTATAGTTCTTGTTATACAGTATATTTTTTATGATTAAATATAAAATGTGATTTTGCAAAAAAAAAAAAAAAAAAAAAGTTTCCTCTAGTAAGATTTGGGCATTGTGATATGGCGAGTGGTAACGAGGGTTGACTTATTGTTGTACGCCCATTCCATTGTTACGTCACAACAATGCTCTCACTCGCCACTAATGGCTTACACGGGTAAAAAAAAAAGCACTCTTTGTATTAACTTAAAGTTACGTGTGTTGCCGAAATAATTAAATAGATTTCAATGAATGTGGGTGTTATTAAATTAACTTTGAGTATACGTACTGTTTGAAATTAAGTAAATTTTAACTAAAATGCTGATGAATTTTGTTTTACGTACTACTTTTATAAAATTTTTAATTTAGGTTATTATTACCTATATTTATATAATTTTAAAGCACATCAATTAATTTTGAGATTTTGATATTACTTTTAAGTTAACGAACATGGTAGTGTTGTACCTTACAAATGCAAAACAAATTTCAATGAAAACAACAACAACATTAACAACAACAACCATGAATTAATAAGGAATTTAATAAATAAGTAATTATAACTTTACAGTACGTATATTGTATAATTTTATAAAAAATTGAGTATTTATTTTTCTAATTTTTTATTCTGAGGTTTCTTTCTTCTTTCTATACTATTTATTATGCGACTCACTGTTTTGACTAAAATTCTTTGGTTGTTATAGTTAAAATTAGTTGAACATACTATTTTATAGCATACCTGTCAGATATTATTTTAACCTATTACAAATGTACAAATGTGTTTGTCTGCTGTTCCTCATAGATATTCTCATTCCTTTATTTTCTTACTCTTCTTCTTCTTCTTCTTCTTCTTCTTCTTCTTCTTTTTTTTTTTTTTTTTTTTTTTTACTTAAGAGTCAATTTTTTGTTCTTGCTTAGTCTCATTTTTTTTTAATGTTTTATGAAATAAAAAATGTGGCTATTTTTTGTCGTGTAGTGAAAGGCGATGCTGGGTTGTCGAGTCCAAGACTAAGATGTTTGCACGTGGCATTGTCACTATGACACCTATTGTTACTATAAGACATTGTCCTGCTTCGAGAGCAAGAAAGAGAAACACAACAAGTTTATCGCGCCAAATTTATACATATTATTTTTTTTTCTGCTCTGACGAATGACAAGCGTCGTTATCTGGACGCAGTCACTCGCACTTTTGATGCATATAGGGGAAAATGTTTTTGTAAAAAAAAAAAAAAAAAAAAAAAAAAAGGGGGATAGAACATAATATAAAAAGCATATCGCGTTGTATTGTTTTAAGTTCTAACTTATGTGAGTGGAAAATGGTACACATTCTGTTGCATATAAAGTGTAACTTTTTTAAGACGCGTTCAACTATTCTTTTCCCACTTTCATGTAGACAGTGCTATTTTTTTTCCTTAGCTGAAGATATTACATTATAAATGAATGAATGATCAAGCAAAGTATAACCTAATGAATAATTAATTATTTATTTCTTTAACAATTAAGAGAAAAACTGAAAATTAAATTAGGATATTAAAAGAAGCTGATATAAAAATAATGTTTTCTGGTAAATACGAATGTTCTTCAGCAAAATAAAATTATTTTTTGTTTCTCATTTTCTATCTAAAGGCTCTATAAAAACAGAGGTGAAACAGATTCAAGCATGAAAATATTTTATTTATTTTCACAAACACATAAAAAATCTTTGTAAATCAATAAAAAATATGAAATATTTCTTAACTTCAAAATACCAACTTTTTTCTGTGTGCACTTTACATTATTTTAGACTTGACTGCAACAAAAATTTTCGATTCAATTTTCTTAACATTCAAAACATGTCCATAGATATACAGGCAAAAAGTTAGAAATGTAAATGATAGTGGAAATAATTTTTTGTTGAATATAAAATTTTCTTCTCTTTAAAACGAAATATATATACAGAAAGCGAAACGCTTTTTTCCTCTTGTATGTTATAGAATAAACTGTTGATGTCTGTAGGCCTTTCTCTCTCTCTCTCTCTCTCTCTCTCTCTCTCTCTCTCTCTCTCTCTCTCTCTCTCTCTCTCTCTCTCTCTCTCTCTCTCCACTATACTTGCTAATTTGCATATGTATAATCTTCTGAATTCTAGGCACATACCATAAGATATCAAAATATAAAAAGTTGGGTATTCTCAACCCATCCTGGTGTGTAAATTTTTATTTTAACCTCTTTTTTATTTAGTTTAGATTTCTGTCGTTCTTTTTAAAGAAGTAAAAAGTGATAGTTTTGAAAATAAAAAGTTACAAATTTAGAGGCATTTTATGTATACGTATTCAATATTTTATTACTATCATCATTTTTTATGGATATATTACAATTTACGTTAAAAGTATAGGTTAAACGTTAAGTTTTAGTTTCTACAAAAATGAGTTAATATATATATATATAAATATATATTTATATAATATACAGATATGTGTGTGTGTGTGTTTGTTTGTGTATGTATACACTGCTATTGATGTTATACAATTATGAAACCGTTTAAAAGTACGTTTAAGTTAGTAATAATATCATTTTCCATTCAACTCCTTTCATCATTTAATATTTATTGATGAAACAGAAAGTGTAACGGCAAAATCTACTTGCCATATAAATATGCATTATAGGCTGCAGCATAAACAACTAGCTACATAAACAAGTCAGCTGCAAATTAAATTAAGGTCGGTTGTATACTGATAGTGTGTAGTAAAAGAAGAAAATAACGAAGAAATAGTTTAAAGCATAATCTAATAAAATATTTAAATTTAATAACTATGTATATATGTATTTTAGATAATAGAAATTTTCCATATTTTTAAAAAGGTGAAACTATTTTTTTTAAAAAATTCAATATCTTTTACATTGAATTTACAAAAATATCACCCCGAGCAATTCAACAGTGAAGATTATAAATTAAGTTACTTATGTGCATTTGAACTTTCAAATTTATAAGAAAGAGAAGGCAAAAAAAAAAAAGAAAAAAAAAATGTCCTTTGATAAATTAGTTTTTGTCTTTTTATGTACTAAAGAAACTTTCAAAGAACTTTTTTTTTTCAAAATAACAAAATATATCACAATTAAATTATATATTTTTCTTTTTAGAACAAAGAAAAAAAAATGATGTACTATCAGTTTCAGTTAATTACATTATACGTCAGGCCCGGCTAGGACGCAGTATAATCCCCCGGGGGGGCTCGGGAATAGGGAGGGGGGAGGGTAGACAAAATGGTATTATAACCAACTTCGTTCACAAAAACACAACTCTGCTGTTTTTAACACACAAAAACTTGAAAAATAATTTTAATGTAAATTTCATTTGAAAATAACAAAAGCTTGATTTAACAAAGAAAGAAAAAAAGTAATTGTTTATCATAATGCTAATTATTTTATTAATGAAATCCTTTAAATAAAGTTCATTGTCGTTTCTATGCTTGTCTTATTATATTAATAAAAATAATTAATTAATGGATTATTAAGGTATATTCAATATTATATATCTATTCGGTTATAAACAACAATTTATTTATTATTTTTGTAAATTCCCTTTACCCTAATAGCTGTTTAGTTTTGAGAAAGAAATGTCATACTAGAACTCTAATATTTGATTGAATATAGGGTGTATGCGGATGACGTCATATTTATTGCGCTTTGAGGCCATACTGGAGTAGTGTATAACATTGCTCAGCATATATAGGACAAACTTCATTTAAGCCAATTTTCTTTGGGAAATCGTTTAATTTTTTGTTATTGTTATTTTTCTCACATACTTGAGATACTAATTTAACATATTTACAACATCCAAACTTTCAAAAATATTGCATAGTTTTTAAACTGGCAAAATGATTTTTTTTCCTATATTACCCATGTTATTGAGTTATCCAACATGGCGGCGACTTTAACATGAATGCATAGACCCTATACAATAAAAATACAAATAAATTAATAAATTTTTTACCATCAGGTTTTAAAATTTGTTAATGTGATTATTGTTTAAATCAATTCACATAAACGAAATTCAATACATTTCAAGCCTTTGTTCTGTGCATTGCTAAATTTAAGAGTAAATTACTAAAAAAAAAAAGTTCCTATATATAATATTTATATAGATTTAAATTCATCCGCTTCCTACCCCCGCTGAAAAATTTCAGCTCAATATAAAATTAAACAATATTGTATAGTGTTTTACGTATTAACAAAATATTTTGTGGTTTAAACCATATTGCATGACAATGACCCAAACGTATGCATCACAAATAAAACAGAAATTCAACATTATTAATAAAAAAGAATGTATAAAAAAAAAATAATCAAAACCGTTTACAAGCTGTTAATATTAATAAACAAATGTAAAATAAAATAACAATAAAACGCATGTATATTAAATCGAATTATTATTATTATTTTTTATAAACCATGAATATAGCATGTGTAATAGATATTTCTATCGGAATGTTTATGACAAATTTTATGTGTTTTATTCTGTTTATAATTATATAATGTTGATATTTATGGTGTATTTTAATGTAAATTCGATTATATATATATATATATATATATATATATATATATATATATATATATATATCGATGTTGGGATGCAGAAATGCGACCGATGAGAAAAATCATGAGTAAAAGCCTCATGATTTTTCTCATCGGTCGCATTTCTGCATCCCAACATCGATATATATAAATATATAATTATAATTATATATACATATACGTATAGGTTTATTTTTATGCTTGTTAACTATATTCAAACATTTATAACGTAGCAATTGAGGTTTTGAGTAAGTTTTTTTTTAGTGAGAGAGAGAGAGATTATTTTTTCAATTTGAACAGTATCTATTTTTTCTATTTTTTTTTTTTTATATCTTTCATGAAATGTGCTATGCATGCATGGCAAATTTTCAAATAGAGGAAATCGCCAAGTTGGACGGAATGTTAAGAGCATCTCTGACCCTACATACACAGTACATACATACACGCAGAGAGAGAGAGAGAGAGAGAGAGAGAGAGAGAGAGAGAGAGAGAGAGAGAGAGAGAGAGAGAGAGAGAGAGAGAGAGAGAGAGAGAGAGAGAGAGAGACAATAACAAACAAAACAACAACAAGAGTAAAGATAGAGTGGGGAGGAGAATAAAATTTTGCTTGTTAGTAAGCACTCCATGTTTACCAGCCTGGAGAGATCAATGTTTTTGGTGGACTTAAAGATTCTTGTAGTAGCATTTCCATATCGTTAATTAAGCCACGCTCCTTGGCTTTAATTAAACTTGGTGGTTTTGGTAACATTACTATACTGCTGCAGTAATGTATTCGATACAAATGTGTGTGTCTCTTCTTTCTGTATCCAGATTGCTACCAACAACACAATTAAATCCTATATACACTAAATATATTTTGCCTACCTTTTTCTTTGACCCTTATTTTATTATTATACTATGTGTTTACAAGTTGAAAAACATCATAATGTGGCTTATATGCATCAAGTGATTTTTAATTTATTTGTATGATTGTGTATGGTATTTTTTTGCATTAATTAGGTCACACTTTTTGGGAATATTATCTAGAATAAATCTAGGTCTAAACTTAAAAAAAAAAGTCAATATGATAAAATTAAAGCAACATAACAAGTAAAAACTTTTATTGACTGGAATGTTATATTTATGTTTTAATTCATCACTTAAATTTCTTAAACCATTATGATGCTTTAATATACAAAAATTATAACCCAGTATTTCACAAAAACAATTCCAAAGTCTTGCTTTACAAAATTTGGGATATAACATTTACAAAACTAATTTGAGTGTTTTCATTTTCATTTCATTTCATTTCATTTTTTTTTTTTTTTTTTTTTTAAGATCATAAAATATTTTACAAAAATATGCCTATATACTCAAAATCTCCATACAAAATCAAAATTCGTACTTATTTTTGTTTTAACTATATCAAGAAAAACATTGATGAAAAGGCTCGTTGACAGCTATAATCTTTAATATAAAACGTCCATAATAAGAATAAATGATTTGCTGAACTTGTTTCTAGAGTTATTAACATGTTGATGAAAATTTAAAAAATCTATCATTATTTGAGAGATTTCTACATTTGATAATAAAAAGTTACCATCGTCATCACGATAACTAATTAGTATAATAGTAGCGAGAGAAGATTCTAAACAAAATCTTAGTATTATATTAAAAATTTCAGAACGGAAAAAAAGTCAAGATTTTTTTTTTTTTTTTATGTTACAGGTGAATGTGCTGGAATTTCTTATCTTCAGGTCGTTATCTGACAACTAAGATCGTGCTAAAATAATGCATACTTTTTTATATTCTTTATAAATGAAGGTAGCAAAGAAGAAGAGGGGAAAAAAAGAAGGGAAATTTGTCTCTTGAAATTTAATTGAAACATCTTTGAACATGTTCATTCTGTTAACTTTCTCTCCCCTGTTATAAAATCTTGTATTTAAAGAGATGAAATTACAATATTATGATTTTAATTAGGGAGTAATAAAATGAAAACTTTTCCAGATATTTTTAGACATCTAGTGTTTGAATCAG
Source organism: Ecdyonurus torrentis (assembly GCA_949318235.1). Taxonomy (NCBI): domain Eukaryota; kingdom Metazoa; phylum Arthropoda; class Insecta; order Ephemeroptera; family Heptageniidae; genus Ecdyonurus; species Ecdyonurus torrentis. The sequence goes on from OX439131.1 coordinate 21,612,423, forward strand.
CAATACCGTCAAGTTTAACAAAAGATAAGCAACAAATTTTAAAGAAAAGGGGATCCACTTATTAAGTTTTCTTTTCCTTTTTTTTATTATTATTACAAGAGGGTGATTACTAAATTTTTATTATATAAAATGAAAAAAGCTTAGACGTTTGATTTTGAAATAATTAGTTTTACTATAAATAAAATGATATTTTTCTATATTTAATTAAAAAAAAATCATATGGTACTGTTTTTTTCTGACATTATTATGTTCCAAAATACATTTCTTTTTTATTCCAAGGATTATATTGTTGTTGTCATTTAATGTTCAGATTTAAATCATTATTTTTATTTTGAGAAATAAAAACTATAAAACTAACAATAGTAAATTCAAGCATTTAATATCAAACAAGTTTCGAAGCGAACTTGAGTAAAAATAAAACACTGTAGCAATGTTGGATACAAGGATGTCGGTATTGATAAACACTTTTTTTTATCTACAGACTGATGTCTTTTCATAATGAAAATCAGCAATACTTAACCCTTCTTTTACTGCACTTTATCGAATTGCATTTTCAAGTTATGCTATTCTATATTATGATATTTTCCAGCTACACCACCTGAAAATGGCTGTCAATTTTTTTATAGATTTAAAACAAGTAAAAGTATGTCTATTACCCATAAATAAAAAGTTTCTTCCTCGGTGCATTAGTTTTCTCATAAAATGCCAAAAAGATGGTACTGCAAAGCTAAAAGAATAAAAAATTAGTAAAAAAGTAGGAGCCTTTTTACACGTCGCATATAATAGAGGTTTAAAAAAATACTTTCATGACTTTCTATGGCTTAAAACACGTAAAAGTATGTTTAGTATTTCTCATGTAAATTTCCCTGAAATCAGCGAAGAAGTTTTCTCAAAAATCGTAAATAAACAAACACATATTTTACCTCTTAAGTATTATGTTAAATTAGGGGACCCTTAGTTTTCCCCGCGTCTACCCGCGCGCTAAACCGATAAGCTCCATTGGCCAACACGATACGTTGGTAAAAACTATTGTATGAGTAATTTCATGTACAATCCTTGCACCAGTATCAGTTGTGCAATATAACTGTTGCTTACATTAAAAATACGACAAATGAATTCAGCTTTTAGCATAAAACCAAGCAGCATGCATAATATTTAAATGTCAGCAACTATACAATAATAATAAAAATGTAAATAATAATATTATTATTAATAATTTCTTTGTCCTTGTTAATATTTCTAAATTAAGTCCTGAAGTCAAATGTTATGAATGCAATTAGTAAGCAGGCAAGCTCATAATACTACATAATTATATGTCATAAAGTAAACACCATAAAGGAAAAAATAAATAGCATCATAATTTTTTAATAACATTGTAAATTTAATATACTTCGTAAATTGCTCATTTTCAGCACTGAACACAAAAGTTTCTTTCTTTTTTTTTTTTTTTTTTTTTTGTAAAAATTGATCAACAATTTTCTATAGTTCAATATCTCAAACATCTGTTCATGTCAACTTCAACTTTTTACATTTATAAGGGGAAAAAAAAGAAAGAATAAGTTCGAATAATAAATAATAAAGTAGTAAGCATCATTGATATCAAACTCAGAGAAAATAGAATTTTATATTCACTTTTTAAATTGAAAATATCAAATATTGACAATTCTTCATTCTCTATTAATTATTTTTTTTCTATATATTTTTTTTCTGCCTTGAGCTAAAGTCAACAAAAGAAAATGTAATTGCAGTTTTTTTTTTCTTTTGGTTATACTCTGACGTCTTTGTTTAGTAAAACAATACAAAGAGAGCTGACCCTATGTCACTTACACTCCTAGCAGTAAAAACTTGGCAAAGGTGCACACAATGTATGATATGCTCTATTATTATAATAAGAAATCTAACGACTCTTGAGAAACTTTTATAATTTAATAGATATTATATTATATAATTTTTTTATAAAAAAGTTATACTTTAAATTAATTTAATGTTTAAGTGTAAAAAAACTACAAAATATTAAATATTAATACGCTATAATTATGTAAAACGTGTAATTTTATTTAGAATTTAGACTAGTTATAAAATTATTTTATTTTTATTATGCTTTAATTATAGTTGATATATTTCAATGTCCAAAAAATTTCAGAACTTTTTAAAGATACAACTACAGGCTATATCTATAAAATAGTCCCTTTTTTATTTATATATATTTTATTTGGTGTATTTAATTTGAAATAAGCTTCTTATTTTGGTAAACAATCAATTGTCATCAAATACAATATTATTTTAACATCGAATTGCTTTTATACTAATTAAAAAAATATAAAATATTAGCATTTACTTGTCATTAGTTTACATTGATTTTAAAAAGTACAGTATTATCTTTACAATATGTTGGTTGATCATTACATTACATATTTATGAAGAGAAAAAAAAATTGAAAATCAGAAGTTAATTATTTTCTATATAAACAAAACTGATGCGGTAAAAAGCAATAACTTTACATCCGATTGTTTTTTATACTTTGCACAATGTTTTGATGACAATAAAAATGTGACATTTTTGGTTAAGATAATGATGAATTGCATCAAGTGTCATCAATCAATGTCTCTTAAAGTCACCGGAAGTTAGCATCTTGGAGGAAAAATCAAAACTTCTTTAAAAAAAATTATTATTCCTTTTTTATACAGTATAATACATTATGGTTGCTTCAATTGGCTACTTTAGACTTTATGCGTGTGTTAGAATTGAAAAGAAGGGTAATAATACTTTTTAAAGTTTCCACACTATAAATAATTTCAAGGCAGAACTTTTAATTGTATAGAAATCAAAATAACTTATATATTAAAAAAAAAGGGGGGGGGGGGGTTACACGTAGTAGTTTGAGCATAAAAATGTCTTTCAATTAAAAGCTATAAATTGTTATTATTGGTTAATTAACCAATTGGTTATTATTTTTTTAAGCATTATTAAAATTTTTGGAGCTTTCCTATTTTATAATATTTCTATTTTTGTTATATAAATATATATAATATATATATTATATACGCTACGCAGCTAATGTGATCATCAGAACATCTCGCGCTCACACACAATCTGACTATCAGACTTCCTCGCCGCGCCACACAATTTGACTATCAGACTTTCTCGCGATTCACACAATCTGACTATCAGACTTTCTCGCCGTTCACACAATCTGATTATCTGACTTTCTCGCCATATTGCTGTTAAAAAATAGAGTCAGTAATAATGTAAAAAACAAAATTAAAAAATTAAACTTCTTTTAAATTTTTAAATTTATGTAATTGAAAAAAATTATTATTCGTAATTATAATAATAATAAATAATATTTCTTGGAAATTGAAAACTTAATTTTTTATTCGGAGTATACTGTATGTAAATGATTATGACATTTTATAGATGAATTATGTATTATCTTCCTATAATTTTGTTATTATTTATACTTTTTTTAAATTAGATTTGTTTTTTCCTAAAAAATGCTATCTTAATGAAATAAAAATTCCAATTATAATTTTCAGAGACTAAAGATTTAATATATTGCCGAAATTATTTCTTATTTAACTTTTTTAAATAATTATGCTTTCTAACTGATAAATGTTAAATAAATAATGGAAAATAGTTTCTATATACCTTCAACGAAATTATTAATTAATTGTATTATTTTTATGTAAGCAAGAAAAAAACTCCAACTTCTTTTTCAATCGAAAAGGGCACAGTCAAAAATATATATATAAGAGGTAATAGTAAATAGTACAAAGTCTAATAGCTCTATTTCATAAGCAAACTAATCATTTCATTCAGTTGAGGTCTGTTCATCAGTCAGTGCAGTTCTAGTGAAGCTATTTTTTTAGCTTAAATGTTTTTTTATACGAGTTTTACATTAAAATTAATTCTGTGAATGTGACATATGTTAATTTAATATAATAGTAAAGAATAAAATAAAAAATACATATTGCAAAAATAATTGTGTTATTTAATGTAACTTGTGAACTAGGTGTTAAAAAGTAAAATTATTAATTAACTACTACTATAAGTTATTAAACAACATTATTTGGGAACTTCATGGGGTAAGTCATCATAAAACTGTCTGATAGTCACTTTGTGCGTATATGTCTGATAATCACTTTGTGTAAAACGACATAGTCAGATTGTGCGAACGGCGAGAAAGTCTGATAGTCAGATTTTGAGAATCGCGAGAAAGTCTGATAGTCAGATTGTGTGTGCACGCGAGATGTTCTGATGATCACATTAGCCGCGGAGCCGTCGATATATATATATATATATATATATATATATATATATATATATATATATATATATATATATATATATATATATATATATATATACATACAATATTTCCGTAAGCTTGAATTTATAGAGGCAGTAATGTACAGCACTTAATATAAATCCAAATATTACTAATGTATTCAGTGATTGTGATAAAAAGTAAAAAATTATAAAATATAATAATGAATAAAAAAACAACAATAAAGATTCAATGTTTTAATAAAACTAAATCATAATATATATATATATATATATATATATATATATATATATATATATATATATATATATATATATATATATATATATATATATATTATATACATTATATACTGTATTTAAACAATGTAACAAAAAAATATCACCGAGATATTCAATTTAGGTTTAAATTTATTTAATTTTACCTTATGTTGTAAAATTCCATAATTAATTATAAAAGCTTACGTACAGTCTGGAAAAGCAAAGAATGATACAAGGTCATTAAAGTCCAACAATCGGTTATTTGTATAATACAAACTAGTGCGCTATTTTAGGTGATTGTTTAAAAAATCGACCTATCGCCCACATTGTTTAGTTGCAGCGAAGGAACTAAAATATTTTTGGTGTAAAATAAAAAACATACTGGTCATATAGTAAAAATTTCCAAAGTAAAAGTGTGACCTACATTAGTAAAGTTTTTTTTATGTTTTTTTCTTAGTATTTTCCAATTGTTTGATTGTATATTCTCTAATCTCTCTCTCTCTCTCTCTCTTTCTCATTCTCTTTCTGTTTCTCAGGCAGTGATCCCTCACGTAACAATCAATCTGTATCTTGAAAGCTGCAAAGATGCACGTGATGTTCTATATACACTTGAAATTGATCTCCACAACTAAATTACGTTTGATAAAATTAAACTGGTTTTATAAAAGAGACCTAATTTCTTAGCTTAAACTTCTTCGTGTGGTCATCAAGTATAAGATTTTGTCATCTTCTCGTACAGTATAGATTGTACTTTTTCAACGGTATTTGGCTTATAAAGGAAAAACGTGCTTGGTTTGAAAATTTATTAACAAACATGTGGATTCAGTTTTTATTTTTTTTATTATGCGGTTAGAAAGTCCAAATATGTTCTAACTCTCAGAACAATTATTTGCAAAATGTTCAAAATATTGGTAGTAGAGGAAGGAAGAAGAAGAAGAGAGAGAGAGAGAGAGAGAGAGAGAGAGAGAGAGAGAGAGAGAGAGAGAGAGAGAGAGAGAGAGAGAGAGAGAGAGAGAATAAAACGCAAATCGGACAAATCAAAGACTAATATTAACGTACCGTTAATGTATTAATTTTTTCTTGTGATTGAATAGTGATTGGATCAACAATTTTCTACGTGCTCTTTTTTAATAATTTATTTTAAGAAAACAATTGAGCTTCATTTAAAAATAAGATATTTTATTTAATGCAAGATACAGCAGTTAAAGAATGAAAATAAGTACTGTACATGTATATAGTCTAAAATCATAAAATAATACTTGAAATTGTGTAAGGTACAATTTTAGTGTTATTCTATAATGAGAAATGCACGTGTAAAATATTAATGCTAATGTTATTTTATGAATTATGGAGAGTACGATATCTTTGAGTTCAAGAGACTATCAAGTGTAGAGTGAAAATTTCTCACATATATACAGCTGTATATTATAGTAGAGTTTGAAGTATCCTCAGTGTCTACAACTTTTGCTATTTACTTAAGTTAAATTAATTGTTTCGGAGTACAGTGATTTGTTTGAAGCAAGAGCATCTCTCACGATGCGGGTGGCTAACTTTCAAATGAGATTTAACTTTACCATTTATACAGAGTAAGGGAGTTTTGAGAAATATATAACTATGAGTATTAAAAACAATAGAAAATCTGAATATTATATTGGCTGCAATTTATATTGCAATTTATAATTACAGTTATACATTGTTCTTCTAGTACATTTACGTTTCATTTATATATTTATTTTGTAAGTAAAATTAAATCCTAAAGTTACCGACTCTGAAACTTGGTATAATTCATAAATTTCTTTATTTTATATTGTATGTAACCAACGAACACAACGAACATCAAAAGCACGTATAAATTAATTCAAGTAAATTAAAATATCATTTATTATTTTTCGTTTTAATAAAATTTAATTAAAATTGCATTTAATTATTATATTTATATATACAAAAACATTATTAATAAAAACTTAATATTAAATATTCTTTCACAGATTTTAATTGTTTTTTCTTCTTGTATTTTGTTTACTAAAAGGAAAAAAAAAATGGTAATTTTAATAAAGTTTTTTTTTATCTTGTATAAAAACAAAGCATGATGCATATATAATATTTTTAAACTTACTGAATATTTATTTAAGTATTATGAAACTTTTTTTAAACGTTGTTAAAAATATACTTTTTTTTATTATTAAAAAAAAATATTTTAAAAATTATAAGAAGCATGGTTTCGTCTTTCAAGTGGATTATTGAACTTTTGTAATTAATAACACGAAGGAAAATTATAAGCTTTATGTTAACTTTAATAATTACTCATTATCGAATGCTGTGATTAAACTTTAGTTAATACAGAACTTAATCGCTTATAAGAGGGAATAGTTTGAAATAGGTTGTACGGGGTAGTTTTTGGCTTGTAAAGTGGCAAAAAAAAAAAAAAAAAAAAAAAAACACAGAGAGAGAGAGAGAGAGAGAGAGCGAAAAGAAAAATGAAATTTGCTATCTAAAATAAATAGTTCATAGTCAAGAATTAGATTATATTAAGATATTAAGTGTACAGATGCTAATTTTTTTTCTCTATTTCCTGTTAAAAATACAATGTGTTTATAAGGAGCAATACGTTATTAAAGTTCCCCATAAGAATACATTGTATTGCCATAAGACCTGCACAAATTAAAATTTTACAATTTTGTTAGGCTCTAATTTGAGCGCTTCAAAAGAACTTAATTGCAATAATTGTTTGCAAAATTGTGTTTTCCAGAGCAATTTTTGTTAAAGAAATATTTTTGAGAAGAAACAAAATATTTTCTTAAAAATCAAGAGCACATTCTATTTTTTTTTTTAATTGTTAATATTTTGCATCAACCACTGGTTAATTTGTAGAATCAAATTAATTTATTCCAAAAATTATATTATCAAGTATTGTACATGATTTGTATTATAATTAAAAAAAATTGTCTTGTTTGCTATAAGTTGTTGCTAGAAGCGATGAATTTAATTTCTCTTATGTTTAGCATAGAGTCGCAATTGTGCAAAGTTGCTTTTAGTAAGACAAAGTTTGGTTGTAATTAGTGATCTCATTGTGATGTGGAGGATACAAGCCAAGCTTACAAGTAGTCTGAACAAGAAAACTGGCATCCAATTGACCCTAGGAGAGTTGAATATCTCTCTCTCTCTCTCTCTCTCTCTCTCTCTCTCTCTCTCTCTCTCTCTTCTCTCTCTCTCTCTCTCTCTCTCTCTCTCCTCTCTCTCTCTCTCTCTCTTTCTCTTTCTCTCTCTTGCTCAACGTGTAGACAAACGGCTTATCACTGCTACACAGTGCATACGTAAACAAAACTTTTTATACCATTTTAAAGAACTATAGATATTTACATTATAGCTGAAATTCTAATTAATAAAATTAAATTTTAACCTAAAATGTTTTGAACGTCAAGATTTTTTCCTTGACATATTTTATTCACTTTAAAATTAATAAAAAAAAATTCTCTTATATACTTATTAAAAGATTAAACTAAAACACGAATTGCTTTATTAATATTGATTTTTAAATCAATATAAAATAATAATATTAAACTGTCTCAGTTTTCACGTGATTTTAATATTTTTATTATAGTTGCAAAGATCTAAAAATTTGAAAGTATAATAATTGGTATGAATTTTTATAAAATATTTAAAAGTTCCTTTTTGGCATGTTTATTATTGTTAAATTATTTTGACACTAATTTGTATGTACGTGAATAATAACATTAATACGAGTATCTCCTAATTGACAAGGCATATAATGTAGTTATAAAAATTCAATATTACATTAATATGAGTAAATAATGCAATGCAAATAAATAAAAGTGCGATCTAATTTTATTAATCAAAGATTATGTTATTATTACAACGTCTAAATAATAATAAATATTGAGCATAAATAATCTAAAAAAACACACAATATTATATTTTTTTTATTACTGACGAATGTCATCGTTGTAGTATATAAAATCAAAAATGTGTCGCACAGATCTGGTATTAGGAACCCTGTGGAGTGCGGTGTTAGGGTTCAACGTCTGACAAGCTTATGACAAGCCCCATCTTACATTAGAAACTATCACGAATTCGTCTTGGCAGAAGTCTCGTATATGAATAATGTATCTTTTAAAATACATAAATTATTTTTAACACATGAATACATTATTATTACTTTTTAATAAATAAATAAAAATCTAATGAAGCATTAACCAATCATTTCTTATTACAGAAATCAAAACGCTTGAACAAGATTAATTTCTTAATAAAATTATGCTAGTTCGAGTTACGCTTATTCTTATAACACAATATAAGTAAATAAATAATATAGCATGTTCATGAATAATATTATAAAAATGCTATATATTAAATAATAATTATATGCTACACTGTACACATCATAACAATTTTTTTCTACAAGAATTATTTATGCAGTTCTATAATAACAATATTTATGATTTATGATCTTAATTCAACTAAAATTGCGTTATTTTATTCAAGGAAGACAACTAAATTGATATACTTTATTGACGTGTATGTAAAGTCCCGAGATTCTATCAAAGTGGGCGATAGGTTGACTTTTTTAACAATCGCCCAAAATAGCCTACTAGTTTATATTGTACGATTAATCGATTTTCAAATGACCTTGAAGCATTCTTAGCTTTTCCGGTCTGTATACAGGTAAAATAAAAATATTAATATAAAACTAGTTGTCTTTGATTTGTGCAATAAAATATATAGACGTGTTGTATTAACAAAGGATAAGAAACTCTCTACAATATGACAATTGAGTTTAAATTTAGTTATATAACAGAGATTTAAATTAAGACTAAATCCCTCCTACTTTTCTCTATTGTTACTATACAAAACTACGGTGCAAAATTTAAAGCACGAGCAAGTTAAATAAGAAAATTAGCATAAACTAAAACTGCGAGTGTGCTTTTGATTTATTATCTTAATTGTTATGTAAGTCTCACTCGTATATATTTGCAGCAAACACTTTCCTAACTTTTTATTTTATATAAATATTGTGTGCCTTCTTATTAGCATATAAACCAATATTTTTGAATATTTAATGAAAATTAATTTATAAAAGTTGTATAATAAATAAGCATGCCGCAATTATTATATTTAAAATATAGAAAATTTAGCTAAAAAATAGTATATTAATATTGTGTGTTTTAGTGTGTAATATTTAAATTAAATTTAAAAAATCACACTTAAAATCTATATAAAATAAATAAAAATCCCTTAGTATAGTAATTGAACTTTATGTGATTGTTAAGTATAATTTTAAATAGCTTGATAGAATGTTGATTTTATCTTTATTGAAAAAAATAGAGTTGCAGCTTTAAGTATACGGTATTTTTACTTTATTTTGTGAAAGTGGAAAGAACCTTCATTGCTATTAAAGGAATAGACCAGAAGAAAAAATAAGCATTTATATCACAAAACGCTCTTGATGGGACTTTTATAAATAACTTTAGTTTGTCTCAAAACCCAACTGTAGCTCCGTAGCAGTGATCATTTATGCTACCCGCACAACATTTTTTTTACTAATTTTTGCATGTTTCTGACGTCAGAAACATGAATATTAACGCAAATGGCATACTTTACAGTATTTTCACTGAAAAATTGTCATCAGTTTGCGACAGGCAGAGTTGCTGAAACAGGGAGTTTGCCAGATCCCATTTCGTGTTTATTCATTATAAAGCTCATGTTGTTTTATGTGGTCTATGAATTTAAGATAACTTTAAAAAATATAAAAATGTGGCAATCTTCTGTTGGTATTTTTTTTTTTAATTTGAAGTCCTTGAAGGGTTTCTATATCTTAAATGCAATTTTTTTCTCTTGTGCCTGATAGTCGGGTCCTAAAATTGTTATGTTTGTTATACAATAGTGATTACCATTGAATTTCAAATTATTCAAAAACGAGGGTTTAACTTTTAAATTTCAGAAATACTCGTACAAGCCCTTTAAACCATTCTATAAAACATATAACATAGTCAATTAAAATTGAAGCATTCACCAAATTGCCAGCATTGGTAAAAGCTGTAATTTGCGATACAATATCATAACATAATATTAATAAAGTGCTTTTTTATTGTTGTTATTTATAATTTTATGCATAGTTAAACAAAGTATGAAAAAGAAGCTCAACAAAATATTTTATAATAAAAATATCTTGTTACAAGTTTTCATGACGGTATATAATTGAAACAATGGTTTTTATTATTTTTTTTATTGACTACGTAACTTTTACCTGGTAAACCGCATACAGAGCGGCTTTACACGAAATTATTTTCTATTGATTGAAGTTGTAATCAATACAACATTAGTTTCCAATCAATATTACTATGTAGAACATAAACAATGAACATAACACTAAATGATAATATTTTTAGTGTAATATTATGCATGTTTGTATGTATACATATAATATACTAAAATAATATTATAAGGGCCATGATACACTCTTGTCAAAACAAGGTCGTTCCCGCCAAAAGCTGTATCCGCAGTGCTAAACCAATCAGAGAGCGTGTTATAAACCTACTAACCAATCACAGTTGATTTTACATTGTTAATTACACTGTATCCGCTCGAACTAGTATTGGGAGAAGTGTATGAATGTATGAACCTTTTGATTGAACAACAATTTTTTGTATGTTATTATTATATATTTATATATTTCATTATATTTTTAATGTATAACAAATGTATATTAAATGTGCTATTCTATGTTAATGTATTATAATAAAGAAAAATATTGTTATGTGAAAATCAAGCAACTGGCACGCAAGATATAGAATAGCAAATGAATAATAATAAATATTAAATAAGGTTCATGTAGGATCAAGTTTTTTTGTTTGTTTGTTTGTGCGTGTGTGTGACTAAAATTCAGTATGTAAAAAAAAAAAAAAAAAAAAAAAAAAACTAAAAATGAGACAAAAAAAGTATAAAATTATTGATTAAATCGCAGACAGAACATATTGTACACTTCTCCTAATACTAGTTCGAGCGGATACAGTGTAATTAACTATGTAAAGTCAACTGTGATTGGCTAGTAGGTTTATAACACGCTCTCTGATTGGTTTAGCACCGCGGATGCAGCTTTTGGCGGGAACGACCTTGTTTTGGCCAAAGTGTACATCAATTAATAAATTAATGTCAAGTTAGCCCCCACCCCCACCCCCAAATATTTTATTGAAATTTGTTGTGTACTTTGTGCTACGTTTTTGCTGGTTTGTTCCATAAAAAGTTTCACTTGTGCTACTAATTAGCGGGAGATAATTATAATCTTAATCAGGGGGGCTAGCTTGACGCCAACCCTCCCTCAATTAGAATGGCAAAAAAAAATTCACGTCAATCGTTTGTGCTACGTTTCACGTTTGTGCTGGTTAGTGCCGCAATTTTTTTGGTTTGTGCTACTCTAATTACAGAGATAATTAAAGGGGGGCTAACTTGATGCCATTTGAACGAAATTTGAATTTTGTTTAACGTCAATCGTTTGTACTACGTTTGTGTTGGTTTGTGCTAACCAGCACAGGTGCATTTATTGCCATTTTTATCAATCTGTTTGTCGGGTCAAAATTTATAAATTTGCTGGATTATTGGGGCGAAGAATTTGGAAAAAATAATAATAAAAGTGTTCAATTTCAATTTTATTTCCCATGTGCTTTTGCGAATATATATATATAAAGTATAATTGTATAATATATATATATATATATATATATATATATATATATATATATGCCACTTTGTCACTCAAATTTATAGAAATAGACCCCTGTCCAATTTTTCTTGTTATCGAAATTCTGGTTAGAAACAGAGAGAGAGAGAGAGAGAGAGAGAGAGAGAGAGAGAATTTACCGCAATAGTATAATATTATTTCACTAAAACTTGTTCAGCTACCTGATATGTAACTACAAATAATTTTTAGACAAAAAATAGTTATAAAAAAATTGAGATTGTAAGGTTAAAAAATAGAACGTCGCGTAGACATAATATTTGATACGTTTTAGTGCCTGTGTGCTATTTTTTTTATCTCTCTCGTCTCGGATAAGAATTATCATGTTAAGTTCTTGACAACGCTTCTGACTTTATTTCTCTGTATAATCAACTTTTGCAAACATGGTTATTTAAATTTATTTAATATATTATTAAATTTAAACTGGTGTATGATATACGTACAAATGAATATACGGAATTTTATATACGTTTTCATGTTTAAATATTTGTAACAATTCAAGTGCAATAATCAGTTAAATTTAATTAGTTTTAAATCAGTTTAGTGTATATAACGTTTTGCTCAAATGAATCTGTAAACATTCAGTATTCAGTAGCATAACAACAACATAATGTAATTATTATCATCAGTTTTAATTCATGTAAAATTAATCACGGATAAAAAAATGTAAAAATATTTCAGTATTTATTTTGTTTTGCTTTCTATTTTTGATACTTAAATACAAAATATAGATTTTTTTTTTACCATTTTCTGCCTTAAAATATTTGAGATTAAAAATAATTTTTTTCATATTCATTTTACACGAATGACATCAAAAAAATGGTTGATATAATTAATATTTTTCTTGCACTCAATAAGAAAGAAATAACGTAAATAAATTTAAAATATACCTCAAAATGTATTTATACTTTATGGCAAGTAAAGTTGAAGTTTTGTAAATGCATAGTTATTTTTATACAATTAAAAAAAAAACAAAGCAAAGTTATTTTACTATGTAGTAAAAGAGTTATGCAATTCATTTAATATAACAAATATAAGTAGCTTTGCAACAGCTAAAATGTACTTTCTTATGAAAATAATTTCTTTGGCTTAATTCTGAATTCTATATATATAGAACTAAATATATAAATAAAGCTTAGGTGTACTGTACAGTACAAAATACTTTCTACAACTTTCAAATATATTCTTACACATTTTGAGCATATAAATAAAAATCACCTTCATGCATACAAAATTAATGTAAAGTTTTTAATTTACACTCAGACTAAAAAAATTTTAATTAACCTTTTAAAGAAAAAGTACATTATTTTGTATTTTAAAATTACAGTAACTTTATACACATATATTTTTTATAATAAATTTGGAGCTTAAATAATTTTACTCATTTTATTTTTAAAAACCACACAGCAGTCAGTTTGAAAATGTAAAAGATATTCTGTAGAATTTTATCGTGAAATTCTCTGAAAAGCAACGTTGGTACAAATGAGATGGGTTTGAGAGAGAGAGAGAGAGAGAGAGAGAAGGAATTACTTGTAATGCAGGGCTATAAAACTTTACTTACCCAGTGGTTTCATTATGGTAAGTCGTTCGATAATCGTATTCAAACTACAAAACTTAAACTCAACTCTCGTTCAAAATGAATCGGCCACTAACTTTTGTCCCTTGATGTCAAAATTTTATAGTATAAATATAATGTGAGGCGCGTGAATCTTGACTTTATCGTTTTTGGTCACACTCTAGCATAGAAATTGTTAGCTTTTCAACATGTTTTAACTAAAACGATAAATTATATTATATAAAATAATATTTAGACAAAAAAAAAAATGAAATAAAAATAATTGATGGGTGACGAAATTAGTTGTATTTTAAAGTCTGGTTTACCTATCATTAACATCGTTTTATTGCTAAAACTGTTGTCAAATTTATGTTAGATTTCTGGGTACTTAACTTAACTATAAAAATTATGAATTTACGGTTTCTTAGAGAAAAAAAAATCACACATTTTGTTAATTTTAATAAAAAAATAAATGGTTTTTATTGAGAGGCCACACTTACAGGGTCCCCTGACATATATTAAACATAATTCTCATTTCAGAGTTTTATAACATAATGAAAAAAAAAAAAAAAAAAAAAAATTACACATTAAAATAGAACAGTATAAATTGATTAATTTTTAAACACAGATATTTATAATATAAAATAATGGTTATTTATAAAACTCGCTGTAATTTAACTTGGATTTTGGTTTTATTTTATCACATTCAAAAATGATCAAAATTAAAATTATCTTATAGGAACTATTTACATAGAAATAGCAATATATCTTAATTCAGCAGTTTAGTATTTTCAGTCATACATTAATTATATTAACATTATACATTTATACATTTGTGTCATAGTTTTTTAAGTGATATTCATTTCAAATAATAATTTTTAACACTAGTTTTGAATTTTGTCATTAAAGATGGAATTTTGCGGTGAATTTTTGGTATTATTAGTTCAAACTCAAAATTCACAATTATGAAATTATTTCTTTATTTAGAACCACAACGATTTCGAAAAGCAACGTACCATCGAAAAAATGTCATACTATATTTTATTATCATATTCTGATAATTTTAGAATATTGATTTTATTTAATTTTTCGGTATACTTAAATTCTCCTGCGCATCAAGTGTATCAAATGTATTCAAAATTTTGTTAGCTTCATTATTTTACCTAACAGCTAAAATTTACCTTTTTAATAAAAATAATTAATACAAATATTAAATATTTAAGACAGATTGACTTTATCGTAACAATAAAATTTAATTATTATATTTTTAGTCTGCATTTGATACATTAAAAAAAAGTAAAGTCACAAAAATATACTGTATGCCAGGTTAGCACAGTACCATTATTTTATAATAAGTTTATTTAAGATTCATACACGGTTATTTCAACCAAATTATATAATAATATGTTCCTGACCAGAATATCACAACTTAAGTTTACATAAGAAAAGGAATTATCTAATACAGTCAATACAGAAACAAAAAAGATATACAATATTAATGAGGTAGCGCTCTATTACTGAACATAAAATAAATTGCTAACGATAGAGAAAAAAGAAAAACTCATGACTCATGAGTTACTTGAAATCGATTATTTGATAGTATTTTTTTTTCTGACCAACTACTTTATTCTTATAAAATATTTTGATTTTTTTTAAAATTTATTATACTTACACAATTACTATAGACAATTATATATTAAGGGAGTAGGTGACCAGTTGATCTCTCACAAACTGAACTGACATTATTCCACTTTAAAAATAACCTGTAAAGTAAAAATTGAAATTTTAGTACCAACTTTTAAGTCAAATTAGAAACTTTTTTTAAATTAAAAATATTATTATAAAATCTTCGGAACAATAATTTTTTTTATTTATTGAAATTCATTTGAAAATTATAGTCTTTGTTTTGCTGGGTACAAATAACGTAGAAAGAATACTGGTAAAAATAAAGTTCCTCTCCAAGTAGGTCACTCTCTTCGTCTTTATTGTATCATGCTCTTCGTCAAGTCATTAGATTTAACATATTAAATTATGAAAAGAATAACAAGGTTGTTACGTGTAATTTTATTGTAAACTACCTGTCTCTAATAAACAATAAATAAATTAATGACGATACATTATGGACTACTTACGATTCATAAAATATTCTAAAATATCGTCAAATATTATAATTCACTTTATTATATAATTATTATAAAAGTAAATGATAGACAGACATAACTTCTATCACGATTTATATAACCCATGTTTTAATCACACAAAATCGTGTTTCATGACTTCAAAAAAAAACATGCAATACAAGACATTCTATCACGGTGTGTTATAAAAAAACGCAATACATTTTAAAATAAAACATTGATATATCGATATGTGTTACACAAATCCAATAAAATACTTTCATTGAATCACGTTTTCATGTGACATGCCATTTCTAAGCCTTTTTTTTATGTCTCTTAACAAATGTAACGCCGTGTGTTGCGTTCTTAACGCACTTCAATCTTTTTTCATGTTTTTTTTTTCGATGGTACACGTATTTATGAAAAAGAAGGCAGATAAATAAAAGGCTGAAGATGATTTAAAATTCAAAACTTTTAATTTTTTTATTGCCTATACGGTTTGCGGACATTTGAAAAATTAAAAAATACATTCTAAACAACAACCTAGCTATAATAATATAAATGTATGTTATAATTAAATATATATAAAAACTTAACCTGCTGCAAAACAAATATTTACAATTTCATTTGTTATGATATTATATTTATTCAATACACATGTTTCCATTTAATAGTTTGCATAATTTAATACAAAGCAAAGCATATAACAAACGTAAATTTAAGGTAAAATAGGTTATACCTACTTGGTTTAAGCATTAGTCGCATGTGAAATCTAAGTTTTGAGGTAATTCTTTCTTTGTTATTAATATCCAACAAAATAAATGATCCTGACCTTTTAAAATTATTTAAATAATTAAAAATAAATATTTTGTCTTCAAAAATATATTTTTTTAACTTATATATATATATATATATTTATATATAATTTGATTTAAGAGTTGGCACTGCAATTTCACATTTACATCTTATCATCCAATGTTTCTTACATGTCTTCCAACTCCCCATGCTATAGCGCATTGTCTAAAAAAACGACAATGCGGCACCATGAATGACACCTGAAATTAAAACAAGTCATAAACTTACATTGTAGTTAAGGTGCCGACTGAGATGGCAATATATAGTGTTCCCATGGACTTCAAAAAGTACCCATTCAATGTTTGTAGACATTTAATTGATATTGGTTATCTTCAAAGTGGAATAAATTAAATAGTTGGTTGTGTTTTCATGTGTTTGACATAACCAAACTTTTAAGTAACATTTCATCTCTATATACATATCGTCTCTATCGCGGAATTCTAGCACAAGTGCACCTAACACAGACCTCGCGAGTGTTTCATCACGAGCTCCATAAAATTATCACTCGCGCTCGCGTATGCCGAGTGAAGTTGTCACGAGAGCCACGCGCGTTACAAGTGACTTAGTCACAACTTACCTTAAAATTTAAAATATCATCTGATTTTGTCACAAATTTTGCGTTAGAGTATAATAATATTTTTGCAAACACATTGATATCATGTACCATTTTTATTTTTTAAGATGCCCGATAAATTAAAGATAATTTAATTTTATAATGATTTTTGTATTAATATTTTTAATGAAATAAAATTATAAATTCAAGTTATTGAACTTATTATATTTGTTTTACTGTATATTATAAATTAATATTTGTTCATTTATAATCAAGAGTTGACAAATATGTTTTTTTTATTATATTCCCCCTCTATATATTTATGATAAAAGTTTATTCAAATAATTTGTTTCAGACTTTATAATATACATTTTAGATTATATCTTGAAACCAAGAAAACAAAATACAAACTATCAATTTAGAATTGAAGTAGAATCAACTGATGAGCATAATGAAGCATGATGACAAATATACGCGAGCTGCACTGACCTTTTTATTTTTATGTTCAATCCCCCAATTTGAATTATCTGCCGAATCGCTTTTTATTTTGATCGTTGAAAAATAAAATCATAGTTCAAGTTTAGTTGAGCATTCTTGCTGGCCATGGCATAAGGTGCTCAGTTATAGTCTGTCGTTCATACTGTAAAGCTATAGTTTGTTGTGCGGTTTACACAGTTTTAATTATTATATTACTGATTTTGAATACTATAACAAAAATCAAATTTTTTTGAGCATATTAAGGTGTGTTGCTAAATAACTAATAACAAGTGTGAATTAGTGAATGTTATTCAAGTTTTACGTAATATTCGTAATAAATTACTATTTTCGCTTCTACGGAAAACAAGTTTTATTTATGGAATCATAAGGTAAGAAATTTTGTTTATTATTATTTATGTATTGATATTAGTAAAATTATATAAAGCAATCCATAAAAATAAAAAAAGATTACACACTATATTTACGCATATTAAAAATATGTATATAATTTTCTGCAATATAAAAATGTTGCTTAAAACTCCCCGTTTACGAAAAGAAAAATATACATATCGACCAAAAAAAATTACAAATTATCAAGTAAAATAAATATGTAAAAGTATAACATTATGAATTATTGCTAGTAAATAATAATATAAAGAATCATGATATTTATTTAAATGAATTTCATTTAGTACATTTTAAATTTTCATTTGAAACATTGCAATAAGTTGTGACAAAGTCATTTGTAACGCGCGTTGCTTTCGTGACAACTTCACTCGGCATACGCGAGCGCGCGTGATAATTTCATTTGGAACATTCGCGGGAGCTCGTGATAAGTCCACTAGAAACACTCGCGAGGTCTGTGATAGGTGCACTTGTGCTAGAATTCCGCGATAGAGACGATATGCTAATTTATATTTCGTGACCATTCAGTTTGTGAGATATCAGCTGGTTTCCATTTTTTATTTTTTTTTTTTTGTAATATAAGATTTAAATTACTATAGGACTTGAAATTCCAATTTGATATTCGATATAGTAATGATCGATTATCTCATTAGTCGACCTCGATATTGGTGGTGAGTGTGGTGTGATGGATGATGAGAGCGAGCAAAAGTGAAGCGAGGAAAGAAGCAGACAAAGCGTACTTCGACACAGCTGCTCTCTGATGACACCCTTGAATGTAGGAACAATTTATGAATACCCAACCACCGTCTCTATAAATTATTATACATCAAACTTTAGTATCTACATTAAAAAAAATCCTTTTCTTATTCTGACCAGTTCTTTGTTACATAGAATAATTATTTATATTGTTTGGCCAGCTGAATAGAAAAAAAAAGCCAGAAAATGAGAAAATGTGTATGATAAAAATGAAAATTATTTTTCAACACTTTTTCTCTTTTTATTATTATACTTCAGGCAACTGGAAAATAATAATTGTAAAATTTTTATTACGTTTTTTTATGTCTATGGGTATAAGTTTACTTTATAGTAATACGTAGTAATGTAATTCTTTTTTGCAATTTCTACCATTATAAGTAAAATTATTTTTCAAATTTTAGTCGTACTATAAGTGTACAATTTACTATCCGAAATTGAAATTTGAATTCATTTTTACTCGACCAAAATTGAAATTTCAACTATTCAAATAATAACGCCAAAAATTAATGCTATTGTTTTGGGGAAGAAAATACAAGCGGATTTTAAATGAAAAAAAAAAAAAAAAAAAAGCATGATGAAATTTTTAAATGCTTTTCAAACCAAGATTCTACATTACTAGGTATTAACATCAACTTGCTCTAATATTAAAACTTTTTGGCCTAACTTTGAGTCAATTAGCGCCTGGGTTATACATACTACAATAAATCTATCTGCACACACCGAAACCCATCAGTGATTCGAATTTTACGGCTGCTGAAAATGATCATGCCACAATATTTTAATTTTAATATTTCTCCCCCAGTATAAGATATTTAAAAGTTCTTTAACGTCTTTTAATTATAGACTATTTCTTAATGACATTAAAAACAAATAATAAAACAAATAAAATAAATGTCTTTTTCCTTCAGATTTGCTCTCTTTCGGTTAACTGAATTATATTGACAAGAAGAAAATTAAATTCACAGTCATTAAAATTTATATTCAATAAAAAAAAAAGCAAAATAAACGGATTTTCTTTATACGTAAAAATTGAAAACGTTTTTCGTGCAAAAGAAAAGAAATAAATTCTTTTTGGTAGGTTTTGTATTGACATGTTTTGTCAATATTCAGAGTCGGATTATTCTCAACTATAAATTTTGTGAGAATCGAAATGAAAATCTCGGCTCTTTAAGCTCTGAATACACTGTAAAAAAATTTGAACTTTTTAGATTTACGAAATAAAGAATTATATTACTTTAAAGGCTTTACACATATGTTATAATATAAATTCTCTATTAATATAATATATATTTTTTATAGACTTTATCTCGTTGATCAAAATTGAATTTGATACTTTAAATTTCAAATTATTTTATAAAAAAATATTCAAATTTTGAAGAAACTGTTTTTATGTTACATTATTATAACTTTTAAAAAGTATCTTTGACGCACAACAGGATTATAATAACAAAAATACGACATGTTTTAATGAGCTGCCTCTAGCTTACACCGACAGCGTGGGCCACTACATTTGCAATCTTTAATTTTAATGACACAGATAGAGTTTCAGCATTATCTTTTTTTTTTCTTACTAAAAACTGGACCTTTTACATAAAACAGGAAAATATTGTTTTATTTTTGTTACTTTTCCGCATATCTGAGCTCGACTTT
This sequence comes from Ecdyonurus torrentis, assembly GCA_949318235.1. NCBI lineage: Eukaryota > Metazoa > Arthropoda > Insecta > Ephemeroptera > Heptageniidae > Ecdyonurus > Ecdyonurus torrentis. Next base: position 21,633,092 of record OX439131.1, read on the forward strand.
TGATGGAACTGACACTTAAAGACATCTATAAGGAAGGAAAAATCAAACAGGCTTTTTGCCCACGCACATAAAAGTAGCTCTGACGAATACGAACTGTTTTCTAGTAGTAGCAGATTAAATGCTCTATATCATTATCCTTTATTTATTTTATTCATTACTATTTTATTATACTGTATTGTTATAGATTATATTAAAAAAAATTCAATTTGTTTACATTTAATAAATAAATCTTCATTCTATAATAGTGTTGCAGTAATAGCATGCCTTTAAAATTTACTATATAAAATTGTATAATACAGAATCAATAAACACCAATCAAAATATTAGTATTATTTATTTAAGTTAAATCACATTACAAAGATTTAGTACACTTTATATATATATATATATATTATAAAAGATAAAATAAAATGAACTGTAATTTACAACCTACCAAATTATCGACAGGTATTGGATCTATGTATAAATAACGTTTTTCCCATTAATACTGATCACTATTTTAGCCGTGTAGAAGTGGACAAGTTTAGAGTAAAATACATGACCCAGACGAGAATTGATCGTTTTCAATCGAGATCTGTTCATTACATGTTATTGACTACGCACAATATATCACATATATATTACACACAGCTGATTCAGAGAATACAATAAAAAAAAGAGCAGAGATAAAATATACGATAATTTGAACACTACATCTCTCAAGAATCTTATATTGCTTTTTTTTAGCAGGTCAGTAAGGGGAAAAAAAAGAGACAAAAAATACAAAAAAAAAAAAAATGAATTTCAATATTGGAAGTCAAAATGAACATCTATTCTTATATTTTATGTCTTCACATTTTATTTTCTCTTTTATGCGTTCTAAAAAAAAAAAAAAAAAAGAAAAAAAGAAAAAGAAAGGAAATAGGAAGTTTTTTCCTGCAATCGTTTCTAACTTAACATTTTATTTTGTGAATGTTCATCGTTTTCTTTCCTAAGTTTATGTTTCACCATCTTTAGACAAATAATAAGCTAATAGTACATAAATATTTAATAATTGTTGCCTTGATGACATAATCTACTACACGATGAACTTTCCCGGTAGGACACGAATTTACTCCCCCTTCTCCCCCGCACTCCTAAAGGTTTCTAATTCCCGACCTGTCCAAAGCTGGACTATCATTTAGTAATATATAATATCACTACATTCACTATTCTTAGTCACACATCTCAATGAATAACATTGAAAAAAAAAAAAAAAAGTTATAAAATAAGCTTCAACCTACTCTTCTACTAAAAAAATAACGTTAAAAACTTGATAAAAAAATAATATTTATTTTAAAAAGTTAAAAATATTAATGAGAAAAAATTACATGATGTTTATATATTATATATAATATATAAAAACGTCTTATACTTGTCTAAAAAATTATAAAAAATTACGTTAATGTGAAATGTAAATAATATATCTTGAGAGAAGAAAATTCAATTAAATCAAGTGGCAAAATTTGTTTACATTTAATCTTTAAGAAGTAAGTAAAGTAGTCGTCTTTCTAGCTTTTCACAGAGAAAATACAATTTCCTTTAACATGCAAGAATAATAATTTTTACTTACTTCTTATTTTGTATATAGTCTGCTATATGTAAATGAAGAGAGTCTATATTCGCAACATCTTCTCTGTATATATGCAAAATATATATAAAACATCGTTGTATTTTGTATAGATAAGCGAGAGAGAGAGAGAGAGAGAGAAGTATTTTATATAAATAAATAAAGAAAAGGAAATATCTAGAACAGAAATCAGTGAAATGTAAAAGACAGTATTTTTAAATAAAATTTATTTCTTTGAGTTTGAGAAAAAGCAGTAGCACTAGATCACGCATGTTGAAATTCACCCGCTTTTTTTTTTCTTTCTTTCTTTCTTTCCTTTCTCTTTGGCTTGAAAAGGGGGTGGCTAAGAGAGAAAGGGTGATATGGGAGGTGGGTGGGTGGGTGGGGGCAATTTATCGCTAGCTAAATCCTTGTCTTTGGTGTTTGCGTTGCGTATGTATGTAGGATCAAAAGTAACGACAAAACTGTGTGTGCACCAAGGATTGTCTTGTTTGTATTATATTCTTGTGTCACCTTAAACTGGAAGGTGGTTCGTTGTTCTCTCTAAATCTCAGCTATGTTTTGACACAAGTTTATATAGTTTATATCAAGCTTTATTCAAAGGCGACTATAATAATATAATTTTTTGACATTTATATTTTACTTTTAAACTGTACAAATTAAAATATACGTATTATTATAATAATTAAAATTATGGGTATTATTTTCACTAAATTAATTTTTAACTTCTTTTTTACAATAGCCTTTTATAGCCATGCTCTTTAATTGTATTATGAAATATAAGATTTTTAATTGTTTAAAAAAAAAAGACATTATTATGTAAAATAAAAAAAGTCAAGTGTATAATTTCTAATCTTTCTTTGTATAATATGTTATGTTATTTAAATTAAGTCACACAAGTATAATACACAAATAAAATACATGAGCTTTGTAAGTGAAGTATATAAACGCTATACACACCTGAGCAATTTATTTGTTGATATTTTAATATTTGCTAATTGCTTTGGCTAATTGAATCATAATTTACTAAACAAATGGAAGTTATAACTTCATTCAACGATTTAAACTATATTTTAATCAAATTGTTTATAAACCAAAATTAGTTTAGTTAGCTCAAAGTGAATAATTCAAGCTTTTTTTTTATACAAACCACTTTAGTGAACAGTGCAATTTTTATGTGTGATAAAAATAAACTCTTATAAAAAAAAATACTGTTGTTTTTACCAAAATATCTCCTCGAAGCATTTCATAACATAACAAGCTATGTTATAAAAATAGAACTTTTCATCAATGAAATATAACAAATTTTCCCTACATCACGTGCAAGTTGCAAAAGGTAGCAGTTTTCTTTATTAATATGTTAAAAAAAAATGGTGTATAGCATTTATAACGACATACAGTACTTTAATTCTAGTCTGTTCTTTATTCTCTAAATAAGCAAGGTTTATATATGTACAGTATAAACCTTGATAAACCAAATACTGATGTATTTATTAACACGAAATTTTTACTAAAAATTCAAAACTAAAAAGAAAATACATGTTATAAAAATATATTTTAAAAAGCCAAGATTCACAATTAAAATTCATCAGGCATGTATATCCTAATGATTTTTTTAATTTTTGTTTGACATGCGTTATCTGGACATTCGGTAAGTCCTGCAGCGCACTCCATACAATCGCGGACGTGACCACAAGGTATCATGACCGCTCTTGCAGGTCTCTCATTACATGTAAGACACCTCAGTGGAATGTACCTAGATATTCCATCACTCACTACAGGAGTTAGATTTTCAAACCATTTTCTAGCTTCTTCAAACTTTTTTTCTTGTATACTCTCTAGTGAATCTCGAAGCTGTTTAGTCAAAAGTACTCGACAATTATACGTTGAATTTAAATCATATTTATTAAGCAATTCTTTTTTCATTTCATCCATAGACTTTGTTATAAATTCAGCAACCATTTGACGTTCATTTAAAGGAATAATAATTCGTCTATCATGAAAAATTCCATCGAGAGTAAAAATACAATTACAGTTAGTACTACCATGGCATGTACTAACTGGTATAAAAATTTCATCATTTGGAATATTTATATGTATTTCAGACGAGTCAGGGATGTCTGCAGAAACTGTATCTTGTGTAGAAATCAATGGATCTTCAGCAACTGTAGGAATATTTATATTATGTATATCCATCAAGTCAGGGGTATCTGCAGAAGCTGTATCTTGTGTAGAAGTCAATGAATTTTCAGCCACTGTAGTGGAACTCAAAGTGTTGGTTTGAAGAGAAGAATCAGATGCATTTTGTAGATTTTCCACCTCTATCATTCGTCTTGTCTCAATCATATGAGTTCGACGTATAATAAATGCTAAAATTAGTTGAATTAAACGTTCTTTTCTATCTCTATTATGACATCGTTGACCATTAATAGTTAAAAAACGTCGCAATGTTGGTTTTTTGAGACACAAAGTTGCGTATGGATTTAAAGGTCTTCTCTTTAAAATTCTCTTTTCCATTGCATTAAATCCTTCGTAACTAACTGGAGAAACTGTGATAACAGTTGTTCTTCTTTGTCTTTGATGCATTTTTATTACTTCTAGTAAAAGTAGAGAAAAAAATCGTTGAATGTAAATGTGTTAAAACTTCAATAACAGTCACTTTTTTATTTGTAAATATGTAATTTCAAATGAAAGAAATAATATATTGTTGTAAAAATATATCATGGTAATATAGTGTGTACTATTCTCGGTTGCTATGGTTACTGCTAATATTTTTGTTTTAGGTTTGTCAGATCGGGTAGTAGGTAACCGGATAATATCTCATAAACTGAATGGTCGTGTAATATAAAATTAACATGACGTAAAGATGAAATGTTTGTTAAAAGTTAAGCTATGTCAAATGCATGCAAACATGATTAAAATATTGAAGTTATTCCACATTAAAAATAGCATGTAATTGTGAAAATTTAAACTGAAGCGCCAACTTTTTAAATCAAACCCAGAAACGTTGTTAAAAATTAAAGATATTATTAAACCTTTTTTCAGATTTTTTAAATTCATTCAATTTTATTTGAAATTATAGCATTTGTTTTGTTTAATATAAATAACGTAGATATAATTATTGTAAAAATAAAGTTCCTCATTTGACTATTCCCGCTCAAAGTCGGTCACACACTGCCTTAAAGGCATATACAATATGAAAACATTAGTATTTATATCACAAAACACTTGATGAGACTAACTTAATGATAAATAACATTATTTGGTCTCAAAACCCAACTGTAGCCCCGTAGCAGTGAAGCAGTGATCAGAAAATTTTGTTTTATGCAACCCGCACAACATTTTTATACTAGTTTTTGCCTGTTTCTGACGTCATAAACAGAAATATTCACGCAAATTGCATACTTTAAAGTTTTTTTACGCTCTCTTGTGGGTCCACATTTACATTCTGGTAAAAATTATCATCAGTATTGTACATCCCATTTTGTGTTAAAGAACATGTTGTTTTATGTTTTCTATGCCTTTAAGAAATATGATTTAAAAGTTGTTTTGATTCCAATTCTGTTAGTATAGAATATATATATTTCAGTATAAATAATAATAATAATAATCATAAAATTATTTAACTACTGCTTGCACAGTTCTATTATATTATATAGCAAATAAGATCTTTGGCATTACAGAACAACGGCACTCTTGTGAATATAGATAGTATCGAAAGAAAGGAAGAGAAAGAAATGAACTACTTGGAATGAAAATAAAATCATGCTTAAATGTTGTAAAAAAATATAAAACTTATAGAATATTCAGCAGTTACTCGAGGATCCATATTACTTACATTTTTTTTTCATACTCTCACTAAAATTGCATTTACTTCATAAAATGCAACTTTCTCTTAGGGAATGGTTGTTTTATTTATTTTTAAATTACCTTATATTTTATAATTTTAAAACATTATTATTGCACAATTTAAAATTTCATAATTAAACTAATATTGTAATTATCTTTTATACGTTTATATTTCACCCCAACACCAAGATTTCTCGTATATTATATAATATAATAGCTGTATGCATATAATTAACAATTATTTCAATTATTATTTTCTCACTCATTTGATACAGTATAATGTTGGCTAAAATAATAATAATAATAAAGTTTCATACATATAAAGGAAGAAACATGATATCATTTCATTTAATTATCAACATTTTATAAAGTACTGTTTCAAATTTTCACATCCTTTACAAGATATTACAATTAAAATGTCAGAATTGTATAATTAAATAAATATTAACATATCAACATATCATCTCTCTTATATAGTTTTTATATATACTATACTTACACTGAGAAAAATATAGATAAATCAATAACATCATTATAGAACTATAACTTTTTAATGAATGTGTGTGTACATATATAATAAATGCAGGAATTGTTTGTTACAAACTTTTATACTATTTACTTCATATAATTTTTAAATATATTTGAGTAAATAATGCACTGTGACATCATTTCTATTATTAAACAATAGTGACAGATGATCGTATTATGTTTCTAACAGTGTCATGTATATAGATTCAGAATGTGTGTAGTTATTTAACTTATTTCCAAGTTAATTAGAAATTCTTGAATGCATTTCCCTAAAGAGAAAGTTTGACAATAGAAATACGAGGCAAAATAATTTATGTGTAACGCGAGGAGAAAGAGAGAGAGAGAGAGAGAGAGAGAGAGAGAGAGCAAAGAGCGACTATTGCGGCTGTTGATATACGATCTACCTCCTCCGCCAAATTAAAGGTAACAGTTGGGCGAACATGGACCAACTTTTGATATAATGCGCAATCATAGCACCTGCACTGTTAGCTATACCCTTGTAACAACTATATAAACTTGAATGTTTTCATTTGGAAATAAAAAATCTAAAAATGCTGTATAAAAATCTTAGTTTTTTTTTTTTTTTTTTTTTTTTTTGCTAGCATATAAGCAATGTATTTAAAATTTTACATTGCTGTCAATGCTGTCATTTAAAATTATTTTACAAAATGTCAAATAATAATAATATAACTAATTTGTATACAGATTTCTATTTATATTGTCTGACCAAAAATTTAAATACTGTTTAATATATTATAATGTATAATATATATATATATATATATATATATATATATATACATATACACACACTGTATATATTATAAAATATAACTTTCATGCCTTTAAGTACCATTGCAAACCCTTACTGCTAGTAATTTCAATAACTGAATTTCACACTAATTGTTCTTAGAGTAAATTGCATTCCCTTAGGGATCTATTCTTGCTTTTAAGAAGTTATGTTTACAGAGTGTATTCGCACAGTATATTATATTAAGGACTATTTACCGTAGCTGAATACACCAGATTTAAATTTAAGATAAAAAAAAATGATTTTATCTTTTTCTTATACAGTCATTAATATGAAGGAAAAAAAAACTTGAAATAAACAAATAAAAAATATGGGGAAAAAAGAGTGCAAGTTGAAATTACAAATCAAACCATTTTTACTAGAAATTTATTTTATATTATTATAAAAATATATTTCAAAGTGCACCAAATTTTCTTTGTCGCCACCATATTTTCCTGACAGCACAGACAGTTTTGAGATTTTCGTAGAATAAAAAGTCAAATAATACTAAAAGGGAATAAAATGTTGTATTTTGCTATGCATTTTGCTATCCTATTTATTATTATGTGGTAAGGCTATTGTAAAAAAAGTTTTTTTATAAAAGTAATATAATGTGTAATCCTTCAACTATAGATTTGAATAAAAATATGAAACTTCTGCGTTAATTGTGTGTGTAAACAGCAAAGAGATAACACTTTAAAAAATAACAATATGTCTTCTTTTCTTAATACATAGTCCATAATGCAGTAAAAATTTATTTCACTAAATAAAAATGTCTTGTATTATGTATAAAATATATATTTTAATCTTGTTAAATGTATTTTTTTTAGAGAGAAAAAAAAATCTTTTACGCGAGAAGTAATATACATATAACACAACAACAACACATTATAAGTATAAATAATATTATTTTTATTTAGCTTTATCGTTAAAAGAGAAAGCTTTAATGGTTTTGCTTCCTAGAGAGCGAAAGAGAGAGAGAAAGAGAGTTTTTGAAAGTAAATCTGTGTGCCTCTCTTTGCGCTATATAGCAGCCGTGCACATGTAGAGAGAGAGAGAGAGAGAGAGAGAGAGAGAGAGAGAGAGAGAGAGAGAGAGAGAGAGAGAGAGAGAGAGAGAGAGAGAGAGAGAGAGAGAGAGAGAGAGAGAGAGAGAGAGAGAGAGAAGAGAGAGAGAGAGAGAGAGAGAGAGAGAGAGAGAGAGAGAGAGAGAGAGAAAGTATAATAATCTCCGCCACCGCCTTGCCTTCCTAATTTAGGGCTAAAGTTAACCACTCGGTCATGTACAACGTCATAAAACTTCCTAAGGTGGAAGGAGGAAAAGAGAGAACAGGGGTGGGGGTGGGAAACATGGTGTGGTTAATGGGGAACCACCCTCCTATTCTAAAATAAAGTAATCGCATATACATTCTCTTATATACGCTTATAATATGTATCGTATTCATGATTAGATTTTTCCTTTCTTATTTTTAAACTGTATATTTTTTTTTTATATTTTAGTTATAGAAATTTTTATTTTAAATATAAAAATAAACTAAATTTAAAAAAAAACTTCTTAAATTAGTTTACTGCAATACTAACATAATTTAAAATAAAGTAAAACATGTTTATAATTATTTGTAATCTACAAGGCCGTTGTTATTTTAATTGTCGCACTTAAGGGGTGTTTCAGATTAATGATAAATTTCAAACGTGTTTTTAAATGACATATTTTTTTAATGTCATGCAACGTTCGTGTTATTTTGTAATGCACGAAAGAATTGTACTAGAATATAGCAGGGCATTAATTACGATTTGTTTTTGTACTAAAAGTTCTATTATTTAATGAATCTTAATTATTATATTCTTTTCATTAAATAAATTTTGATTATATGGTTAAATTTCCATTCAGTTTATATAATTATAATAGTAATTTAAGAACATTAACCATCAAATGTTACCATGCAATATTTAATTACTAAGAAAACAATAACGAAAAATCACATCACGTGTAGTTATGAACTGCCATTGATTCCGAGGATATCATGCACTACTAAATATAAAATAAATATATCTGTATTCTCTCAATAAATAAGACAGATTGCTAGCGGCTAATAAAATTGTCTTGATTCTTCTCTAATAGTGTGATTATATGAAAGACAGATAGGAAAGGTAAAAAAAAAATTTGAGAGTATTAAATCTTTTTTGTTGTTGTTGAAATTTTTGGCGTATTTCAAACATCACATTATTATATTTTATTTCAAAACTGACAAGAATTTTCTAGCTGAAGTTCATTTTATCCTCTTCATGTTGAGATGTATGGAGTAATTCTTGATCTATTACATTTTATATGAAAACTGAAGAGAGAGAGAGAGAGAGAGAGAGAGAGAGAGAGAGAGAGAGAGAGAGAGAGAGAGAGAGAGAGAGAGAGAGAGAGAAAGAGCTTCGTAAAACTGTTACTCATTTTCTGTAATATAAATTCTTTACTTTTTATTACGTATTATCTATATCATAATATGACATTTGATAATATAAAAATAGTCACATAATTTATTTATTTTTATAATATTGATCATATAGAATAAAAAAATATATAACAAAGAATAGCTTTAGTGTCCTTTGTCAGATGTCATCCGTGTTCATTCGCTAATTCATTTTTAAATAAAAACTAATCCTATTAAAATATACAACAAACTAAAAGACAAAAACATTTTATATGAAATACAAAGGAAAAATATGACAGTTAACAAATATTGTATAAATTATACATTTGAGTTATAACACTGAAAAAAATGCAAGTATAAAATTAGAATTTAATAAAAGATTATACGTATGTATTCTGAAATTGCCGAGTTAAAACATGTTATTTATAAAAATACTAATTTAGTAAATTAGAATAGAAATTTATTTAAATATACAATGCAGTGCTTTTGACATAATTTTGTTATATTAATGTTTTATACCTTTACAAAACTTGTCTCAGCCTATGAAAATATAGTTATGGTTTAATTAATGAAAGCCAATTTCATACATTTTTATTATTTAAACACAAAATTATTATTTTGTCCCACCACATTTTTTAATTTTGGCACAAATTTATTTATATTAACTTTAAAAACAAGTAACGTTTTTTTAGGTATAAAAATAGAAAAATACCACTCAAAATATATATATATATATTGATGTACTGTACAGTATAGCTATTTTAATACTTATTAAATGATTGGTATCAATTTTATAGAAAGAAATTCTGCACTCCAATATAAAAAATATTAGCATTAAGTAAAAAAAAAAAAAAAAAAAGTTTTTTTTTAAAAAATGATATTAATTAAAATGATTTTTCTGTGTTACATTTTAATAACACTAATCTAAATTATAACTGTTGTATTTTATAGTTACATATATTACGAACCATGATCATTAACATGCAACTTTGTAAGCTATTATATACAATGTAATAGTGTTTGATCAGTTAATGAGTATTGCTTATATTGATATGATGTAAGGCTATGGAATGTAATTTAGTTTCACACTCGCTCGTAAAGTTGGTACAGTAAAGCAATAAAATTGTGAGCAGCATAATATCAACGAGAAGTTCAATACTCAATACTGCAAACTTTCATATAACTCAATTTTTGTTAACTTATATAAAAAAAAAAAATAGGACCCAGGATTTTTTTTTTTTTTTTTTTTTTTACGATGTTTAAAAACTCTAAGAAAGTGAATGTACTAAAGTTACGTTTTTTTTTTTGTTATTATATAAATAATATAATACTTGAATTGCTAATGCTTTATTATTTTAGTTCTTTATATCTTCATTATTGTTTTTATTACTCTCAACAACATTATTTAAAAAGTTCGTTGATCTATGAACAATTTTACGTATTTATTTTTAAAGTTTCCTAAAGGTGGTTTGCTACTGGCTCGTTCAATTTGCAGGTCAGGAGAGTAAGATGCTGTTGTGTAAATCAGCAATATGTAGCGGGTTTTCAGGGTAGATAATATGCTAACTATATCTTTAAGTGTATAATTGTCATTGCAAACTATTTTATTGATGCAAACTCTATGAACAAACTAATTTTTCTACAAGAAAAGCATCTGCTTAAACAATTTGTTCAAATATCTAACAAAAAGGCAAATAGTTATTTTCAAGGGAAGTTATTACTTAGAAAATAAAGTGGTAAAGGTTTAATACGTAAACATTTTGAATAGACGTTATCGGTGATGAAATATTCAAAAAAATATAATATATCACAATATATATATAATTCAAAAATTCATTATTTTTCTCTTTCCTTCAATCGTATACAATATACATCGTATTCGTCAGGGTTAATTAACAGACAGAAAAAAGTCAAAACACTTACATACTATATGCACATTTGGTGCTACTTTTACATTCATATTTATATTACTATTTAAAACAATGTGATGTGATTGCACCGACCAGCCTGCATATACGTTTTCACGGTTTTTATAGGCTGTCATGGAAAATGCCGGGCTGTGTACTTAGGCCGTGGCCGGCCCGTGTGTGCATTTCCATTAATTTGGAAAGTCCTTACCTGTCGATAAGACAATGTCTTGACTGGGATTGGTGTAGCACGATAACACAATATGGCAAGCAAACAATAATAATAAAATAATAAAAATATATGTATATAATAATAATAATACACATCAGAAGCCTAAAGCACGTAACAATGAAGCTATTACCTCTTATATTTAAAATCTTTGGCCTTTATAATTTATTTATATTTAAAAAATATTAATAAATAATAACAATAAAAATTCAAAAACATAATCCGGCATTGCTAAAAGATAAGAAATTACAGTAAACCTAATTTTTACCCATATTGCATGTGATTGGCTAGCTTCATTAAGAGTTTCTATAAATTTTATTAAAATACATTGCTTCTTTTTGTTATCACTATTATTTTTTATAGACAATCGTATAGTTATAACAATTTAAAATCATTTCAAATAAAAAGTAATAATATAAACTATGTTAGCAATATTGAAAATACTTCTCTTCTTAACTATATTATTTTATTATTGTACGAGTATTCTGATAATGATATAAAAATCTCTCACGTATAATTTATTATTCATCGTTATATTTTTATACAGTATATATATATATATATATATATATATATATATATATATATATATATATATATATATAAAGTAGTTTGCATAATATTCATGAATTTCCATTCATTACATTAGAATAACTATATGCTGTAACTCAGTGATTTTATTGCAGAAAACTATTGCACTTTAAATCACTTAAGACGAATATATTTTACGATGTACAGTACTTGACATAGCAGTAAACTGTAGCTTATTCATATGTTTTTATTTTATAGCAAGATAAGAATTGATTGAAATGGTACTTGTTTTCTATGAGGTATCTTCTTCATTCTGTAATAAATTTTAATGTCAGAGGTAAACAAAAAAAAAGTTAGGAAAGAAACAAAAGATTAAAATACAAAAAAAAAGTGACAGTTTTTGTAAATGACTTAATATGGTTCCCATGAAATTCATAATTTTTTTTCTATATACTTAAAAGAAAGGATGTTATATATTTACATATAAAATCGTAAGTAATGTGAATTAGTGTACCATAAGGAATAAAAATTTATATACAAAAAAAAAAGTATAAGAAGTTACACAAAAGTTTTTTTTTATTCTTCTTCTTTAATAAAAAACGATAACTTCAATGTTGTAAGAAAAATTTTCTTTAAAGAATGAAAAAATTTTGTTGAACGATATGAGAGGAGCAAGAGAGAGAGAGAGAGAGAGAGAGAGAGAGAGAGAGAGAGAGAGAGAACAGTAGTTGGTATGGAATTACAAACACTCATAACTCATCTCGACTTTCATTTGTGCAAGCAAGCAGCAAGGCAGGCGGGTGGCTGGATGGCTGGCGTGAACGAGCTGCTTCTGTGAGCACTGACTTGCCATACTTCATGTCAGGATTTGCATCTCTCTCTCTCTCTCTCTCTCTCTCTCTCTCTCTCTCTCTCTCTCTCTCTCTCTCTCTCTCTCTCTCTCTCTTCATGTACGTCTCACTCAATTCATTTCTTTTGTCTTCGTAATTTTCCTCTCTCCACATATCGTATTTATAACATTACACACGAGGATTAATTCGGACTAAAACACGATTCTCTATGCTAATACTGTGTATGTGACAATTGTCAAGTTATTACTACAAATTATTCTGTTAATACTAAAATTCTTGTAAAACTTGTTCAATAGAGAGGTATTAATGTTTTTGTTGCTGTGTAAGGATAATAAAAGTTTACCTCAAATATTTACTTTCTCTCTCGGCATATGTTTGTATTAGTGTACGTCAGATAATAATACAAGCTTCGTGTTTCATTATTTTAATATCTTATTTTGTCATCCAGTAGATAATATCGATGAGTTTGAAAATTAAATAGATTTCAGATATAACGGATTCTTCTCCTTTCATAAAAAACGAATGTTATTTTATAATGTCGGACTTTATAGTATAAACTAGTAAATAATATAGATAAACAATAAAGTAAAAAGCTGTTATATTTGCATGATATTTAAAGGAAAATGCACAATAATATACAGGCAAGAGAGCCCCTGTAATTTAGGCAACAATTGCGTGAGATATGTTGTGCGGGTTGCCTATACTGATCCTTGCTGTGCGTTTTTAACGTCGAACATGTTTATTACAATTTTTGTGTTAAACTGAAATATTAATTATAGTCATTACAAACTAAAAAGTTTTTTAGTAAAAACAATAGATATGTAAAAATATTGCTTTCTGAGTTAATTTATAAGTCTCATATTTAAATACATAAAGTATTATCACTTCTCAGTATTCACTTAAAAAAATATACATAAAAAGTATTGCTTAGGCATAGATATTAAATGAAAAGAAAAGAAAAAGTGAATTAATTCTATATTAATTTTAATTATTTTAAGCAATATTAATAATCTAGGTTTTTTCTATTCTTTGAAGTTACTAATTAGTACTAAAACTATTCAAAACACTTTATAAAGTAAAACAATTACAATCAATATACACACATCCAAACTTTAAGTCAAAACTTAATAATAATTTTGATTTTCTTAACCTTTGTATGTATATAAATATTTTACTTTATCAATCTTATATAACGTGAAAACTTTTGTTTTGAAAAAGAAATTTTAACAATTTGATAATGAAATATTTGAAATTGTTTACCTGTGACCAACAAGTTTTATACATTTAACCTTCTCTTTACTACATAAGCTTTTATTGAATATGAATATAGTTGGCTTTGAAGTTGGTAATAAGCAGCTTATACCAAACCAGCCCACTTGTATTGTAAACAAAGGACCAAAATGGAGCAAAAGCAAGGTGACTTCTTTGATCAACAATAAAATTAGACTAATCACAAACCAAACATATATATATATATATATATATATTTAATTAATGGCAACCAATGAAAATCATTTATTTACGTGTTCTTGTGGTGCAAATATTTAACTGCTCTTAAAAATGCAATGAAGTATATAATTATGTAGAATTTGAAAACGTTAAAAATTATTATTTTTTTTTCTGAAAAATGTTTATTCCCATTAGTTAAAACTTTTAATCTTTACCTAATTTATATTTGTAATATAATCTTTAATCTAAAAAGATTATATAGTACTTTTAAACTATATTATAAATATATAATAATAATATAATAACTATATTAAAACTCAGGGTAAAGTACTTGATGGTTTTTGAAATTAAAACTTTTATTTTATTTTTTTATTTTTAGTATTATTTTTGCTTTGAAATTAATTTTACTAGCTTGTTCACTTTAAATTACGCTGAATATTTTATGCTTTATTATTTAACTTTTTTTTTTCATATGTAGATGCAAACTTATAATTTATGAAAAAATAAAAAGTTTAAATAACATTAATTGAAGCATAACACTGTGTTATTTGAATGCAAAATTTATTTTATCCTTTTTGTGATACGGTACACCGTAAATTTAATGACTTCTACCTTCCTTGCATTAAAATTAAGTACTTACCGGTTACCCTATTTTATAATATAACATTGCAATAAACTATTGAAATATTGCTATTGATTAAGTATTTTAATAATTTATTTATTAATAATTGAAATTCTGATTAACCACATACGTAAATGTAACTTGCAAACCACAAGAATAAAATCCTACTTTATAAATATCAAAGTAAACTATCATTAATTAGAAACTCCCTAACTCACAATATTATCAAATATATTAATAACTAATGTAAGTTTATATTTAATATTACAAAAAAGGGTTAATTTACATAAAAAACAAAACAAGAAAATGAAAAGTTTTCCAAAAATACTAAAACAATTTAAGCTTGCAGAAAATGAGGTTTTCATACCAATTAACTTTTTATGTTCTATTTCTTTACAATATATTATATTATGAAGAAAACTAAAATACAATTTCTTGTGTTAATTTAATTATAAAGAATGACCTAAATAAAGTTATCAAGTATCGGTGCCAAACACTACACTATTGCTAGCAATAAATGTCAAACATTGCATTATAAATATATAATATATATATATTTTTTTTCTTCAACTTAAAAGTAGCAGTGTATTTTTCTTTTAGTTGCTGCAGATGAAAAGTAGTTTTATAATATCTGCAATGTATTGTCGTGTTTTTATAATTATAATAACTTTTAATGTAAAAAGCATTATGATTTTATAATAAAGTTTATACTTTAGTTGTAATTCAATGAAGTGAAGAAAATATGAAGCGAAGAAAATATGAAGTTTTTAAAATACTAGTCTTACTGTACTCTACAAACATAAAACAAACTTTTAATTTCTGTTATATTATACGCTAGATACTAAATATATTTCATTCAATGTAATGACTTGATTATACTTATAAAGAAATCCGGACTTACATAATATATTTCCTTTTTACGTCTGGGATGTTTTAAGAAAGGCAAAGATTTTGGTGTAAATTTTTGAAATAAGTATTATAATATCTTAAACTATTAGTAGATAATTATAGAGCTAACTGAAAAACTTTTTCTCACGTTGATTTGAATGATGCCTTACTCATTTTTTTTTTTTTTACTTGCCCCTTGATGGCTCCGCGGAAAACTGAACTATCTATAGTCTCCGCGCGCCTCAAATTTGGAACATCTGCGCTCTCCGCCTCTCCCAAAATTGAAGCATCTGTAATGGAGCGCTGGTAAGAGATGCTTCAAGTTCGGGAGAGGCGGAGAGCGCAGATGTTCCAAATTTGAGGTACGCGGAGACTATAGATAGTTCAGCTTTCCGCGGAGCCATCGCCCTACTGTTGTATTTTTAGAATTATTTAGTATAAATAGTGATTTAAATATTATACTTTATTATTCACGTAGTCGTTAGTTTTAATCGTAACTTAATTGTGCAGCCGAATAATTTAGGGATATGAAGGCAAAACTTGCACAAATTGAAACTACCCATGAATGACGCAGCTACTTTAAGGTAGTGCACCAAATGATCACCGTCAGTTTGAATTGCCCTATATTATACAGAAAAAGTATGGAATTCTCTTTTCTTGATGTAAAGTTCTAAAATAAGGGACTATTGTCTCTTTTTGTATACGAAGAATAACTTCTTTCTTTTTTAATAATTTGTTTTTGTATACAATTTACCATGAATATAATTTTGACACTAACTGCATTAAAAGATCTGAACGTTAATTAAATATGAATTTTTAAAGTGGCTAGAAAATATTATGTTCTATGATTAAATTATTTTCAATGGAAATAATGACATCTCAATAGTAATAAAAATTATTGAGTTAAAATACTTTAAAAAATTTGTGTGGTTTAACTTTGAAAAATCTCCTAAGATGTATAGAAAAATAAAGTATTCAGTTTCAAATAAAGGTAATAAAAGTTAAAAAAAAAAAAAAAAAAAGTTTGAATATAAAACATGTTATATTTTTGCGTTCTTTCCGTGTAGCACTTTGCGTAGTGTTTACTAAATAAAGTAAATTTATATGTACTCTATGTTACTGTGGTCAATGTTGTTATCTGATACAGTTTGCAGGAGCAGCACATTTTCTTTGCTGAGAGTGTAACACCCATGGGAGTAAGTAGTTACTTTAGACTTACGATATACTGATACTCTTCTTGCTGCTGCTGCTGCATGGGTTTAAAGATTTGCCTAAGATGTTTGCGGCAAACATAAATTCTTGATGACATAGCCGGATTTTCTTATTAATAAATCATTATATATATATATACACACATATATATATATATATATATATATATATATATATATATATATATATATATATATATATATATATATATATATATAGAATACATAAAGGATAATAATATAAGACATTGAAATAAAAATCAATTAATTTAAATATTTACCTCGTTTATTTTGCAACACCGTGACTGTTAGTAAAATACAACAAGTATAGTGTGGACAGTTGACGTATTAGTGGATCAAGTTTTTTTTTTTTTATTAATTTTTTTTTTCAATTTTGTATTTAATGATTTTTTTTTTTTTTTTTTTGTATTTAAAGAATAACTTTGATATTTTCAAATTTTGAGATAAAATGGGAGGAATTATTTTTGTATACATATTTTTATTGCATTTTGGTTAACGTATATCTGTAAGACTTTTTCATTTCAAGATATATTAGGACAGTAATGTATACTTAAATGAGCATTGTGTACGTAGAACTGCCCAAAAGTTGTACTAAAATAGTAGGGTTTAAGATTTCCAACTCCAACACAGTTTTCCAATATTTTTTATACGATTTATTCAAACAATATGTTGGATTAATTTGTTAATACAATGAAATTAACTTAAATTTGTGGAAATATATATTAAAAGAAATTTTGGATCAAATTATACTAATTTAGAAATATCGAAGTAAATCATTAATTTTTTGTCTTTTAATATTTAGAGCCGTTATATGGTAATTAAAATATAGTGATAGTTTTTTTTTTTTCAATTTTTAGAACGTTATCAAGTCTTACAGCTTATTTACAAACTTCTCAAAATTTGAATGTTAATAAAATGTTATTCTTTCAAATTTGAATGAAGACCATCTTTAGGTCAACAGGTTATGAAAAAATGACATGCTAAAGGAGGCAAGTTTTTTTTTTTTTTTAGTTAAAGGTGAGAGGGTGGGTGGGGGTTTGTTTTTTTGTTTCATTCTAAAAAGTTCTATACATAATTCACTGTTAGTTTATAGGTAAGACTTGCACCTGAAAGATTTTCAAAAAATTTACATGACAGTCAATTACGTCTGTTTTTTTTTTTTTTTTTTTTTTTTTCCTTAACATTTTTTTTTTACACTTTTACTTTTATTTATATAATTTTTTTTTAATAATAAATTTCTTTCTCATGGATATAAAGGTTTTAAATTAAAATCAATTATGATTGGAAGTTATTTGTTTACATTTTATACACCTACGTAATGAGAGTTTGTACATTTAAATTCACTCCTATAAAATAATAAATTAGATATTTACAATATATACAAACTAAATACATGTACATTTACACAGAAATAATATAAATATTGAACGTCTGTTTTTAAAAGAACAAAACAACAATACTGTTTTTTGTGTTTGCAAAAAACAGTAATTGAGTCTTTTATTTTCTTTTAAAATTGAAGTTCATTGACATAATATACAGTATGTATTATAGGTTTAAAATTCACATGAGTACTTTTATGCCTATATATTTTTGCAACAATAATAGTAATAATAAGAAATAGATTAAATCCTTTAATATTTTCTAAAATTATATTTTAGGACTAGATCATCAATTTGATATAACTTCCAATAATATTGATTTAAAATAATAATTTTAATGTTTAAATATATATATATTTTTTTTGAAAAGTTTTTCTTAATATTTTATTTTTTAAAAAATGTTTTTTTTTTTATTTTTTTTTGTCACGGATACAAAACGCAATTAAATATTAAGTTATATATTATATTTTTATAATAATAATAATAATTTAATCAACAGGACTAGAACGCTAAGGTATAGCGTCAACTTTCTGTCAATCAATAACAGTAAATCAGATTGAAAATTAATTTTTTTTAAAGTCAATTTTTTTTTATATATAGATACACATTTTCACTGTACACTGAAATTAAATTAAAACAGAAAATGAAATTCATCACTAATTTTACTTACTTACTTATTTATTCTTGTGAAATGTTTATTAGTATGTACAACATTCTTTGGTAGTTTATGTTTATATACTTAATTTTTCAAATATTGATGAGACAACACCTTAAGAGATAACATTATTTTAGTATTTTTTATATATATTTTTTTTTTGGCATAGATTTTTTTTTTATGATTTTTTTTTATATATATTTAAAATTCACATGAACGACACTTTGCATTATATATTTTTCCCATTTCGATGAGTTTTATTCAGTCCTTCGTATTTACACTTTGCAATTTATGTATAACTTTTTTTTTCCATTTTTTACACTTGAAATATTTTTTGAAATTGCGAAGAAAAATATTTTAATAGTAATGTTTTGTTTTTTTGTAAAAACCAACAATTATACATAAAAAATTTGAACCTTTTTCTCCATATATTGTAATATTTATAATGCAGAAATTTTTTACAATGTTTAAAAAAAATAATAATAAAAAAAAGTAAACATAAACAATTTTCAAATGCTTTAATAAACAGTATAATTTTATCTACAATTGTTTAGTATTGAATTGAAAATATTTATTAAAAAAAAATAATATTTTAATAAAACAAACACAAAATTACGTGGTAGTGTCTCTTTTAAATAATTAAAAATTCCACGCCTTTTTCAGTCGTTTATATATTAATAAAAATTACGACGACTCATATACATCAATAACAGTTTTTATTATTATTATTATTATTTAATTATTTATTTATAATTATTTTAATTTTAAATTTTTCTCTTTTACACTCTTCACTCACACTTATTCACACACATGAAATAAAATTTGATGAAAGATTATCGTCATTGTTTTTGTTCGTGTTTTCATTTTTGTTACACTGCAATTATTCCACTATGATGGTGCACAATTTAGGGGTCTCTTATGTACCAGCCCATCCAAGGGTTTGCCCCAAGACCCCTAGCACAAGCAGGGTCAAGATGGCGGCGCGGGGTGGGGTACAGCAGGCTAGAAGCACCACTCCTGCAGACAGGTGACTCCACGAACACGGGGCCGCGCTGTTCTTACCTCGTTGCATGGCCGCGGGATGTTCCCCTGTAACAAAGAATTAAGTTTTAGTTAAGAATTTTTGTTATTTAAGGCAATAAATATTATTATGTTCTAGTGTATGTTAAGGAGAGAGGAAAAAATTCTAAATCTAAACAGTTAGCAATTTTAATGGATACGTGCTGTACATGCGTGGGGCCTAGTTTGTTGTAAAATATTAAAAAAAAAATCAAATAAAAAGAGTATGTTCAGTGAGAACATCAATGGAAATAATATGTTTTTTTAGATAAACCATTTGAAAGAACCGTTTTATTTTACATGATATAAAAAAAAAAAAAAAAAAAAAAGTATTATCAGTGTATTATCGTTACAATTTGAAAGTATTTGTTTAAACAAAAAATAATAATGGTATATTGCATAGATAATTTCAGTTAATAACTCTAAAAGCGTAAAAAAGAAGAAGAATAAAAAAAGTTAATTTTGAACAAAAATACCCTTTAAGTAAATGTGTTTTAATAAAATGATGTTGCGAATAAAAACATAAATTTGCAAATTAAATGTTGAATATATTTTCTCGTGCAAAGGTTGACATTCAATTAACAGGCGGCTTGGTTTTTTTCCCTTGTGTTATCAGCTTGGCAAAGCCACATGAGGGTGCTTATGTCTTATCTTTTCTCTCTGTGTGTTTTTGCAAATTCTGCACCCTCTCTACTTCTTATCTTACGCTCGCTTTTCTTAGCCTTTGTCTCGCGCAAGTGTCACGCACGCCACCGACTTATCTACCTACTTGCTGCTTTGTTTACATGCAACAAACCACAATAGAGGGCACACTCACATACACTCTGCCACCTTGCACGACAAATTACTTTCACTACCTTTTATAATTAAAGAATAAATTTGAATTAGAATTTTTTTTTTTCAATTTTCTTTACTAGAACTATAAAAGTATTCAGTATTGTCAAATATATTCTAATATATAATTTTATACGGTTTTTTATTAATCACTTAGAAATACTTAGTTTTAATTTATTAAAAATGCTCTTACTGATAATTGAAATTTACCAAACTACTATAAATTCACTGAAATAAGCATGAATAAATCAATCTTTCAGAAAACACACATATAAATTTACTACGTTTGTAAATATTTTACAGACCACTTTATGTGCTCTATCCATTGTATTTTATCATTCTATATATTATAATTTTATTTTGCTTATAACTTGTACTCTCTTTCATCTCAGGTATTTTACTACTCGAGCTCAGTTAAAGAGTCAAATAAAAAAAATATATAGTAAACTCAATTTTATTCACTTTACCTCAGTACAAAGCATCGTATGTCAAAGCACACACATTTGAAATATAATAGTCTTACATAGCAAAAGACAAAGAAGAAAAACGTAAAAATTTTAACAAACACACAAACACGTATGTAATTGATACTGCATGTGAGTGCATTAAGGATTTTGGTTGTTGTTGCTTCTTTTTTTTTTTTTTTTTTTTTTTTTTTCACGTAAGTTAAAAACACTAGATAACAGTAAGATTTTTTTTAACATCCAAAACCTCTATAGTATGATATATTTTGTTTTAGTTATAGAACCATAGAATATTCTAATTCTAAAGCAAACAGTGTCATAATATATTGATTCTTTTCTTCTTATTTTCTTTAAGCGTTATGTGTTTTTCAGTACTGAAGAAACAATTTTTTTAAATGTTTGAAAATTCGATTAAGTTTGATTACAGAATTAACTTTGTATGAATTTAAAAAAAATCATAGAACACAGAGAGAAATGAATGTTTTTCTGGTTACATTTTTATCGTCTTATTAACGTACACTAAAGTGTTACACATTTATGTAAAATCCATATGGTTAAGAAAAACTGTATACCACTAAATTCCCTATATACCACTTGTATACCACTTGTTAAGTATACTGTAAAAGTCATTTTGTATGTTTAACATTGTAAACAATACATATATAATTACAATATTGTATTATATTATTGTTAAACAATATTAGAATTTATTAATTTAAAATCTAATCATGATTTTCAGCTCTTGACTACATATAGTATACCTTCATAATATTTTTTGGATATATATACATATGTATATATATGAGTTAATACCTATATTGTTTAATACCATATTGCTTAAATTATTCAAATTTAAATCAATATTAAAACCAATTTATTGGAATAAAAAAAAGAGTTATATAAAGTTTTAGTAAAAACATTTACATATTGCAGATAAATTATCTATTTAATAAAAAAAACTAAAGATATAAACTTTAAAAGTTTAGTAACAAAAGTTTTTAGCTTGATAAAGTTACTAAAAATCAATCAGTATTTTTATTTTTTTTAATAACATATGCTTGTTTTTGATTAATTATTTTGATATAGGTTATTATTGTAATAAAAAAAATTCTTAGTACTAAGTAATAAAAATTTGTAATAGCCTTGTTTCATGCTATAATTTAATAATATTTGAAAAGTAAAGGATAAGAATATATAAAAGGAATGTTATATATAATATATTATATATATATGTACATTTTTTTCTGTAAATGCAGATTTTGTGTGACACACACGCACACCATAGTGTGACGTCATTGGGACCACTCCCTGCGTGTAAAATGACACGCAACAATTAGCAAGCAAAATAAACCCTCATGTAGGGGAGGGCATCTCATTTTAGCGTTTCTGTAGGTGTGAAGTGTTCACATTTAATTTCTTTCCTTCGTTACGTTTTTGTTATCGCAACATTGTAATATAAAAATCTATATGATACTATTTTTACTTTTACTTGCTCGATATAAAAAGTTTTTTTTTTTTTTGTCATTGCAAGAAAATAGTGGTAAAGTAAATTAAAATATCATGTTAAGGGTATCTCACTTAACTATCTAGTATTTCTTTTGCGCATTAAAAAAAATAGCATTTCTACTTTATTTTTACAACATAATTTAGGCATAACCAGCAAAAAAATTTGCGTTTAAAGTTGGTAATCAGTTTAAGTAAATAATGGTAATAAAAAATAATAATACCAGAGTAGTAAAGATGAATTACATTGAGAAAAACAATGGTCCTTTCAAATAAATAACTTCAACAATATATATTCAACAGAACAAAGGATAGAATAAATGCATAAAAATAACCGACAAAATATATATTATACTATTATTTATTCAGAAAACATTTTTATTATTTTTCTTTCTCAAGGCATTATTGAAATAAGTATTTTTACGCAATCGTGCAATATAAAGCTTTATTTATTGAATAAAGAAGTACTTGTTATGCATACTTAATATGACTACACATTATATTCATAATACTTCATGGTATTTTATTTTCAATAATATTGCATTGCAAAGCAATAATATATATATGGAATTGTGTTACCACAGATAAATATTGAATAAAAAAAATGTAAGAGCAAAATGATGAATAAGCATTTAAAACTATATTCAATTTTATTTTCAATATAAATGATATTACACATAGAAAAGCAAATCTAAATACGTTTAATTAATAAAATTTTATCATTATATATTTTTATATTGATGAAGTTTTTTTTCCCTAAAGTATAATAGTATAGAACTCACTTGCAAATTTAAATATATAAAAAAAGTAGTACAGTGTGTACAGAAGGTATCAGAAATATTGGCATTTTCTAACACTTTTTTTTTTTTTGCCTAAACCTTAATGAGGTACTGGCAGTTTCCCAACTGCCCCAACTGCATTGAAGCACCCTGAATATTACGAAACCCTGTATTTATACGGTGTACGTGCGGATTCATCCAAAACGGGTCGGCCACGGCCTAACAAACATCCCGGCATTCACCATAACAGACTGAGGAAACCGTGAAAACTCTCAGTCAGGATGGTCGGCAAGGTTGACCTTGCCTCTAATCTCCAAGCTAGCTCCTTGCCATCACCAGGCTTTTCTAAAAGCCTGGACGATGGCTGGGATTGAACCCTCGACCTCATGCATACAAGTAGGACGCGTGAACCACTAACACATTTTTGAAAAAAAAAATTAAAAAACTGTTTGTTTAAAACAAGCAAACTAAACAATAAATTGTGTAAGAAAAGGAAGTTTATTTTTTTGGTAATATTTTAAGTTAAATCGTACGTACAGATTTTTCAACTTTCAACACAACTTATATTGATTTAAATAGGTTAATTTTTGTATTAGAGAATAGAAATAATTCTGTACTTTTTCATAATTGAAAATAAAATTAAAACTTGATTAACAATTATACATTTGACTTATAAATTACATTATGAATTTATATATTTACCTTTGTATTCTATTAAATGAAAAAATTTCATTTTATGAAATAAAATAATATTATCCAAAGCTTGATGCAAATACTTTTTGCATACACTGTACATTTTATGTATATAAAACGTAATGAGTTTTATTTTTTATTGCAATTACAAGTTTTTCAATTTATCCCTTAGGTGCTGGAAAGGTAGATTTATGCAGTCAATCAAAGCACATGCAACGAACATTTGCAGCAGGTTGCATGTAAAACCACATTCATGCATGCAACTCATCAAAATCAGATTATGTAAATTTTTTTTAACATGTTAAAAAAGAAATAAATTGTATATAGAAAAAGCTGCAGTATATAGAAAAATAATTTGATTTGTTTCTTATCTAATATCAAAGTCAAAAAAATAAATATATTATAAAAATAAAAGTGAAGAACTTTATGCACATAAAAAGCTAAAGGTGCAACGTTGACAAATCTCAGCTATTAAATCTTCGTGATAATAAAATATTTTATGTCAAAATCATTCAAGCTTGGACGTTCGTATTTTATACTACTCGGAAACTACTAGACAATATAGGTAGAAACTGCTTGTTTTGTGCTACATTAGCAATTTTCTACCAGCAGTACTTAATTAATTGGTAGTTAATTGAATATACTATGTATTATACGAAAGAACAAAATATAATATGTTGTTTTTGTTATTAATTTGCTTATGGCTTACATTGCAAAATATCTAGTTAAATAACCAATCAACAGATACTACAGATATAGATGTCATAATTAAACTTATTGACAAAATTATCCTGAAGTTGTTGTTTGTTTGTTTGTTTTTATTAATATTTTCATAAATTCAGGAAAGTACATTTTAAAGTAATTTTGAATTGAATACTTTGCATAGCATTACAGCATTGTTATTATTTGATTTTTTTTTTTTCATTACTTAGCATACTTTTTATGGAATTACCAAGTAATTAGTATTAAAATTCGTTTACCCCTGTACGTAACTTTAAGAAATAGGTCTAAATACTTTCAAAACTCAAAATAAACTATGTAAATTAATTACATAGATGAATTCAGAGATTTTTTTTAAATCCTTAAACACCATGATATATTTAATTTACTAAAGTTGCTTACCAAACAAAAATCTATTGGCTAATAATTAGTTTTTATAACATACACATAAGTTTTTTTTTATTAAAAAAAAAACAAACAAACTAAAAACACGCCTTTTAAAATGGAGAAACTAACAGTAAATCATACGTAAGTGAAGCTATTTACATTAATTAAAACACAATTAATTAAATCAATATAATTAAATCATTATATATATATATATATATATATATATATATATATATATGTCAGCATCAAAACCCGAAATTGACCCAAACTAGGTATTTTTGCTCATTTCGGCTTTTGGTTCGTCACTTTTTGCCAAAACCCGGAATGCCACTTTATTTCGGTTTTTGGTCACGAAATTTTGATCCATACTAGTTTTGAGCATTTTGCAAAAAGCAAAACCCGGTGTAAACATTTATATCTAGTTTTGGTCTTTGAATTTTGACCAGAACTAGTTGTGGTCAAAATAGAAAAATCAAAACCCGAAAAATGAACATTTCTCAACTCAGAATTTTATGCAATGATAAAAGACTATGATTATATTATAAATGCACGATGTTTTGGTATTATAATTGAGGTGTTGAAACAATATATTTTATTATTTTACTTGAAATGCCAAATATATGGCCTGAAAGATTAATTTGATTAGAATGCGCTGACCATAATCTCTAAATCTTATGGCTATAGATACGGAATATAAATTGAGACAATACGAAAAATAAACTTACTGTTTGACCTAGCAATGGACCACTTGCAATGAGCGTACTTTTTAAATTAATTTGAAATTTTCTTAATGCATTTCTTACAAAAAAAAAAAAATTAAAAATCATTTTCCCTTTTTGCAACAATTACAAACATTTTATTGCAAGTGGTCCATTCAGTAATGGTAGTAATAGAGTATATTATTATTATTTTAAGGGGCTACTTACGATTAAATGTAAATTAAAAGCTAATCCATTAAACCACTAACCAAATGTTCACTTATAATTTGCGCACCAACAATATACGTGTGTTGTGAACTTTTTAAATTCAAACACTTTCTTATCCTCTTTCTAACGAATATTATGCAGTTATAAACCATGTTTTCAGCACAGAGACAAACAGTCAACTGAATATACGCACAAGAAATATTTTAAAATAAATCGTTATCACTGGATAAAGTAAGGTGGACTTGAACTTTGAACCAATATGAGGGAAATTATATAGTCATAAGTCATAATAATATCACTCTTATTATTGTAAATTAAAATAAATATTTTTACTTTTTATATTTAACGGGTCGTGATATAATATCTCTCTCTCTCTCTCTCTCTCTCTTTCTTATATCAAATAATTGAGTTGAGAAATGTTAATTTTTGGGGTTTTGATTTTTCTATTTTGACCACAACTAGTTCTGGTTAAAATTCAAAGACCAAAACTAGGTATAAATGTTTACACCGGGTTTTGCTTTTTGCGAAATGCTCAAAACTAGTATGGATCAAAATTTCGTGACCAAAAGCCGAAATAAAGTGACATTCCGGGTTTTGGCAAAAAGCGACGAACCAAAAGCCGAAATGAGCAAAAATACCTAGTTTGGGTCAATTTCGGGTTTTGATGCTAACATATATATATATATAAATGTTATAAAATCAAGTAAAAGTCTAATTAGTTTGTAATATAAAAAAATTATTCAAAATAGAGCGGCGTCTTCAAACGTTTTTAATATTATAAATATTTTTAATAATAAAAAAAATAAATTATAAAACTTATTTTCGTAAACTTGAGAATAACAAAGAGAAAGCTTTTGTGTTCTAAAAAAGGAGAAGGAAATCAAAAGAAATGTGAAATTAAATATTTTGTCGATATTTACACCTTGAAGGTAACTAAAGAAATCAATAAAATATAGAATTTACACAAAGTAATAAATTTGCTGCCAATATCTCGTGTTTCATTTTATAATAAGATTTTTACTAAAAGGAAAAATTGAATAAAGTATACCTACCTAACTTTCATCTTGTTTTTATAAGAACATTTTCAAGTGAGCTCTCCAATTAATTTTGAAATTTATTTTTCATAATAAAACAAGGTATACACCCACCCACCCACACATACACACACCCACACCCACACCGACCCACCCACACACACACACACACATTATATATATACAATATACTACAATAATTATTTTTCACTTATATTAGTAAATATTAGGTGAATCAATTAATTGCTCTTACAAGTTTAATTAATTTTTAACACTTTTTAGCTATCTTATATTATAAAATATTATTAATTCATGATTAAAATTTGCAGAATTTGTATAATTTTCAAAATATATTATAGTGATTTTACGATATTTTTTTCTTTGTTTAATAGTTTTTTTTTTTTTTTTAAATATTAAACAGAGATCAAAAGTAACAAACTACTGTAATATTAAGAGACTCAATGATGTTAGGTAAAGTGACCTTACGTGTTAGAATGATTGGCTTCAGTGCACGTAAACTAAAGTGATATTAAACCTTAGCACGTTTAGGAGACATTTTAACTTTACTAAACGCTTGAGTATTAGTGAAAAGATATAGCAAGGGTTCCAAGTTAAGAGTTCTCATAAAATTGCATGCTTTGAGATAAAGGGTTGATGGTGAGCTAAAAGTGCAGCTAAAACTTATGCTTGTAAAAATGCACTAGAAAATTAATAATATATTTTTATTTTATTATTAAATAAGTATCAAACTGAGTTCACTAATCAACAACTGTTAATATTTTAGTAAAAATTATAAAGATAGAAAAAAAATCAATGTTTGTAATAAGAATTTGCCTTCTATATTAATTTGCTTATTAATCTCTATGCTTATTCTACACCATAAATTTGAACAAAATAAATATTTATTTCTAGTATTAATTTTTCTTTAAATACGTATAACCTACTGATATATAATAGCAAAACTTTGTCCAAAAAGCATGTAGTACAATATACACACATGTACGTATAGGTAAAAGCAGTGTGGTCTACTATTATGTATGTTTTAGGTAGACTTGGACTTACCATTGAGCACGTGAAGGAGAACACTAGCAGAGTCGAGGTTAGATGGCGCACATGTATAATTGCCAGAATCCTCACGTCTGCCACTATATATGATCAAAGTACCAATCGTCGTATCTTTATCCACTCGTTCTACGCGAATTTCTTTTTGTGTTTTGTCAAAGTTGAGTACTCGCTCTGAGTCGTGGTACCAGAAGATGTACGCAGGCTCCTCTAGACTTTGTGTGATCACGCACTTTAAGTTGACCGTACTGCCTGTTTTCACGTATATGTCTGTCTCGCCCATTATCTCAATCTTTGGAACTGAAACATAATAAGAAACATACGTTGTAATTTTATTTTCATTGGATTACATTTATGTTGCAAAATTAAAATATAAAATACAAACAGTAATATAATAATAATCTGCACGATTATTTTTTCTAAATTTTATTTTGCATTTGAAATATAAGTTATTTTTAATTATTATAAATATACGCAAATATTGATTTGCTTTAATTTTAATAATAAATTTTTTTCGTTTACATTATTTTTAATGCTTATTTTTATTTTTAGATAAAGTTATGAAAAGTTTTTTAACGCTCTTTGCTCTAGGTTAAACTACAAATTTCTTTAGCTATTTTTAATTGAATAACTTCTTTATGATTCATTATACTAAAAAAATTTTAATCTAACTACTAAGGGTGTATGCATTCATATAAAAGTTGTATCACTTAATAGCATGAGTCAATATGGAAAAATTACACATTTTGCAGTTTAAAAATACTTGTAGCAATATTTTTAAGAGCATTTATGTTGTTAATAGATTGAATTAGGTATTTAATTATGCAAAAAAATACTAATAATAAAATAAAAATTAACTAATATTTAAAAGAAAATAGCTAAAAACAAAGTTTGTCCTATGCTGAGCAATGTTGCTCGTCGCTCCAGTATGGCTAGGAGTATGACGGTCATGTGCATATACCCATACTCAATGTAACTATTGTTGATATTAAAGTACAGTATTTACACATTTGAAAAGTAAGCAAATTTATAATAAATATCAGTTTTATTGTAAATGGATTTTTTTTAATATATATCAATAAAATTTAAATATATAAAAATATATATTCTCTCTCTCTCTCTCTCTCTCTCTCTCTCTCTCTCTCTCTCTCTCTCTCTCTCTCTCTCTCTCTCTCTCTCTCTCTTCTACATAATAATAAAAAAATGTTATATTCAAATGATATATATCTTAATGTTCGATATATTATAAGAATACCGATATAATCATAAAAAGTTTTAACCATAAAGAATTTTGTATGACACTCTTACTACGAGTCAAGTGAATGTTAGTTGAACAATGTCGATTGTTGCCGCGCCAATAAAGTGTTTCACATTTCAACATGAGAAAAGATTTTCATTTTATATATATTTATTGAAACTTTCAACGAAGCAGAAGTGAAAAGTATATACATCAATGCACAAAGTGAAATGAGAATTAAATAAACGTGCACTTTTCCTGTCATTTCTGTTTATCTAAATACTTATCAAATAGAAACAAGGTCTTGCAATGGAAAATAGCTTCAATTATTATAAGTACAAACAGTTTGTACAAAGAAACTGTTTCTATCTAGCAGAGTATCAATAAAAAAAAATGACAAAACAGTGAAAATTGTGTTGTGTTAATGACTAAAAGTTTTGCCTTGCAAAATAATTACGACCCGAAGTCACATAAGAGCTATTACGGTCATTTTACTAAAAAGTGAATTTATATTGACATATATTGAAATAACATGTATTTAGATAGAGTACAACTAAAATCTCCATATGATTGCATTGAATTGCTATAAGCCAATAGAAATTCATTATTAAGTAAAACGACTGTACAAGAACTTCAGTAGCATATAGAAATAAAAATAAAAATTATAATTTGTTTTTAATAATTACTATCCCATGTGATTATATACTTGAATGCTCTATGAAAATTAAATTTACCTTTTTCTACTAGTCATGAAACAAAACATAGTCACAACAAAAGAAATACTGAATTGGAAATTCTTAGTATCTATAAAAGAGCTGAAATGTACAATAGAGGTCCTTTCTGTGGTTGTTTGCAGATTTATAATAATCTGCCAACTCATAAAGAAGAATTGAAGACCTTATTTTGATTAAAAAATCATTGAAAACGCTACTGTTAAACAAGCAGTATTATTCTATAGATGAATTTATGAAAGACTATAATAAACAATGCGTTTCTATCAGTTTTTACTTTAGTTGCTTGTAGTTTTTAAAGCATTAAATTTTAAAATAATTAATCTTTATGTATAATGTTTGTGTTACATTTGTGTACTTTTTGACTATATTGTAGGATGACTATATTGATGATTGTAGGATGAAAGAAATGAATAAATATATTTTGAATTTGAATCATTTTATTTTCTCAGAAAATCAATCCAAACCTTAACATTTAATACTTAAAAACTATTTGAATTTCTTATGTTTGCCTTTATAAAAATGTAAAGGCATTTAGATGGAAATTTTTATTTTATTAGATTAGGACAATATAATACATTAATATGGAGATTTTCATTAACGATATGCTCTATATAAATATAAATGCATGGTACAAGTCAGCAGAATAAAATTACACAATTTTAAAAATAAATTACAGAATTGTACATCTCAATTCCTATACAGTACATTCCAAGCATGAAACCCTTGATATAAAGTCTCTTCATCAGCATAAAAGCTCACAGAAATATTTCATAGTTCTATCTCACACAAATAGATCTTGAGTCACGTAAATCCATGCGTGACTCTTGCATAAGCACAGCCACCTCACGCCTTCTTGAGAAGTGAAGAAAAAAAAAAAAGCTAGGAAAAAAAAGCCCTGCTTTCTATAGTGTAGATTCTCATTAAAGTCATTCAACTGTATGAAATAGAAATCGCAATTCATACCATAATATAATATTGAACTGTAAAAGATATGTAATTTTTTCTCGTTATTTTATAATATAATACAAAAATATTGTATTATCATTGAAATATCAAATAAAAAAAATAATTTTAATGTATATTGCAATATAACATAAAAATCATTTGACGGTTGTATCTGTGTCATTTTTTTACACTTGAATGCAGCTAAAGTGTAATAAAATAGGGGAAAATATTAAATTCCCATTTGTTTCTAATGTGCAATATTGTTTTAGTTCTACTAAAAACAAAATAAAGATGTAGCGTTTGAAGAAATTACAGGTTTAGTTTTATTTAGTTAAGGGCGTAAAACACCTTCAACAAAAAAGTTGTGTAATATCCTAACAAACCTGAAAATTAACATCGATTTGGCCGGAGTCATTGATTTCTAATTTATTTTCCAATCACAAAATGGAGTGAGCGGGTACTGACGTCACAGTTTGCCTGGTCCACGTGCGTGTAAAACAAGCGAGCTGTGACGTCAGTGCCCGCTTGCGCCATTTTGTGAATGGAATATAAATTAGAAATCAATGACTCCGGCCAAATCAACGTTAATTTTCAGGTTTGTTAGTATATTACACAACTTTTTTGTTCAAGGTGTTGTACGCCTTTAAAAGAGACGTCATTAATACCAAAATATAAAATAATTGTCTATAGTGATTTTTGTCTACTCTACAGTTATTCTCCTCAGTTTACAGTGCTAAAGTATAGATCTCGTAATTTTCCGGAAAAGAGAAATTTTATTTTCATTTTAGCAGTTCTATTTTTTATTATAGTGCTATGAACGTTTCTGAAAACTATAGAATATATATATGCAAACCAGGCATTATGAGATAATAACAATAAAAACAAAATATGTTTTTCAGTGTACTCTACACAAATAAATATTTACAGGAAAAATTGTAATTATAATACATAAAATATTAATATATACATAGCCATCGTTTGTTTATTATATAAAATATAAAGTTCATTTATTATTTTTCTCTTCGTTGTTTACCTTTAAAATATTTGATAATAATGTTTATTAAAATTTTAAACAAACATATTATAATTTTAATTAAAACATAAATGAAGATATTTAAATTATTTTTAACGATAAATAGCATAA
Organism: Ecdyonurus torrentis; assembly: GCA_949318235.1. Classification (NCBI taxonomy): domain Eukaryota; kingdom Metazoa; phylum Arthropoda; class Insecta; order Ephemeroptera; family Heptageniidae; genus Ecdyonurus; species Ecdyonurus torrentis. The sequence goes on from OX439131.1 coordinate 21,665,536, forward strand.
TTTTGCTTTGCTTTTATATTATTTTTAGCAACATAATAAGGTAAACTTATTTAAGATATAATATACGTAATCCTAAGGCAAGAAAAAAAAATATTGGTTTTAACAGCTTAACTTAATTTTTCTTGGAACTAACGGTTATAATATATTAAAAGTTTGCCTTTTTTTTTTTCTAAGTTTCTATATTATAACTAACTATTAAGAAGTTCATGTTAATAAAAATGAAATTTATTATTGCTGCATAGAAGTATAGAATTCATTTTTATATGAGATAGATATACTGTTTGTTGTATTAAGGTGGGAATCAAGAACTGCGGGATTTGACTAAAAAAAATTGTAAAGAAAGAAAAATTTGAAATTTTGCACGGTGATACATTAGGATATAATATCTTTAAAAATGTAAAAAAAAATTGGGGGGTCACCATTCCAGATTTTAAATTATGATTTTTTGAAGTGTTAGTCCCATAAGAGCCCATGTTAATTTCAATAATTATTTTCTCTCTTATCTGATGGTCAAGAGATATGAAAATTTTAGCTGGTAGCAGTTAATATTAACTTCCAAATGGCATCATAAAGTTTGAAAGTGTTTTTTTTTTTTTTTGAGATACAAGCCATCTATATACAACCCTTAAGCTATTGATTATGGTAAAGAGTAAAAAAATATATATATTTCTTTTTTAACTGTACATAAGGGCCAAGTACAGTTGAAGACAAATAAAATATTACAATTTAAAGTTGTTCCTTATTTGCGTGCATCAAAGTTTATGTGGAAACGAGATTTTTATCTTTTATTCACGTTCTTTCCAAAAATTTACATAAAAATCACTACATAGAGGTTATATAGAGATCTTACGCTCAGGTGACCGAGAACTTTATATTATATCACCTGAGCGCCACAGTAAGTTTTCTTTAATTTTTATTCATTTGTTATTATTATTATTTTTAAAGAGAAAATATAAATATAAGGTAAAAATTTTCTTCCACATAAAGTTTGAGGCGCGCAAATTAGAAACAATTTTTATTGTAATCTTATATTTGTCTTCGACTGTACTGTACACTCGCTCCATGAAAGATTGCAGTCCGACATTACTGGAACCACACTGTATTCTTCTGCAGGCAGCTCTTAAGCACTCACGTCAGCTATTTTAATTTTTTTTTTCGTTGGATAGCCTGTATGTATATTTTATATTTTATGAATAAGCATTTTATAACATATTTTACTATGTACGAGTATATAACTAAAAATTATTGATTTCAATTTGTATGTATTTAATTTAAAACACAAAATTTTCACTATTAATTAAATTTATATTTGTTACATAAAATTTTATTTTTAAACGTTTACATACAATATATAAATATGAAAATTATAAACAAATTTATTTGATATAAAATATTTAATGTTTTTAAAGTTTATTGAAAATTTTTTGATTACAAAATTGAGATTCCTATTTAAAATTTGTTTTTCGTTACGCTTTATTTAAATATGTTGTCAACGTGAGGATTTACAAACTTTGTTTTTGTATTTTACTATATTATGTGACGTTTATTTTGGGGTACAAATCGATTTTACGTTAACTAGTTTTACATTATTCATTCTACTGTTAAGTTTGTCGCATTTTACACAATTTTTCTTAAAAGTTATTCTTTTTAAAATCTGGTTTTACAAATGTTATAAAAAAAAATCTATTAACAGAAATGGAGTGTCGCTCTCTAACACTATAATTAAAAATACCTATAATATTATTCAACCTGAAAATTGTACGTTAGTTTTCAGTACTTTTTATGTACAATTTGTAATGAGAATCAGCAGTAGAATTTCACGTAAAAAAATTACTACTGTACTCTGCAGTTAAACTTTTTCCTACCATGATATTTTAGCAAAGAATGTATAAGCGTTTTTGCTAACAATTTTACCGCAAGAAAAATAAATTTTAGATTCAGGAACTATTTTTCTTCTTTGAATAATGTACCAAATACATGAGGTAATGTTTTTCGTCCTACTTGCTCTGTTAAGCGAAAGACCTAGATATATTTTAAATTAAATTTACTCTTTTTCCCTTTTTCTTTGATCTCACCTGTGAATTTATCATCATTATTATATATGCTGCAAAATTTTGATCTAAAACTTTAAAATGTACGACCATAATAACATCTTTGCCATATCCAGTGTCTGTGTCTCTCACACGCTTCCCTATCTGTATCTTTCTCTAAAAACTTTGTACTAAAAATTGTATTTTTAAAGGTCTGAGGTAAAAAGGGGGGGGGGGGGGGAGAAAAAAGGAAAAAATGTATATTTCTTGTCTTTTGAAAAATAATAATGTCACAAGTAAATCAACTTTAGTCATATATGTTTTAAAACTATCTTTTAATCATTGTAATGAAAATTTATCTATAGTATACGTCAGCAACTAGATTACGAAGAAAAACAGAAAATTAAAAATGTTGGATGTAAAAAAATAATATAAACTTCACGTCATAAACGTTTATTTTACAAAAAAAAAAAAAAAAAAAAAAAAAAAAAAAAAAAAAAAAAAAAAAACGCTAGTAATATTTTTTTCTTCTTTTTTGTCATATATCCTTTCATTCTTTACAGAAAAAATCCCACCTTCTGCAATTGCAGTTGTTCTCTTTAAAAAAATGTTACTGAAATTGAATTGAAAACTAACAACATTTATATTTGAAAATAAAATTGCAATTTTAAATAAAAGCGAGAGAGAGAGAGAGAGAGAGAGAAAGAGAAAGCGACAGAAGCTCTATAACTTCACTTATTTCTACAATTTTTATATTCTTTCTCTCTTTTATTTTTGCATATTTTTCTTCTCTCCTCTTTTTTCTTCTGGAAATGTAATATTTTTACGTGGAAGACAAGAATCTGCACTTACAATATTGAAGCAAATAAAGAAAATGTGGTGGTGCTGCTGTTGGAGTTTGTTTTTGTATGAAGGAAGAGCTAAATTGCTCTGTGCCAATGAACAAGTGCGTTCTGCCAAATTACAGGGTGTTCGCTATGTAAACAACCAATGAAAAACATTGTCATTTTTCGGTTATATAAGTATAAATGTAACTTTAGATTCTTGTATTTGTCATAACATAAATGTATCTCAGTAACGTAAATTTACCGAAAATTTGCGCTATTTTATTTTAACAAATGTATCTTTATATGTTTTATAGAAAGGATAAAATAATTTTAAAATATTGCGCTTACGTATTTTTAATGACATAAATGAAAAAATCAATGTCAATGGGTAGAGAGTATAAATGTCGCTTTTTTGTCAAATAACAACTGACACATTAAAGAAGTTTCAGGATACAAAAACATTTACAAACCTAATTGTTGTGCAAAGATTTCAAAAATTTGTGTTTTTTTTTCTGTGTTGATTTATTTAATTAAAATTGGATGTGTTTTTGTGAACACCCTGTATTTCGTGCCTTAGAGGAGTTTCATTTCCAAGTACGCGTACTGCCGCTATTATTTTGCTTGCCTCTCCTCTCTCTCTCTCTCTCTCTCTCTCTCTCTCTCTCTCTCTCTCTCTCTCTCTCTCTCTCTCTCTCTCTCTCTTCTCTCTCTCTCTCTTTCTGAGTTCTTATACATCTCTGCCTTTTGTTTCTTACAAAAAATATAGTTCTTCTACTCACCACAACAAGTGTAGTGGCGCTAGGTAAATTGACGTCATTTATTTCATTTGTTATTGCATGAATTTTATAGACATTTTTAATGAATGAAAATTATTTCTATTCTTAGCTTTTTACTAAAATAAATATAATTCATGTGTAATAAAAGCAAGTTGTTTTTTTTTCATCTTTTTTTTTTAGGTTTTAATTTGCGTCAATTTTAAAATTATATCTTTTACACGAATAACTTATGACATTTTCAAACTCTCTTGTGAAATATAGAGTATGAAAAATAAATTAATTTAATTTCTTCTTTTTACTGTCTGTGGAATAATTTAATTAATAATCTAACAGAATGTTAGAAGAAAGAAAGATTGTTAGTGGATATTATACTGTCGTTTTCATGTATATACGAGAATGTACTCAAAAATCAGATGAAAGTATTATTTCCTGTCTCATACTCACAGTATTACGGCTGTATATAATGTAGTTTTATTGTCGTATGAATAAATAATACCACCATCATCTTTATAATAGCATTCTGATTCAATATAAAACTGTGTTTCAAGCAGCAGTGTTTTACACCTTAACATAAATATGAAAAATTTAGTTTATATTACCGCCAAATTTACTAGTATATATAATATTTAAGACTAGTAAACTTTTACCACAATTAAGACATTTTAATGGATTTTAATACGTAAAAGATGTTCATAGTATACACTATAGTGGTATTTTATTGTTAAAATTAAAAGATTCATATTATATATAAAAAATTCAAAGAAGAATTATTCTACACATTTGTTTTATAGTTTTAATATAAAAATTAAATTATATTTGGTACAGTATACAGTACTATATATGATAAATTCGTATAAAAAATATACATAAAACAAAAGTTGAAATGATGATATTTTATTTGATATTGCCTTGGTAAACCAAGGCCGCAGGTCAGCAGAAAATAGTCGGTTGTGAGCACCGCGGGCCAAGAGTGCAAAACTTGGTGTCCGAATTTATCTCGTAGTCTCTGGAGATTCAAAGCCGGCCACGACCTCGCTTTGCATTTCTATACCCGCAACTTTTACATATACCAACTTTTTACACAAATTCAATCACAACTATTTTTATATCTCCAATTGACGGACTTTTTTCTACTACTTTTTTCTTGCTGCTTTTTTATTTATTTTTTTTTTCTTTCATTTTCTGAAACTTAGATTTTTGTTAACATTTTCATGTCAGTTTTCCAATATTTATGTGAGCATGGTATCCATGCTTAAGTTGAAAAACGTATATGGATTTAAGAAAGCAAAGCAGACACCAAAGTACATTTTAGGCTAAAATCAAGACCACGACAGGAACTACAGCTAATTTTCACCAAGACTCAAATGCAACCATGCAACTGAGCGTTTAATAACTCTGAATAGTTTGCAATCTGTGCGATTTTTGCCTCATATCATTACCTCATGCTGAGACAATATTAAATAGAAAATTATGGCTAGTCGCATAAATTGAAATTTTCTACGCACTTCTACGGCGAAAAAAATTTGAGATCAGGTTTCAGGACAAATTCATGTTATTATTTCAAGTCCCATCTCGTGATTGGAAAAATAATTAGCACAATGGATGTCTTTGAAACTTTAAAAGATATTTCCAAAAGAAGCTTTAATTATAAGTAAAAATTGTTAAAATAACCAACCAAACAATAAATATTCATCAAAACTTTCCAACATGTTTGCTATCAATGATAAGTAGTGGTTTGTGCCTATTAGAGGTGTTTATAAGAGTTATTTTAGTATTATATATATATATATATATATATATATATATATATATATATATATATATATATATATATATATATATATATATAATATTTAAAAAAAACTAATAATTGAATTATAAAAATGTATTTTAATGAACAAAAAATTTAACGTTTAAAAAAAATTTATAATTGAAATGTTAAAAAAAAATGAAAAGAAAGAAAGAAGTTTTATCTCAAATTTCAATCATATGGAAAGTAATTAATAAAAAAGTAATAAATTTAATTTAATTAGAAAAGAGTAATTAATTATTTGAAATTCATAGCAGTAGATTATTATGAATGATATACATTTTTTTCTCTCTTTCTCTCTCTATCATGAAAAAGAGAGAAGAAGGGTTTTGAAAATGTTATATAAGATTTATCCATTTGCTGTAAGTTCTGGCGTGAGCAAAGTGTGTTCAACGAGAAAAGGAGTTTTGGGAGGAAAAAGAGGGGTTGGGGGTGAGGGAAGGGTTGGTGTCGTAAAAGTTAGGAACACCGACCGGGGGATAGCTGTATGAAGTTAGAGATTCACTCTAGTAACTTTGCTCTCTCTCTCTCTCTCTCTCTCTCTCTCTCTCTCTCTCTCTCTCTCTCTCTCTCTCTCCAGCCATGTGCTCTTTTATTGCTTCCCATTTCTCCTGTCAATCCTAGCTTAAGGTTCCTTCAATTAATTTTCACATTTTTCTTTCTATTCTATTCTATTCTCTTTTTTTTTTTTTTTTTTTTTTTTTTACCCCGTTCAAAATGGATTACATAAATGAAGTTGCATGATATCTTATATGGGCATATGTAAATCGTAAAGTAATATAATGATGATACTTCCTTTTATAGTTTCTAAAAACCTTTATTTTCTTTTATTTGTTATGCTTGAAAAAGTTTTGAAATTTTCTGGAAAATTTCCTTTTTGTTGCAATTTTACCTCCCTCTCTCTCTCCCTCTCTGTCTCTCTCACTTTCCTTATTTATCGAATTGCACGTCTTACTGCCCTACAAAACCCCTCCATGTGCAAGAAATAAAGGATTTTTCTCAAAACTTTAAGATACATCAAATCACAAAAAGAGATGAACTTATTAAAATCGACTTATGATCATATGAAAAATAAATCAAGTTTTTTTTCCCTTTTTCTCTTTCCTTATTTTGCTAGCTTTTTATATTAAAGAACTTAAAATTGAAGAAGAAGCGAAAAGTATTGTTGAAAAAACTTTTATAATAAACGGGAAGTTTTTTTTTTTTTTTTTTTTTTTTTGAAAATTTATGTAAAAAATATTTTGATGATAGATAGAAAATTTATGAATAATACGATAAAGTTCGAGATTTTTTAAGTATATTTCATTTCTTCTTTTTTTTAATATGTTTGTGTACTCGCTTTGAATTTATATTTTATGTTATGAAATATGACTATACTTTACTTTTATAAATGGTACAATGCTACAATGATTTAGTGCAAAAAATAAAATAATAATAATAAAATAAAATCAATGTTTTTTATGTCTCTTATATTGTTATTTACTCGGATTTAGTTGCTTTCGGCTATTTTTAGATAGATTTGCTTTTACAATTTATTTACTTTAAGCACATAGGAAAAAAAAAGTTGGGGAGTTATTCATGAAAATATAAATACAATATACTTATTATATGAAAGCTAAATTTTTATTATTAATTTTTATTTCTTTTTTTGCTGAGTGTTGACAGACTACGTATATAGTAAACCATTTCAAATATCTTATTGGTGATGAATCAAAGAGAATGAACATTTCCTTATTGACTGTGTCGCTTGAAAATATGTTTCCTCAAATCAAATAACTGATGTAGAAATACCCGTTTAAATAAACTAGCATATTTATTATATTATTTCATGTTTACAAAATTATTCTTTTTACACTACATCTTATGCGTGTGTGTTCGTATTTTTATATTTACAAAAATAGGATATGAAAATAGTACTGTACTAAAATTTTCAAAGACTAAAACCTTAAACATTTAAGAGAGAGAGAGAGAGAGCAAGAAAGAGAGAGAGAGACTGTCTGCTGCGCCAAATCCCCACTTTCTTTCTCTATCTTCCATGTGATGATTTTACGAGCTACATTTTCTTTATTTCTAACCCTCCTCAGTGTTTTTATTTAAGTCAAACAGCAATAAAATTAAAAGATTAATATTTTTTCTTAGAAAAAAACAAACTTACTCAATATAATTTTATATAAAAACATCTAAAGTTTGTTTCTCTTCTATATATATTTTTTTTATATAGTTAAACAAACAAAACACTTAAATATAACCATCTGAATGAATAAAAATATTGAAGTGTAATGTTTATTTTATATGAATCACTATTATATCGCGATGTGAATTGTATTGAAAAATAAACACTATATAATGTAAATGTTGATATAGAGAAGAAGTATATTACCCGCCACATTGCATCGTTTCAGTGCATTCCAGCGCTACTTCTGATTTATGACTTTTTATTTTTGGGGAGAACATCATTGATATTCATCATAAATCTATGTCATGTTATTTTGTTGTATATTTTTGTCGATTGTTTTTGTTTGTTTGTGTTTTTCTTTATATTTTATGGTCAGATTTAACGTCCTGATTTGATAACAAGTGATTGAATTTAAATAAATAATCTTCTTTTGTCATGTTACCAAGAATTTAAATGACATAAAATAAATTATAATATACATTGAAAGTTTCATATTAATAAATGTTTTTAAAACTTAAAAGGTTTTCGCAATATATATATTTTTTTAAATAAACATATAATATTATGATTTTAAAATTTTACTATACAGTGCAGCGTTCCATTTAATGCTTATTTAATATCAATATTATAGTACAATTATGCATAATTTAATGCATATTATGCACTATTAAAGTATCCTGAAAGTTATGCAACCGGCTTGTCACACATAAAGTTTTGTACTGCATAAGTGAACGCATCGTAAACTGAGCAATATATTACACTAGCAAATTACTGGGATATTTAGCATAAATATAGAATAATAATCCATAACTGGTTTATTGGTATAATTATATGAAAACTATAACATAAAAGTAATTAAACAAGTGATGATAAAAGCAAAGTACTTTTACTTTAAATATTTAGAAAATGGTTATCTATGATATAATTTTTGTTGTAGTGGTCATAATTTTGAGGCTAAATTATTCATTCCTGTTTATTTATTTCTATTCTTAAAGTTTGAGATTGGCTGATTTAAAATTTAAAAGTTTTAAAACAATAAAAAAAAATTTAAAAACTCAAGAGGTACTAAATTGTAATTTTTTAGTCAAAGTAATGGAACATGGAACCATTTAATAAATTGTTGTTTTTTTTTTAATTACATCGACATTTTTTTTTGTAAAATATTATCTTTTTATTATATTTTTTATGAAAATTTCAAAAACATAATTTTCAAATAAATTTTTATTTGAATATTGACTTGAAATCAATAATATGATATTTGAAGCATATTGAATTCAATAAATATTTTTTATAAGTATTAAAACATTTACTAACATAAGTTACGAAAATTACAAAAAAGTAGCTTATAAGACGGTTGGGTTGAAAATATGATATGAAGGTGTTAGAGCTACTGTAAGTAAAACTGCTTCTTCGAGTTTGCCAAAGTTTACTTTGTAAATAAGAGGAGAAGAAGAAGAAGAAAAAAAAGTGTGTTGGTCAAGGCAAAGATATTTTACAGACGGTAGCACTAGAACTTTAAGGAAAAAACATAATAATGTAACGTGCCAAACATTGATGTCATTTTCACGTGAGAAACTTTCAGACGTAGCAATACACAAACTATAGCTTGTATATTGTGTGCAAACACTTTTATACACTTTATTTTGTATTGTTAGCCTCTTTTTTTTTTTTTTTTTTTTTTTTTCTTTTTTTTTGTGTGATTTTGAAGTGAATTATATATTTTTTAATAAAATCCTACGAAGCTAAAAAATATAAAAAGTATTTGATATTCTTTGATTTCAAAATTAAACACCAAAATTTTCAAACATCTAGGCTTCATATATATATAGCGGTTTGTAATAATTATATTATTTTTTTCACTTATAACATTTGTGTAATAATTTTAATGACAGATTAAATAATTCAGTTTCGTATATATATATTCATAGCTGATCAATCATTAAATTTATTTTAAATTATTTTTTATTACAGTTAATCAACAATATTTATTTGAATTATTACGATCGATCCCTCCCTCTATGTCTCTTTGTGCGTGTATTTCGTCACACATATTCCTTCCTTCCTTCCTTTTTTATTTATTTGTTGTTATTTTTTTATATTTTCTCCTTAAAAATGAACATAATGGAAGTTATCGGTTTAAAAAATTATCTACAAATTTCTATGGCTTAAAACACGTAAAAGTATGTCTCGTATTTTTCATATAAATATCTCCGGAATCGGTGGAGTAGTTTTCTAAAAAATTGCAAAAATAATAATAATAATAAAGTGTTTTTCCCCATAAGCGTAATGTTAAATTAGGGGACCCTTGGCTTTCCCCGCGGTTCCCCGCGCGCTAAACCGATAAGCTCCATTACATGACTATAAAGATAATTTAAAATAAAGCTTCATAAGAAATAACAAAACCGTTTTTATTTTATTTTAAACTGATAAATCTTGTAACTTTTAACATTTTAAGACATAAAGTAAGACTCGCAAATCAGATGTAAGCAGAGAGTTAGTAAATCACGATGAGTTGATTTTGAAGTTGAGTTAAAAATTGCTATGCAGTCAAGTGAAGTGAGATCTGACCTCATGTATAAGCAGAACCTTGGGGTTCACCCTTGAGACCCCTGAATATATATATATATATATATATATATATATATATATGTGTGTGTGTGTGTATATAGTGCGAGATGTAGTGCAAACTTTAACTCTCTGTGGAGTTCACACAACAAAAGATGCTTTTTGCTCTTGTTTCGCACTAAACTTCCGTGTGTATATATATGTGTGTACAGCAATTTTAGTGCCGCACAATATATTATACTAAAATGTACTACTTCAAAGAAAGAATATATGTTTCAATTTTGTACGTACTTTCAATCAGATTAAGCCAGAGAAAAAAATATATAGAGAGTAGAAAATGAAATTTTCTACTGAGTATAAAAGTAGAATCTTCAAAAAAAAAAAAAAAAAATACTCTTTTGGTATAGATTCCAAAGCCCCCCAAAAAAATGTTGAGAGTATTTTTACTCGTAAGAAGTGTACCTTTATTGATTAAATTGGATAATTATAAATTATAGATAATTAAAACAAAAGATTATTCTATGTATTTAAAGAGTATATCTGTTCATTTATAACGTTAAGAACATAACTAGAAAATTAAATTTATTCTATTGTAGAATCTTCTTTTACGTAAAGATAATATTAATAACATTTAAGTTAAATACTGCTATTTAAACGTGATGTGTTATGATTGCAGCTTATCCCTTACTCGAGGGATTATTTAGTTAATCCTTGACGACAAATGCAGATATCAGGGCGATATTAAGTCTTCCTATAATATTACTGACCCCTACACCTATTTCTCTTCTTCCCTCTCTCCTTCACTATCTCTCTCTCTCTCTCCTCTTTCTCGTAAGTCAAAGAATATTATACATATAATATAGAAAAAAGGAGAGCGGGGTTAATGGTATTGAGGTTATATAATTTTGTTTTGCACGCCGGCATAGCATATATTTGAAAGCTTTTGGCCATAACTTTGGTATCTGGTTTGGTGTATAGCTTGTGTAGCATTGATACGTGCGAAGTGGATAGAGAAGAGAAGAGAAGAGACGAGAGAGAGAGAGAGAGAGAGAGAGAGAGAGAGAGAGAGAGAGAGAATGCTCCCGGGCAACAGCCACAATCGATTTAGTCCTTTTCCTTACATGATAGAGGTCTAGAAGAAAGTTCTCTTTCTCTCTCTCTCTCTCTCTCTCTCTCTCTCTCTCTCTCTCTTAACATATACAACAACCACACTCTATGCAACTTAACTGCACTGCTTTAATAAGTTTAAGAAACTCCCCCCACCCCCCATCGCCCCACTCCCTGACTACTTATTAAAGATCATACATGCATAACGATAAACTGTTCCTTAAGTTTTAATGTAAATATTAATTATATATTTTTTCTTTATTATATTTGATCTTTTACTTTAAAACAGTAAAGAAATTTACCTTAAGAGATTAAAGTCACATGCTAAAATTTATAGATATTTTTTTTACCTTTCTACCGTTAAAAAACATTTCATTTTTATGCAGATACATTCTTTATTATTTTCAAAAGAAAAAAAAAGTAAAATGCACTGAAATTTAAAACAATAAAATATTGTAGTTTTAATTCTATATTTTAAAAATAATCAGTAATACGTTTTTTTAAATATAATCAATTGAATAAATTAACAATAAATTAAAATAATGCATAAAATATGTCTTATAATTAAAATACATTTAAAATAATATACGAGCATAAATCTAAGTTGAATTTAAGATGTTTTTTAATATGATATAAACATAAAGTAAGTTAAAATAATAACAATGTATATTTTACCTTCAAAAGCAATATTTTATTTAAACACTTTAATATTTTTATTTTCTTGTCATTGAATGTCTTTTTTATGACTTCATTTCCATACTTTTTAGATAAACAACCTTTTTAGAAGACTTAAAAATTTAATCCGTAGATTAAAGCATTCTTAATTATAAAATATTTCTTATAAGATTGTAAAAGAAAAGTGGTTTTTATTTCTTATAGGTTTAAATAGTGATATAAAAGTTGCAAGCTAAAACTAATAAAAAAAAATATTAAAATTAACAAAATTAAATTAGTAAAGAGAAGAAATATTTGACTTATTACAAATTTTATACATTATATAATATTTGTAATTGAAATATATGAATAAAAGAAAAAGAGTCAGGGAAAAGAACTAAAATGCTTTGAGAATAAAACGTTTGAAACTTTTAAATCTGTATCTTTAAGAGTACATTATTTACTTTTTCGTAATATTTAAAAAAAAGTTATAACAATAAAGAGAAATAAACCAACCAAAATTTTAACAAGAAAAGTATAAACTATTATGTGCTGTTTTTAACAATAATTGTTAATGCAATTTTTGTAATGGCATTTGCTATCAAAAGCGTGCATCAATATATATATATATATATATATATATATATATATATATATATATATATATATATATATATAAAGTTATTAAGATAGTGTATCATAGGTAGAAATTTCCCAGCTACGATAAAATCATAAATAATAAAATATTAATTTTTAATATTTTGTAAATATAAAAAGAAAACAAAAGGACGTCATCTTTGCAGTACTGTTTTATTATTATTATTACGAGCTATACTGCACTTGAGAGAAGAAAAGAAAATGTTTTTATTATATATATCTTAGTGCTTTCTTAGAGATGCTTTCATCTCTTTTCTCAAGTAGGCCACATATATATCCATGTTTAATGCACCGGCAGGCAGGCAGGCACTCTGGTGGTTTGTTACTACTACTTGACACCTAGCACACAATGTCACACAGTCAGAGAGAGAGAGAGAGAGAGAGAGAGAGAGAGAGAGAGAGAGAGAGAGAGAGAGAGCAGAGATTCACGTGGCTTTATGTCAATGCAGTCAGTAACATCATGTCGTAATCTTGTAGACTGTCTTGTCACATTACACTCATCATTTGGCAACACTGGCTTACTTCGTGACCTTAATCTTAATGATATGGCAACAATGAAAAATATTCTCAAATTATATAATATTTAAGTATAATATATTAAACAAACATAATAAACATAATAATATACAATTATGTTTGTTTGTTTATGTTCAGTATTCATTACTGTCTTCACACGAGCTGGCGTTAATTTGCAACAAAAATGTAAAAATATAGTGGTAAAAATTATTATTTCAGAGTCAAATTTACTATCAATAAAGAAGTCTTTGTTGCACTTAATTTCTTTATTCGAATATTATTGATCAAAATTAACCATAATAATTGAAATTATTATGATTTTTACAATATCTTACAATTGAAATTAATATAATAATAGTAATCATTTGATCACACTTTATACTAATCAATAAGTGTTCGATATCTTACATTGTGCTTCTCTTGTCTCAAGAATATAAAGTATCAATATCATTGCTTTCAATAATTTGGACACAAATTTGATTTTCGCTTGTTGAATAACATGAATGGGAAATGATAAAACGCCGGACGTAGACAGCTGAAAAATAATTTGTAATCTTGAGAAAAAGAAAGAAGAGGGATATTTTGAAGACTCTTAACCTCTCTCTCTCTCTCTCTCTCTCTCTCTCTCTCTCTCTCTCTCTCTCTTCTTGATCCAATAGATTTTTTTTCTTAAGAAGCACCACTTGAATTTCTGGCATAAAATTGAAGAAAGAACGGGCCATGACCCGCACTATGCATCAACATCTCACAAGAGCTACGATAAAAAAAAATTGCTTGCATTCTTTAGTCAAATTCTTCTCTCTCTCTCTCTCTCTCTCTCTCTCTCTCTCTCTCTCTCTCTCTCTCTCTCTCTCTCTCTCTCTCTCTCTCTCTCTCTCTCTCTCTCTCTCTCTCTCTCTCTCTCTCTATGGAATAGAAAATATCTCATTTGTCAAACAAAAATCCCTTTATTCAGCAAACCATCCTACACTGTCCAAAACTTGCGCTGCTCTTTAATCAGTTCATAAAATTGTTCACATTCATATAAAGTGATGTTTCAGACACCTTTGCAAATAATCAATGCCATTCTCAATTATGAATCACAAAAACATTACATGAATGTACTGCATGTATTTTACACTCTGACATCAAAGTTTCTATATTACATTATGACAATATCATGTATTGACGTGCGTTATGTTAATTAAAATTTCCATGTAACTACATATGCCATAAGGCAACATGGTAAAGTTTTATATCACAGTAACTGTAAGTGAATGTTAAAAGTACACAATTATGTATATTTAATGTTCTATGTACTGTAAATTAAAAAAAAAAGTAAAAATTGCCTGATTGGAGAGATGTTAAAATTGTGTGGAACTCAAGTAAAATTTAGAATTGTAATTAGAAAACTAATAAGTTTTTTTTTCTATGTCCAAAACTCTAAAAAATAAATATTTATTTCCACAATGATATTTCTTAACATTATGACAACATTACCTGCACTGAGCTTACTGTTATACGTTTCATATCATGAACTGTAATATACGAAAATAAAATATATTTCATTTACATTAATTCATCACAAAATATAATTATATATTTTTCCTGAGTGTTTTTCTCTACTGTATCCTTTTAGGGAAGTACGCGGATTTGTATTATAAAAAAAAAAAAAAATACGAGAACAACTATTTCCATTTTTCAAGGATTTCCGCGTCGCAATGTTTCCAATCAATAGATGCAGTGAAGCGAATATTTTCCATCAGAAGCAAGTTCACCGCACAAAACTTTTGCCAAATAAACAAACAACAAAACATTGCAATACAATCTTTGGAGCTTTCTCTACTTTTTTTTTTATTTCAAAACAATGAGCAGGCAACTTCATTTATTTCATTTATACCTGAGTGAAATGAAACTTTTTAAAACACAAATAAAATGTGTAGCATATTTTTTTCTTTTATAAAGAACATAAAGTAAAAGAATTTTGTTATATGCGTACTTTTATTGAAATCATTATTATTATCATTATGTTTTTTCTTTCATAAAAAGAATGAGTATTGCATGCTCTTTGTTTTGTACTCTTTTAACTTTTGAGTAATGCATGAAGACAATAATGGAATGATATACATGGATACTTTTTACTTTAATACTAACATTTAAGATTGTTATAAGACTGCCATGCAAGAAAATAAAAATGTAAGTAGAAGTCAGTTTTGTTAATAAAGTTCTACTTATTTTAGATGATAAATGTTTGCAATCTTTATTATTATTTGGTTATTTTATTTGTCAATATAATTTTTTTACATATTTTAAACTACAAAATTTGCACAAAGAGAAAGTTAAAAAAAAAAAAACTTTAACAAAAAATTACTTTTAATTATATCGTATAGAAATTATATATATATATATATATATATATATATATATATATATATATATATATATATATATATATATATATATATATATACTTCAATATATATATTTCACCATTTTCAGTTCAAATAACTACACAAAAGGGTTATACATAAAAAAAGCTTTCTCTTCAACTTTATATAAAAAAAAACTCAAAATGTGTTTTTATATGGTTGTAAAAAAAAATTGAGTTTAATTTACTTATTTGTAATTTTGGTGACGGTCTGGTGCGTGGTTCGTGAATAGAATGACATAATACGAGGAATGTTATGTGTGCTTAAATTGTATGAGAGAGAGAGAGAGAGAGAGAGAGAGAGAGAGAGAGAGTTTCACATATATGTCAGATTACATTAACCATCAAGTGTGTTGCTCTATTATATAATATAAACTTCATAACAATACCTAAGTTGAAAATTTCATTAACATCGTTTTCATGTCTCCTCTCTTTCTCCTACTTCTCTCCACCTCACCCTTCTTCTCATTTAATAAATCGATTTAGTCTTAACGTTATAATACTCTCTCTCTCTCTCTCTCTCTCTCTCTCTCTCTCTCTCTCTCTCTCTCTCTCTGTACTGGGTATATGTTATGTTATAAACTACAATTTATGTATAAATTTTAACGAAAATTTATTATTGATAATTTGATGACGAAGAAATATTTAAATAGCTATTATTTTGTATTAGATTTAGTTTCTATTAAGTTTAAGATTAATAACATGTGTATTAAAACAATAATGTTTTGATTTAATTTTAAGCATACTCTATATAATATGTAGCATAGAAATATCACTTGCCACTTGCATTGAAATTGATAGTACACATTACATACACATTCATTGATACATATCAACATTGTATGTGTTTGCAACTATTATTAAAAAAAAAAGAAAAAAAATTGAAAGTATTGTATTGGATAATCATATAATTACTGTCTTATGTGATGAAAGAAATGTATATTATTTTGAAGAAACGAAAACATATTTAGTATTTAAATTACTAAAATAAGTGCAAACATAAGGAACTTTGCAATCAAAGAGCAAGGACAAAAAACAAATGTGTAATAATTATGTTGTTGTGTTACTATGAACTGCCTGGGTTAATAATTTTTTTTTTTATTTCTTATTTCAAGTCCAGCAAATCCAGCATCTTCTATTCACAACAACAATAAGCAACATTGAATAATAAATATGTTGCGCAGCATATAATTTTATCAACGTAATTATTTATGCAATTCCAAAACAGCAACATTTCTTCCATGTGACATGAGTATAGATAATTTAAATGAATTTTCTTGTGCACGTGTATATTTGCTATGCTACTGTACTATACTTGCATTAATTATATAATGTATTATTAGGTTTACATTAAGTTACCATCTTAGCTCATACTATTATGAATATTATAATGAATACTTCCTGCAGTAGTCAAAAGTAAGAAGTAAGGGAGGAAATTAGCAGTCATTTATAGCCTTATAAAGGGGAGAGCTGATTTCTGATCTAAGGTTTTCGAAAATTAATTTTTCACAGATTTTAAGTAAAATACATCCAAACTCTTGTAATTTTTTAACAATTTATATTTTATAATGAAACATCACATTTCACAGTAAAATAAACTTAAAAGTATTTTGCAAGTAGCTAACTAGAAGCTAATTTATTTATAAGATTTAAACATAATAATATCTCAAGCGTAATGTGTCAATTTTTATATTGCATTGTATTATATTATACTAAATAATTATTATGATGCTTTTAATGTTGATGTTGTGATGTTAATTTAAATATCACGCTTGACCTTTCAACCTACGCAAGCGTCTGCTAAATGTCACGCAAAATATACACACCAGCATGCACAAACAATTGCCAACATTTATTATTGATTTTTGATTTACCACATGGAAGTAATAGCACACATTGCAATTACTGGTGTCTACTACATGATCTACATATTTATATACATTTTGTTATCATATCACAAAAATATACTCTGTGAGTACGTTGATTAATAGTATATTACAATTAATGTTTGTATGATTTACATGCGTTAAATGTATTGTAATTTTAAGTGTGTATTCAAATATTAAAGTATGTATAAAGCACTATAGTACGAGTCGTAATCTAACTTAAAGTTAGCGCAAATGAAGCCCTTAAAATTTTTTGATGACCACGCACGTAGGAAAATAAAAACACGAGACGCAGAAAGAGAGAGAGAGAGAGAGAGAGAGAGAGAGAGAGAGAGAGAGAGAGAGAGAGAGAGAGAGAGAGAGAGAGAGAGAGAGATTCAAACATGCGGTGGCTCAACTATGCTGTACAATGTGCAGTTACTTTTCATCATTAAGGAAGGAACTTTTAATTGTGAAAACCCTCTACTCTAAACTATAGCAACCAGCAACATAATATTTTGCTTTAAAAGTGGAACTATTATGTACACACACGATTGTGATTATAAATTTTACCATTCAAAAATTTGCGCTTAGTTTGCAATATTATTCTTGTGAAAAAAACACGCGCTCGATAGAAATGGTAAAATATATTATCCCAATCGTGTGTACAGTATGTACAAAATTTTCTTTATTTTTCTTAAAAGTCCAAATAATTAGCAATTTTTGTAATGATACGAGAAAGAATTTTTTTTATTTGCTATTTAAAAAAAATACATATTTATTTTAAACGTGATTTATATATTTCTTGTACGTTTAGTTAGTACAAATACTTGAGCTTAATTTTTTATATTAACTTAACAATATTATAAATAAATAGCTCGTAGCAAATAAAATCTTATATTTAACAATAAACAGTTTAATTGTCTCATTAAACTTTAACTGGAAATAAAAATGTGATTCTCAAGATTATTTTCCATGGTAATATAAAGTTGTTTTTCCTCTTATAAGTAAGAGAACATAAAGATTCAAACTCTCTTTGCTCTGGTAAGTTTCCTGTCAAGATTTTTCACTTTCAGCTTAAGCTGACAAAAATCTGATACTTAACGTAAAACTTTACCAATAGGAAACTTTTTTTTTTTTTTTTTTTTTTTTTTTACTGCAGCTCCTTTAGTTTTTAAGTGACAACCTCTCAAACTTTTGACGACCAAGACGTACAAAATCTTTTATTTTATTCCAATTCTAAATTCATGAAAGTCATTAAAAAATGAGAGAGATATAGTCAGTTATCTAAGACATAATAAACACAATACATTAACGTGTAAACTTGCAAAACCCTTCAAGTAAATTTTTGTACTTCGCTGAATTTTGATAGGATTGGTATCAAAAACAAAATAAGTTGTTGGTATAAAAATGTGTAACAGTTTATTGTTTCAGTGAAAAGTCCTCCCAAAAATTGAACTAATTACTGGTAATGGTTCTTCTTTTGTTATTTTTATTATTGATGGATTTTGATGAGTTTTATTTATAAACGCTCAACTTTAATAGTTAAACTGTATGAGAACAAGGAAGTGAGAATAAAAAAGATAAAAGAATAAAGTTAAATAAATTTAGTACTTATTTCTGTATTAAATAAAATAGTACCCTTTATTTACCGTTCAAAAAATTTTGTTTTTAAAAAAATACCAATATTTAATGATGCCAAAAATAATTTATGAAATTTTAGTAATGCAAGCATATAAATTATTTCAATGTTTAATAAAACTCAGTACTATATCCAAAACATTAAGAGAGAGAGAGAGAGAGAGAGAGAGAGAGAGAGAGAGAGAGAGAGAGAGAGAGAGAGAGAAATTGAACGAAATATACGAGTTGCTTATTATTTTAAATAATATAGAGCAAAAATCATATGCTTCATGTAAAAAAAAAAAAAAAAAAATACCAGCAAGCACACAAAACACACAAAATATAAAATACATGAATTTCAAAGAAGAAAATATTTTTACTTAAATTTATCTGCTATCTCAATGTAGTAAAACAAATTTTCTTTTTCGTTGTGTATTCATGGATTTATAATTCATACTATTATATACTGTTTTGCTTGCTTTTGCCTGTTTGTTAGCTATATTTATACATTTTTCCACCACAGTGAAAAGTATCAACTATATAATTTGTATTCACTGTTTTTCAGAAAAGAAAGAAGAAAAGTGGGGAAGGGGATGAAAGAAAAAAAAGTTTGTTTTAATATAAATATAAAAAGTTTAGATTTTATGACGTTGCTAAATTTTAATATTTTTTTCTTCGCCCTCAGAAAAATAAATGTGACAAAAGTTGGGGGTCAACTTGAATTATGCGCGCGCATTTCAAGTTAAGGAATAACCTCAGTGACCTATAAATTTTTTATTATTTTGTATTGTGTGAAGTTTCTTCACCTTTATGTCATTTTTAAACTTAAAAACTTTTTACTCATAAATATTATTTTAAGCTACAGATAAGAAAGCATATAAATTATAAATAAAGGCATTGTAATACTGTAATAATATGTGCTTCAAAATAAACACAATATTTCTCAATAGTGATGAGCTCGAAATAAAACTACATTCATTTTACTTGGGAATAAGCTAATTTTCCTTGTTTAGCTATAAGAAACTAATTATGAATTAATTAAAAACACAAAGTTTAATATATTTTATAAAAATATACTGTGTGTTAAGTTGGAAGAAACAAAAAACAATAGCCCACTTTATTTCTAAGAAAAAACAAACAAACAACATAAGTAATAGTTCATGCAAACATGAACTTCATGTTTTTTTATTACTACAAATTTTCATGGCACCATCACATATCAAAATTAAAGAAATTCTCTCAAATCTGCACAAAAACACGGAGTATGGAAGAAAAAATCCTATCTCTTTGATATTGATAAAACAATCTTTTATTTTTCTTTTCTAAATAAGACTATAATTTCTATTTTTATTTGTAAATTTAAGTGTCTGCGTGATATGAATTTTTTTTCCTTACATTTCCTTATAAGAGTAGAATGTGTATTTCTATCAAGATTTTAAGTATGCATTGTTCCATATAAATATGTTATATGGTATTTCCATAAGGCAATAGAGTAAAATTTTATGTTACAGTGTGTGTACATATAAAAGTGAAAATTTGTTATGATATGAAAGCACAAAACGTAAACGATTACTTTGAGGTATATTATTCAAAGATATAAAAGATGATGACGCTCATGTTGTATAAAATGGATGTAAAATTGAATCATATCCAGAATAATCTTTAATTCATATATACGGTAGTAACGATATCATATTCCACTTTTTCTCAATTCAATCTTTAGTTTTTTTTATTTTTTTTTTCCTCTTTTTTTCTATATTATATAACAATGTTATACATTTTTACGAGTTTCAAATATTCACACAAAACAGTTCTGAAAAGTTTTTATTATCTTTTTTTTTTATATACATATATATATATATATATATATATATATTCTTGACCAAATTAAAAATAAACAATAGATAGTAAGACAATGCTACACAATGTCTTTACCTATAAACAAATGGCACCGAGTGCATATTTATTTTTTTCTTCTTTTCTACGTATATTTATTGAACTAATTCGTATGTTTGTTTGAAAGTTTTAGATTGTGTAAATTTTAGCTCCAAAAATATTAAATTTTATCAAAAGATTAGAAATTTGGCATTTAATTTTTTGTTTAATTGTTATTTTTCAATTTGCAAGGTATACACTATTACATTTTGTTCGCATTAGAAACTTCTTTAAATATATTTTTTTGACTAACTAATTTTAATTATGGTTGTAATGTGGGATGACTTAAAAAAATCATTAAATTAGAAGTGAACCCCACCCCTGACGTAACTTTTATAAATACCAATATATAGGTAGACTCTCTCTCTCTCTATCTCTCTCCACCACCTCCCCTTTTAATAATGTAAATTGAATTAATCTAAAGATTTAATTAAAATAAAAACCATAATCTAATTTTTTATATACCACGTAATTAATTAAATAATTTAAAAATATATTGATCCTATTAATCAAATTTTATCAGTACAATAGAATTTTCATTTCCCAGTAACATTTTTTTTTACATGTTACTGTTAAAAAAAAAAAAAAAAAATGTTCGTTGTTACCCAAATATATAATTGGATTGTAAAACACAATACGTATGCTGGCTTTGATTTGTTTGAATACATATAGTTGATTTTATTACTTTTTTTTTTCTTTTTGTGGAAGTAGAATTTAAAAATGTAAAAATCGTGTTCATAAATAATATAAACTACTCCCCATTTTTTATTATTTCAAATAGTTGATGTAGCAAATAATTGTGTGTTTGAAATTGTGAATTAAAACTTTTTAATGTTAAATATTATACTTTATAAAATAAAAACAAAATAATACAAAAATCTTGAATAAATACATATTATAAATATTGAACCAAGTATAAAAATATTATGTTTTATTTTTCAAACAAATTTAAAAGTTTCTCTCTCTCTCTCTTAAATTTATTAACTGAAAACATTGCATTAATTTAATTATTTAAGGTAAATACTTTACAGTTATATATAAAGTACAATAATTTTTATTATATTTGTGTGTGTGTGTGTGTGTGTGTGTGTGTGTGTGTGTGTGTGTGTGTGTGTGTGTGTGTGTGTGTGTGTGTGTGTGTGTGTGTGTGTGTGTGTGTGTGTGTGTGTTTTTTTATTTTGTAATCCCTGCCCTATTTTATAATTTACGTACAAAAATAATATTTGCTAAATATTTTTATATTTTTCAAAGACTCTCACGACTTGTTTTTATTCATTTGCAATCATATAATTTGTGTATAAAAATGAGAAAGGAAAACAGTTAATGAGTTAGGAGTTAGGTATCACAAAAACGGCATAAATGCACCACGCACATAAGAAGTGTTATTCATACCATATAAGAAAACAAATACAATTAATATATTTTTTTGAGGAACAGAGAGAGAGAGAGAGAGAGAGAGAGAGAGAGAGAGAGAGAGAGAGAGAGAGAGAGAGAGAGAGAGAGAGAGAGAGAGAGAGAGAGAGAGAGAGAGAGAGAGAGAGAGAGAGAGAGAGAGAGAGAGAGAGAAGGGACGAAACAAATATTTTAAGAACGCCACCTACACTTCAAGTTTTTAAATAATAACTTTTTGTGTACAAAATATAGTTCCAGTTGACAATTATTAATATAATAAAAACTAATATTATATTTTTTTTATTTAAATATTATTAATATAAACTTTATTTTGTTGTTGTGTTTACCTTTAATAAATAATGAGATAGTAAAATTTTTACGAGGGTGAAAGTTTAGTAAACAATTGTTGGATGTTTACAATTTAATAAAACACTTTAGCGCCGAGCTTGACTCATGAATTGTTGATGTTGTCGCGAGTGAACAAACGCCTGTTTTCTTTGTCTTATTGTCGTACTAATGTCTTTTGCTGCTGCATGAAAATTTAATACCTTCAGCTTAATCTTACACATTAGCTTAATCTAAAATACATGTGACGTTTTTGTTTCTCAACTTTTGGCATGTCAACTTGAATAATACTCTAGTTTGCTTTTTATTTACGTTTTTTTTTTTTTTTTTTTCTTCTTCTTCTTCTTTTTTTAATAAATGAATGATTTAGTGATAGCTAAGTAATGAAAAAAAAATACACATTTACAAGTTTCTTAGTGTTTCCTTATTATACATACTCGTCACTGTATAATCTAACCACTGAATTGAAAAAAAGGGGATGATCTTAAATTCGGAATTCAACGATTGGTAAGTTTATGCCTGTATAGGGTGATAGTACTTTTTTTTATTTTTATTATCATTAGGTCTTTATACCGACGGATACAAAGATGCGCACGTTACGAAAGATACGATCTTTACTTAATAATGTAATAAAAAATTCAATGCTCATATGATTGCACAACTTACTGCATTTTAATTGAAATTTTAATCCTTCAACTTTATTATATATCGTCATTTCATCAAAGATAAGGAAGATTAAGGAAGTAGGTTACCATACTTTGATAAAAAAAAATAGTTGTATTACTTAATTTAAACAAGTATACTTTTTTCTTCACAATTCATGGCCAGAAAAACTATGTTACTATGTTACTATGTTGTTCATTTAATTTATAGTTTTAATGAATAAATAATTATTATTTTTGTTATTGATTGAATTTTTTTAAATATAGATTAGCGGTAAGGATTACGGGAAAATCTTAGGTTACCATAATTTCCTCATTTAGCATTACAGAACTAAGTTTTTGAGAAAATTACTATACCGAGGCTAGAAATATTTAAATGAGAGATATAGATATTTACATATAAGTCACACTTTTACGTATTTTAAGCAAATAGAAAATTTTAATAATTTTTCACACCGCAACATTGAAATAGAATTGGTGACAAATGTTAAATTATTGATACTTTTAAAATTCAGTTAATCAATTATCTCATTCTTTTTGAATAAGTAAAATGTTTATCATAACAAAATTTACAACAAACATTCATCTTTACTAAAAGCTATAGTATTTTATTTATTGTCTTGATTTTAAACGTAATCTACCTCCTTTATTTAAACCGATGAGAATATTTTTAAGATACTCATGTTTTGTATAATGTAATTTATTACATTTTAAGCTTAGCTAAGCATGAACGTTTCTATAAAATACTATTAAATATTTTTCTAATCTTAAATTTACTATACTATATCTAACATAATAATCATATTGATCGCTATTATTAAATTGCTATATATTCTATTTATATAATAAAGGCTATACTATTAAGAGAATTAAAATTAATGATTCACGAAATATGATATTATTATATTAAAGAATATACAGAGCATGCATATTATATAATCTAGTTGGAATGTTTTAATATTTAAAATGTAATTATAGTAGCTGCTTGTGAAAAGAAGAAGAAGAAGAAAAAAACTTTATGCTGTTTGAACCCACGTATAATATAAGATTATTATTTATGAATGATATTCAAATATATTTAGATATTTTAAATTGGTAGCAAAAGAGAGATATCATTAATATAAAATTATTATTAGTACTTTTAAGGTCAAATAATTGAATAGAAATTTAGACATTAAATGACTTAAATTTTAATCTAAAGACACGTACTATACGTAAGTTATATATACGTTTAACAATAACTAGAACAATGAAAATAAATGAACGTAAAAGAGTTTATATTGTACAAACTTTGTACTTTCATTGATGTACAGGTATAGACAAAAGTTTCCTAACGCGACATCAATAGCTCAATGCTTTTCTTTTAAGGAAAACACGGGTTACCTATACGCCCCGTTCTTAAACATTTGTACAGAGCTGTACATAAAATGTACTTGTTATTAACTGTATGAAAATATCAATATTATGTTTCTACAGTATAATTATGTACATCAATATTTAATTCGAACTTTAACCATTGTGTATAGGTACAAATTTCCTAAATCATTAAAAGTAGATTATATATATATATATATATATATATATATATATATATATATATATATATATATATATACTGTATACACGGACAAAAATATCTACTAATCACGCTTAGTAGTTTGGATTTTTACTCAATTTTAGTGAATTAGTAATGCATACGCAATAGTTTTTGATAACCATTGTTTAGTAAAAATAAATAACTTATTTTAGGTAATAAATAACGAGATTTAAAATAGAATTCTACATTTTTTTTAAAATAAAATGTAAAGAACCACGTATTGTAAAATTTTATAAATCGAGTTATATAAATAAGAACTATAAGTTGTTCGTTATATTTTACTTTCCGAGTAAAAAGTAAAATGCTATGAAACATGTAGTTATGTACGACTAGAAAATTAATAAATTTCATTTATCAGCTATGTAGTAAATTTGAACTGAGCGTTGCATAGTAAACTTTTACCTTCCACTCACTAAAACGTTGCGCGCAGGGGATGCGCTGTCGCACCCCTCCTCAAGAGTAGAGATCTTGACTTGGAGACGCCAAGCCAAAGTAGTTTCAAGTTCAAGACTGATAATTGTGAGTGCTCATTTACATTGTTCGATAATAATTATTAAGAAAGATATGAAACATTTATATTTTTCATTTTGGCAAGCCGTGTTAAAAAGTGTGAAGTGGTTGTTTTTTATACATTATTTTATTTGTATAAATATGTGAAAAATGATATTTGTTACGATTAACACTTCATGAAAATACGTGATGAAATGTCACAAGCGTTACTTTGCGTAATAAGAACTGTATCAGGATTATGTGGCCGTTATCAGAATAAAAATAATATAAGTTTTTAATTAAATTATTATGCAAATAATAAATTGAAAGTGTTAATAAGTACTATACGATGTGTTCAAACTTTCATTGAATAATATAAAAATTGATTCTAAAATGCTTTCCAATTGTTTTTTAATAAAAATTCTGATCTACAACATTTTAAAAATATATATTTTCTGTTTCTTTTCATCCTATTTAACCCTATTACCCTTACAAACATTTATTAAATTAAGTCAGCTTTTAATTTAGAACGTTTTGTATAATAGAAATCATACATAACATAAAAATGGCAACCATGTTTCTTAATATTATAATAAAAAGTATTTAAGTATTTTGGTTAGTGCAATTAAACTTATAAGTTTAATAAAAAGTTACTACATATTTAAGTTATTTATACAAAATTAAAATAAGTAAAATTTTACTTAGCAGAATAGTAAAATAGTATTAGAACATATTGATGAGTAAAAGTAAAATATAGACACAGATGTGAGGTAGCGCCCTACTGTGCGCATAGTAAAATTTAGTAATCCGCATAGTAGATTTTGAAGAGCGGCGTATAGTAGAATATTACAATACAGAGACGATAGAATGCAACCAAATACGCTTGTTCCTTTTCTAGTAAACAAATCTTTTAAACAATTACTAAATGAAACTTGAATTTTATAATTTTTTCTCAGTTATGAAGTATTGATACGAAAAAGTTGATTTCTATTGCATAAGCTCAGTTGGCACAAAAACTACTGTGCAAACTAGTAGTTTTTAACAATAACTTAGTACTTATTTCTCTCCGTGTATAGTACTTACTTGTTAGTTTAAATTAACATGTTTCTAATAAAATATTGTTATACTTTATAATATAAAACATGATAAAGCAGTATTATTATACACGTTATAATAATTCATAAAATAACGCTTGTAGCATAATTTTAGCATAATAAGCGGACAGAAAAGGTGTTAAATTTCCACTCTAAAAGCAAAATAAATATTGTTAAAGCTATCGCTATATAATGATATACTTTACAAACTTATAAATTCCTTTTTCACTGATTTACATAATAGACAGTACGTACTTGCTTTGAGAAGTATATGATAGTAAATAAGAATTTTCTTGATATAAGACTTAAGATAGATTAATTAGAATTAATAATTTAACGTTCATGTGTACGGTGAAACTGTAGTATTCATTAAACATCATTTAGGATATTAAGTTCTTGTTTTTATATTTATATGTGTTTTTTTATGGATGCTAATTTTAAGTCCTGACATTCAGAATTGTGACATATTATTTAATTACCGCCAATAAGTTACCTTGGCACAGTTTCTTTAAATAATCCACCCAATAGAGTAGACTTTTCTATACCATGATTTATCAATTAAAATCTTTCCCTAATTGATTTTGTTTTTGTACTCACCTACGACGTTGAGCGTGACAAAATGTGACATCTTGGGTTCCGTGCTGACCTGACATTCGTACTGACCCGCGTCTCGCGCTTGCACGTATTTCACCTGCAGTGTCCACGTATCAGTTGCCTCAACGTGAAACGCTTGGAAGCGCTCGTCAGCAATGAATGTGTAACGATCTACTGTCAGTATGTGAGCGTCTCGTCTTCTTATCCAAGAAACCTGCAACAGTAGATATACAAAGTATACGTTAATATCAAAAAAATTAACATGATTAAAAGTTAATACGGTTTCATTATCATGTTTATAAGAAAATATCTAAAATTGTTAATGATTTTTCATTAAGATTTAACTTTGACTATGTATTGATTTTTAAAAACCTCAAACTCTGACATATTCCAGGAAATACTATGACGTAGAATCAGAAAACCTAATTATAAGTTAATTTTCAATAGTTTCCGTGGTTTTATACTCTACAATATGCTTATATTAGAAATTTTGAACAATTTAATACGCTTCAGGTAAAAAGTAATTTAAAATAAAATTGATATTTATCAGATATATATCAGGTCAAAATTCAGTTACAAATATATAACGTAGAAAATTATATATATATATAAGAAAATTACACTAATGACTCTCATTTTTATTATAATAAATGTATAAATATTTCAAAGTTAATGAAAAAAAAATTCTATAGCTGGCAACTTGCCTATACTGAAAATAAATGAACATCCATTCAAGGCGTTCATTATCATTAAAACTTAGAGAGTAGACAGTGGATCAAAATTCAACTATATTTAAAGCAAAACTCACGTAAATGTTCTATGACTTTAAGTCTGAGGTTAATATATAAAATTCGTGATATGTCAAATAATTGAAATCCCAGCACCCCCACATTTTATCTACGATTATAAACTTAAGTCACGTGACTTTCAAACACTTACGTGATTTTACGTGATATAATATATATATATATATATATATATATATATATATATATATATATATTATATATATATATATTATATAATACTTAACGTAAATCTAGTTTCATTAGAAACTACAATAAAGGTAAAGTGAAAGTGCCTAGAGTTTTGTACTTAATTGTTCTCAAGAGAATAATAACTGTTGGTTAAAAAAAACAATGTATCCATGTGCTTGAAACCAGAAAAAAATCCGTTGACGTTTTTTTAAAAATAAAAAAAATAATAATAAACAATAATCATATATTTTATAGTGTACCAATGGGTGTTGTATACTTATAAATAAACATTGTTATTTGACAGAACAAAAACAATTATTATTTTTTTTAGTGATAAAATTGGCAATATGTCTTTTTTACCCCCTCACTCCCATCCCGAAACTTAATTTGCTCAACTTTTTTAAGTGAGAAAACAATTAAAACTAAACTAATTACAAACTAAATAAAAGTGAGTAAAAATGTTGAAAGTTTTTAAACTTGAAATTTGTTAGTATAGTAATGTTATTTTATATGTCTTTTTAAATCAAATATTATTATATCAAAAAGTACTCCTTTTTCTTATTTAATTATCAATAGAATTGTTATAATTGATCTTAAAATCAATATAAGTATGCAGGTTAAATAGAGTTGTATCAAATACCATACTTGATACTTTTCTGTCATGTTTTTATTTATTTTATTTTTATTATTGCAGAGGATTTAAATAATACACTTTAAGTTATAGTGTACGATTTAAATCTTAAACTATAAAATTATTTTAGGAAGTTTCAAATTATTTTCAAGTAATAACAAACATACCATTTGAAATTAAGAATAAACTATTTTATTATAATCGTAAATAAGAAATAGAAGTAAAGAGCTTACACAGTTCAAAAGTTTTCAAGAGTACAAAATTGACCAACAAATAAATACAGTTATGTGAATTTTATGTCTTGCCATAAAATAGTCTGAAAACTTTTTAGTCGCAAAAAGTAAAATTACCATTGTTTAAAATATTCAGCTGCATTTTCATTGCCCCTCCCTCCCTTTCTTTTTTTATGATACAAACACTTTTGTATAAACTATATCTAGAGTTGTAATCATAACTACTTGGTGAAAAAAAAATAACAAGTTGTAATATTAAAAATAATGGAAGTGCTTTTGTTCTGTTAAAGCTGTTTCAACGTATAGTATTTTTTTTTAAAGTAATACTTTTGTATTAGTATGGTAAAATATATCCGTTTTTTTTTAATTCAGTCATTTTTCTTCCCCGAGTGATATTATATAACTCTCACAATATTGCTATTATCTTTTTAATCGAAAACACTCCTTATAAATATTTTCTTAATAGTTCGTTCTGTAAACTACACACAAATATTGAGCCAGCTTCGATATTTTTCCTTTATTCAGAACACCTGATTATGGCCTGCCTGTTTACGACGTTTATATGTATGGCTGATTTTTTTTCTTGTTTAGAACATTAGACGTGATAAGAATAAACGAAACTTTAAAAAAACAAAAATCCATGCTCAACAGCGACTTATGTTTATCGGCTTAAAAAACAAGACCAACCAATAGATGTGTCTATTTTTTTAGGCAGCCAATCAATGTTAAGGAGCCTTACTGAAAAAAAAAAAAAAAAAAAAAATTAAAAAAAAAAAATTATATGCATAGTATTATAAATTAAAAGAAAATGTGAATGTATAGATATTATGATTTATTGCGTATTATTGGATAACATTATTGTTTTCTGTTTGCAGTTCTTATTTTTTTTCTTTGCTTATGTATTTTTCTCATGTAATGTTGTGGTCAAGGTTTTGTAACATAGGGCTGTCAAGCCCTCACAACGCCTTAATAAAGTTACTTATTATTATTATTATTATTATTATTATTATTATTATTATTATACTTTACAGAACAAACTAATATTAACAAATAGGCTTAAGAATTATATTTAGAATGCTGGGAGTTTTTTAAATTTTTATCTTTTTATTTTTAGAAAACTATTTAAAAGTTATATGGACACTGAAATAGACAAATTTAATTGCAAAATTTTAATCTTTTCTATTTTATTTATTTATTTATTTATTTATTTATTTGTGAACCAAAAACAGGCTTGCACATTGGCGGTACTGACATTCTAAGATTTCATTAATCTATTTGTTACAATAGCAGAGCAAATCTTATAAATTGCATTATTGTTGACTAATTAATTGTTTGTTTTTTTAGCCATTGCGATAGAAAAATACTAAGATAATTTAGAAATTTATTGAATAACGTTATATTCTCTTATGAGAGACAGAGAGAAAGAGAATGTATACACATTTTGCATTTCCTGCATTATAAAAAAATAATACTGTTTATACGATTACTTTTTGGTATCTCTTTTAAGTAATAATAATAAAATAAAAAAACTCATCACTTTTTGAAGGTTACCCGAGCAAGAGCAAGACAGTGCGAACAAACGCTACTCGCCTGCATAATAAAAGTCCGGGTGCCTTATCAATCTCTCTCTCTCTCTCTCTCTTCCTCGCTTAAAAAAACTTTCCTTTTAAAAAAATGAATAAAACATCATAAACTTTTTATTATAAAAATATTAAGAAACATATAATTAATTTA
The DNA here is from genome assembly GCA_949318235.1 of Ecdyonurus torrentis. Lineage (NCBI taxonomy): Eukaryota > Metazoa > Arthropoda > Insecta > Ephemeroptera > Heptageniidae > Ecdyonurus > Ecdyonurus torrentis. The sequence goes on from OX439131.1 coordinate 21,696,229, forward strand.
ACCCATGAATAATTATTATAAATTTGAAAAAAAAATGTAATAAGATGTTATTCTAAAAATAAAAATGAATATCAATCATACTAATGAAAAATAAAAATAATCTTTTTAAGATTAAAAAATTACTGTTTTTTTCAAAAGAAAAAAAAAAAAGAAACATAAAAAAATCTTTTTTTCTACAAATTAAAATTCTCAAGAGGTTTTACAATAGTCTTAGAGAAAATTTAATCTTCTTTCAGAGCCTTCTTTTTTATTTTGCTGCGAGAATATTTTATTCCAATTTTCTCTCGGCTTGTATTTTAAGTTTAATTGTTAGTTGTGGCTGAGCCAGCTGTCACCAACTTTCAGTCTATACAACAGAGAGAGAGAGAGAGAGAGAGAGAGAGAGAGAGAGAGAGAGAGAGAGAGAGAAACTTTGATACATCCACATATCATAGACTGCGGGATATCAAGCTTTTCTATTCAGAGAGCGAAAAATAAACTACAAAAAAGAGCTCTAGTGATCATCCCTACTTCCAAACTAAAGCTTAAACTATATTTTTATTGTATATATGTGTCTTCTTTTTAACACAATACAATACTACGTTTCAGTGTTAATATTTTGCTATATTTGATGCATATTTAAATACAGTAAAATATATAAAAAAAAAAGTTAAAAAAAAGTTAAAGCATAGAAAACATGTAACAACATGTTCTTTTTTATGATTAAACAAAAATAGGATCTGCAAAACTGATGACAATTTTTACCAGAATGTAAATGTGACCCCACAAGAGCGCGTGAAAAAACTGTAAATTATGCACTTTGCGTGAATATTTCTGTTTATGACGTCATAAACATGCAAAAACTAGTATGAAAATGTTGTGCGGGTTGCATAAATTGAAATTTTCTGGTCACTGCTACGACGCTACTGTTCGGTTTTGAGACCAATTAATGTTATTTATGTAAGTCCCATTAGGTGTTTTGTGATATAAATGCTTATGTTTTTATGTTGTCTATGCATTTAAGAATTTTACCCTTAAAGTTGATAGTAACGTAATGCAAGTCATACAACAAACGTTAGTCTTGTCATTATTTACATAAATAAATTAATATACACAAAATAATCAAAATATAGTAATTAAATTAAAAACATGTCCGTAATACCATTAACTTTTTTCAAATATATAATTCTATACCACAGTTGAAACTTACTATTCGTACATTGATGAGTAATATAAATCGATTAGGATAGTAAAATGTAAAGACCATATAATATATAACAATAATCAATAGAAAACACGATGTGTTCAACGCTTGTAGCAAATTCATTATTCCAACCATTTAATTCTTTATTTATTTCAATATATAGAATACTCACAAAAGAATGTAATATTGAAATCCACATACAAGGTAGCTTGCAATAAAATGGTGGGTAATTTTGTACTTCATTCTATCAAATTGACCGATGAACCATTCGTTTTTTATTCAAAATAATCACTCAAGTCAAATAACTTGCTATACACTGTATAGTGCAATTGTTATCTATTATGTAGAATTTTCTTTTCTTTTTCTTTCTCTTTTCTTTCTTTTTATGCATTTATATAGTATTCTACGTAGTATCATTCTTAAAGTAGTATGCTTTTTAGTTGTTAAAGGAATATTATTATATTTTGTTCGAGGATGATCTATATTGTTATTTTTTAACTGATAACACCTTTACGTTCTAATTATACATTAATATATACATATTTTTGTAATTACCATTAATTTGTACTTATTTTTTTCTTTTTTTGCGTGTAAAATCATGGTAATTTGAAATGGAAAGATTTTTAACGTAAAACTATGTTGGTTAGCAAACGTATATTTTCAACCAACGTTTTACTTTTTTGTTGTTGTTAATACTGTTATAGTTTGTGTTTTCCAACAATAGAGTAAAAAATATTTTAAATTTAATAATGCTCTATCTTTAAATAAAAGAAAAACCACTAAAAAGAAAAAAAAATACACACGATAAAAAAAATAAAGTTTTTTATTTTTTATTATTGTTTAGTTTTTAGTTAATTTTTTTAGTCGTTTAATCAAATACAAAATTTTAATTGACCAAAACATTTCATAGTAATATACAAGTTAGAAAAAAAAGGCATTTTTCTTGACAAAATAGCAATAATAATATACATTAAGTGCAGATATGCATGCCAAATCTAAAAGTAACCTTTTTCAAGCACATATTGAGAAGAAAACAATGGTCGTAATTTGTAGTTGAGCGTACACTCTGCAGATGGCAAAGAGTAACAATGTTGAAGTCTATTACTTTGCGATAAATTCGATTTACATTTGATAGCAGTGTAATGTTGTATTGTCTTGAAGAAAAAAGGTCGCACTAACAGGAGGACATTTGGATTCTTGATGCTTGCTTACTTGCCTTGCTTGGACTTGGGTGCGAGAAATGTGAGCAGAATATCTAAGCTTTCCCTGATTGAACTTGCACAGCTCAGCTTTTCTATTTCACATTTTTTTTTTTTTTTTTAAGGGGGAGCAAAAAGTAATTGTGCACATCTTGAGGGGAAAATCTAATAATCTAAATTATATACACTGCACAGCCTTAACCTGCAATTTTCATACAAGTTTAAGAGAAGGAAAGTAATTTAATTTTTTTAGTCGTTATCATTATTTAATAAATTTAAAACATAAAAGTAAATTAAAAACATTAAGTTTGCCTTATATGACTTTTTGTCGTTATTACCACTGCAGCATACGGAAGCTTACTTTGTAAAATTTTAATAAGATTTTGTCCCATTTTTATAATAACATAATAAATAAATAAATATGTAAATAAATAAATATATAAATAAATAAATAAATAAATAAATAAATAAATAAATAAATAAATAAATAAATAAATAAATATATAAATAAATAAATAAATAAATAAATAAATAAATAAATAAATAAATAAATAAATAAATAAATATATAAATAAATAAATAAATAAATAAATATATATAAATAAATAAATAAATAAATAAATAAATAAATAAATAAATAAATAAATAAATAAATAAATAAATAAATAAATCAACAAACAAAAAAACAAACACACATTTAAATAAATAAATACCACATAACAGAGGTGAACCGTCAAACAATGACAATTGTCTAAATAAACTAATTACGGTAGCACCTTAGCTATCAATTACGAAGCAACATGCAATTGTCATGACACCACACGTGTCACAAAACTTGTGACGTGTTGTGTGCGAGTGTGTGAGACATCTGAATGTAATTATCTCGACACGTCACTCATATTCACGTGTAATACATGCAGCCTGCGTCGCTCTCGATTTCGTTGAGAATACATACATACATTACCACTTACAAATATCCATCACAACAACTCAAGAATGAGATGCTTCATTTTTATATAATGTAAAATATAAATAATAATAATTTGACATCTTTTTTTCTTTTTTCTTTTTATTTATTTCTTCTTTTCTTTTCTTTTCTTTTCTTTTTTTTCTTTTTTTTTTTCGAAGGGGTGGAGTAAATTTATGCATTATCCAAATTTTACATTGCAAGAAATATCATGCAAAATTATTAGTGAATTTTTTTCATACCATTACGATCCTAAAGATGAACTTATTAACACTATTTTTTTTTTTTTTAATGACTGAAATAATAATGAGTGTTTTTTTATTAGACTATATTTTTTAACTTTGAAAAAAAAAAAAAGAAAAAAAAAGTACAATAATGAAGGTATACATAACTTTTTCAGTGGAAAATAGTAACGTGGAAAGTAGCTTTGGTAAATAAGACAATTTGAGTTTTAATGTATTCAGTTCTACCCAGCAACATGAGAGGAACAAAAGGTAACAAGTCCCAGCAATCTCTCTCTCTCTCTCTCTCTCTCTCTCTCTCTCTCTCTCTCTCTCTCTCTCTCTCTCTCTCTCTCTCTCTCTCTCTCTCTCTCTCTCTCTCTCTCTCTCTCTCTCTCTCTCTCTCGCACAGCGTTGGACGGTGGTGTAAAACGCTTATTTTATTGTTACAAATAAGACATGAATTCACACTGCAAGCAAGCAAGCAAGAGAGAGAGAGAGAGAGAGAGAACACACACACTCGCACAAAACTTACTATTGTGTAGCTCTACAATAATAGAGTGCAAAATTTATACATTACTATACTATACTACTATTGTTGTATTAATAAGAGAAAGAAAAAAAAATAAAGAAAAGAAAAAATATGTAATTATTAACATCACAGGTGTACGAACTTTGTTATTAATTTGCTCAAATTAAAAAATAAATAATAATAATTAATAATATATATGTATGTATATTATATGTAAAATATGTAGGTATGAATATATACCAAAGTTTGTTTTTAATAAAACATTACATCATATTTAAATTTAAGTAGCCGCTACACAATTTTTACAAAAATATAATATTATATATTTTTTTTTCTTAACATCATTATAAAATTTCAGTTTTATTGTGCTGGGAATTCTAAATTAGAACTTTGCAATTTCACGTAGCTGTATGTAAATTTATATTTACGTCAAAGCGCTTAGAAACATAACAAAAGCAACCAAATCTAAAAGTTACAAAAGAAAATTACTTTTTTATATACATCTAAAATCTAAAATCACAAAAAAAAAAAAAAAAAAAAAACTTTGAAAATTATTTTTGAAATGTTAAGTACTGTACATAAACATTATATTTAAAATTAAATAAAAAAATACATAAAAAAAATTTGTTTATTCCCTGGATATTTTTTTAAACAAAATAAAATAATTCTATTTTAATCGTTCATTGTAACACATCGTTAATTTTTACGTTGAACACGTGAGCTTGTATTTTTTGTTAACTTTATTTACTTTAACTCATATTAAATGCTAAAAATTTAACGCACTAGTAATTTTAAAAACATGATTTTTATTTTCATAATAGTTATTGAAATAAATATTTATATTTGAGCTTATAATATTACGATCATTGTGTTAGACAAGTAAACGAATATTGTTTAGATTGTTGACATTTTTTTGTGAGTTTTTATATCCCGGATATTAAAATAATCTCTCACACAGAAAGACAAACTATAATTATATTCATTTTAAATTAAGCCTCATGGCAGCCTTTTTTTTTTTTTTTTTTTTTTTTTTTTTTTTTTTTTTAACTATATTTGACATTTCCAATTCCAACTGTCAGATTATTTTTCACACACAAAACAAGAAATAAATATTGAGTATTATAAGTAATATGATTGTATGCATGTAGAGCTATTCATATTAGCTTAATATGTAACAATCAATTTAGAGTTTTATTAATGATTGTGAGTTCAAAACAATTTAATTTAAAATTATATATAAAATATATATATATATAATAATATATATTATTATATAAAGTTTTATTGTTAATATTAATCTATTCATTATTTTTCTCTTTTTTTTAATATTTTAATTTATTTTCAATATTTAAAATTTAATAACTGATTTATTATCAAGAGAATATAATAGAAGTTTATTATAAATAATTAAACAATAATAAAAACACGATATAATCAATGTATAAGCACAAAGAATTCTGTGTTATTACATAATTATGAGCTATTGTTGATATTTTATGCAATCACTTGAAAAACAAAGCATGACAAAGTAATCGCTCCACAAAATAGAAATTTGATATTTTTGTTCCATTTTTTTTTAAAACTTTAGAAACAGGATTTTAAAAATAATTTTAGTACTTTGTTTTATTATTTTAATATTCAAACCACATAGAGATAGGTGTATGAACTACGATATTTTATAGTTACAAAAAATACACAAGTGAAGATTAATTGCCATATATATATATATATATATATATATACAGTATATATATATATATGATTAATTGCCATATATATATAAATAAAAAAATAATAATAAGCTTAAACTACAGTGTTTTACACTGTTGGAATTTTATTGGATGTAGTAGCTTTTTAAAGATAGTTTTGTCTATTTCTAGACTTTTCCCGCATTTAAATAATTTACTATATTTGTACAAGAATATAAGAAATTACGCAATCCATGCTGGAAACACCATTGTTGCTATTTTGGAACTCCATAAATAAATATATTGTGCTTCATGTTAATTACAAAGTTATGGCAAAATTACATTCAATATTGTAAATATTTACATTATTTAATATCTGTATTTTTTTTAATGTTTCTGAAATTAAGGAGCGTAATTATTGTTTGTCTTTTTGTCTGTGTATTATTGTTATTAATATTATTTTTTTCTCTTTTTTTCCCCTTTTTTGTCAATGCACTGGTTTAGTACTCTGTAATTTTGATATTGTAATATTTGAATTATTGCGTTTAAATATATAATAAACACGTTTATTTTATTTAATATCTAAAAATAAGTTATAAATTTGTACATATTATATAATATACATAATAATATATATATCATATTATATTCTGTTTTTAAATATTCAAACTCAATGGTATTCTATTTTCTAACGGAAAGCATTAAAATATTTTTATGATTAAAATTCTATTTTGATATCAAATAAATAAGAATTTGTACTTGAATTTATAGCATTGTGTTCACGTATTTATATGTGATGCATTTTAAACAAATAGATACGCGTTGACAGGTTGATTGATAGGGTGACAGTATTGTGTGAATACGTATACGTATTTAAATTATATTAATGGATTGCTTTTTGGGAAATAGAAACTAAAGGCTATTTCTGTAATTTTAATCAATTAAGTTTTAATTTGAATACTTATCTTAATAATATAAAAAATTCAAAGTCTATAATAAAATAACTTAAATTAGAATTTAGATTTATGAATATTCCTATTCCGATCTCATAGACAGCTATTTCAATTATATGTAACTTAACATTATAAATTTATATAGTGGTTAATAACTTCATCAGTTTAATTTAATTAAATAAAAAGGAACATAGTTTTCCAATGTGGTGTAAATATTTTAATGTATATTATTTACAAACTGCATTGTTATAGTAATTTTTATTAATTATATTAGTACTTTTAAAGTACATGTAGTTCATGTTAATATTTTAGCATCCTAAGTTCTAAAAATAATAATAAAATAAATTGTAACTTCCGCATCCTATGTGTAAATTATTAATGCTGAATGTTAAAATATTATATAATATTACAATAAGTAGCTTACTGCGTACCGAGGTACCAATTATACCTTGTTATATAACACTGTAGAACTGCATTTGAATTATTGCAGAAATACGTGTTGTGCAAGCAAAGTGATAGTTTTTTTTTTTTTTTTTTTTTGCTTGCCATATTGTGTTATTGTGCCTCACCAATCCCAGTCTCCCAGTCCTAGTCAAGACATTGTCTTATCAACAGGTAAGGACTTTCCAATTAATGGAAAAGCACACACCTGCCGGCCACGGCCTAAATACACAACCCGGTATTCACCATGATAGCCTAGAGAAACCGTGGAAACGTCTAGGCAGGCTGGTCGGTGTGATCACATCGATCATGCACCTCCCGAATGCTGTGCGTCGTCATGAAATGCATGTAAACATGCATCGTGTAACGTGTTGTGCTCTCACACTTCACATACGCACCCAACAGTGGCTCAAACCTATACTCGGTGAGGAGTACAGTGTTACGAGTCAGCTGTCTTCACCACTCCGCCACACCAGCTCGGTTTAAGTCCGTCTCTGAAAGTCCGGCTTGAAATTTCCAGTGTCTCACTACAGTAAATTTTTTTTCCTTGCATTTTTTTGAATAAAGACGATTATTTATTTATTTATTTATTTATTTATTTATTTATTTATTTATTTATTTATTTATTTATTTATTTATTTATATAAATGGTAAATTTTTTATCCAAATAAGCTAAAATAACATAATATAAAATTAAAAATAGATATTGAAAAAAAATTTGAAACAGGATAAATAAAACATTACGTACTTTTAAATAATTTGTTGATCTATTCAATGAATGTAATTTTAAATAATCATGGTATTTCTAAATAATTGTTAAAGCAAACTATATTATCAATATTTATGACAAAATAAATGAAAACTATATTTATTTTATATTGTTTTATAATATAATATGCAGAGAAAATTTAAATATGATAACCATAGCAAGAAGATTATACGTTATAAACTTTGTTCATTATTTTTCAATATTAATTAAAATTTGACCTGAAAATATCTGGTGTAGAAAATGTATTTTCTCTCACAAGAGAAGTTTCTCTAGGCTTATTCAAACATTTATGTTTAATGAATTTATTTATTTTGGTGCCTCACATCAATTCTTACTGTTTACCTTTGCTACCGCACGGAAAGAGCGCTTGACAAATAATACAGACCTCTGCATCCTTACTTCTTTTTTTAAGGTTTATTTACAAAGCTTAAAAAAGAATCACAATACTTTTATTATTATTTTTACATATATAAGTTTTTTGAATCTAATATTAATAAATATTTTATAAACGGTGTTATTTTTTTTGCACAGAACCCAACATTGCTCAAATATTTATTAATAATGAAAAGTGAATTTTTTTTGTTTCATCATTTATTTACATTACTTAAAGAGTATAGTTACAAAAATAGGTAACTAGGGCAATTAAAATATACAAAATGTCGTATATACGAGAGATGCTTATATTATTAATATGCTCACAGCTCTTAATTAAGAAATGCAGATTGTCCCAGTTTTTTTTTTTCTTTCTTTTTTTTTTAAAGTTTGCAGAATGATAGTAGAAAATAGCATCAAATTACTGGCTCATACATACACAATTAAATGTCAACAGTTTTTAGCTTGAAGAGTGTATAATACCGTTGAGTAATAAAAAAAAAATTGTTGTATTTTTTTAATCATAGAATTATATACTGTATAAATACTGTATATAGCAATTATATTACGTTAGAAAAATTATGAAATATACTTTTTAAATCATCTAACAATTATAATTCATTTGCTAATTCTAAATAAAGTAATTCTATATCTTTATTATTATTATTTTTTAACTTTTTGCTAATAAGCAAGGAAGAGCCTATTTTCAACTAAAAAACAGTCATTACCACACATCTTATGCTATAATGCATTATAACTAAGATCTATCTTTTGATGTTACATACAGCATAATTATTAATGCTTTTCTAATATAGAAATATTTAAGCTGTAATGATTCTAAAGGCTCATAGCATAAACTGCGTAATCTTATCTTTTCGTGAAATAACTTGAATTTCTTAACACTTCTATATTTTATGACACTTGTATTATTTAGGAATGAATTATTAATTTTTTTTTTCAATATAAAATATAGCTAATATTATAGTTTACCATATCAAACTAAACTATCTATATTATATTAATATGTCATTTTGTTTTCATTAATAAAATTGCACTGCATACACAGGGCTTCAATTTCGACGTAGTATTTTTATCATCTCTCTTATTATTATATGACACATTAAGTAGATTAATAAAATTCTTGAGTTAAATCAAGGCAATTGTTGGGTCAACGACTTCCTTCTCCAAACAATAAACGTCAAATAAAAATTATTATTATGTTAAAATTCAATTCTCTCTCTTTCTAATATATAAATTTTATATGAAATTATACTTATAAAATTTATAACCTCTTTATTCTCAATGTTTATTATTTTATTATCTTGACATTAATATGTATGAAAAAAAAAATTTATGTCTCATCATTTTTGCATATTTTGTCATAAATACGATATGATCTTTACATTTTGTTATCTTGTAAAGTTTATAATCAAGCATTAACTTAATAATAAAGTAAACTTTTAAAAATATCAATTGTTTACGATTGTGGTTGTAACTTGGTGTTGTGTAAGTATTAAATAAATAAAATAAATTATCTGAAAATAATATTCTGTCTTCTTGCTTCTTTTCAAGCTCGCGTTGAACAATAATAACAATACAATATAATAATAACTAAACACTGCCAATTTAGCATCTATTGACAATTCAATGCAAAATAGGCTTCGTGGTATAAAAACATACTAAAAGCAAAGCGCCTATAAAGTAGGCAACAATTAGGTGAGATATGTTGTGCGGGTTGCCTATAGTGCAGGTGCTCTGATGTACTTTCCCCTTTGGCTGAATTGGTTACAGACTTAAACCCAAACATGTATTTAATGTAATGTGTTTTTTATACAATAAAGCCTATTTTGAATTGAATTGAATTGTATAGCAAAACCTATATGAAACTGAACTGTCTGGAGAATGTTATTTGATTGTGTATTTTTTTATTTTCTTTATTAAAAAGACTTCTCCTATTTGCCTGACTTGGTTATAAAGATGTATTACTTTAAATCCAAAGATATGGAATTGTTGTAGTTTTTTTTTCTTTTTCTTTCATTATTATTATTATTTTGCAATAAAGCTTATTTTGAATTGAATTGGCAGTGACATACAAAAAAATTGAAGATAATCTCTATAAAAAGTAGTAATTCATTTAAGACTTTTGTAAGACTCAAAGCTATCATAAACTTTAGACTATTTTACTGTTTGTTTTTCTCTCTCTCCAGTAAATCTATTTGCTGATTATAACTTACTATCACTCTTAAGTATTGCTACTTACCGATTTATTTCCGAGCTGTTTCACTTTGCAGGGTAGGTAAGCGTGCGTGCCGAGCTGCGCAGTAATGTTGGTAGCAATGGAAGGGTCAAAATAAGGTCCAGTATAGAGACCACTAAACCTCTTGACATGTTGATGGAGCAGGTCATCTTCTGTCGGACTTTCGTGTGTTGCTTCCGCCGCCGCAACGTGTCCTGCTACCGCTGCGGCGAGTGCTGCAACATAATAATACCCAATCATTAGCTTACAAATTAAAAACAGTTTCACGCTCATTTTTTTTATTTTTTTATTATTTGTTTATTTGTTCACATATACCGCTGTTAACATTAAAACCTTACGTTAGTGCTATAGGCCTTATACAAAGGCGTACACAACACAACTAAACGTATAGGTTTTTTGTGCTTGATTTTTAATAATCATATAAAAATTCTTACAATATTCAAATTACTCTCAATTTTAACCGTTTAAATTAATGCTATAATGTCTAAAATTACCTAACATTTTTTTTAGTATTTAAAAAATATAAAGCTATAGTAAAAAAAAAAAAAAAAAAAAAAAAAAAAAAACTTGAAAATATAATAGATTTACACATCAAAATAAAAAAGTGTCACAATAAAATCATTTTATATCAAAAGTTTTATTTATACAGCTCTGAGCATGGCTTATTTATTTTTTTAAAACATATTATATATATTTTTTTTGTATGCATTATCAACATATATGCAAACTGTTTTAGTTTTAACATCGCTAACCGTGTGTATAATCCAAAATACTTTTCCCTTCGAGTGATTTTTTTCCCCTGCTATTGAAATTACAATCACACTAAAATATATTCAACCATATTATACATAGATATTTATGCAAATAAATTCTATTTTATAGCGCTTATTTACACTTCTCTTCAATATACATATTAATTTTACACAGGCATACATAAATATATATATATTTTGTTACATTAATGTACAGTATTTAATTTTATATTAATTAATTTCTTTCATATTAGTTTTTTCACATTTGACCTGTTTCATAATTGTAGATATTAGTAAAAAAAAAAAAAAAGTTTTCCGAATGCTCGGGCGTACTGCCAATTTATGAGTTTGTATAAATTTAATACTGTAATTTTCAATGTACTTCATTTATTATTAATATGAAAATAATCATTTGAACTGTTCTACCATGTATGAGAGAAAATAATTTTTTTTTTTTTTTTTTTTTTTTTTTTTTTGCAATTAATAATAAAGTAACTTTTGTTTCATACTGATGATGCATGATGAAAGTATATATAATTATAAATATGCTATGTGTTTCTTTTATAAAATATATTTCTTCCTATATATTATGTTAGTAACTATGTTAATGATACCCCTGTAAAGTTTATCATAGAAGACAAAAAATAAAAAGTCTCTTTTGTACAACATATATACTTTACACATGATTGTACAAAGTGACTGAGAAAGCTGAAAATATAAACTTTTTATAATTTATTGTAAGTTATCATTATAGAAATGGTAATATTATTGCATTTATATATTTTATATAGAAGAATAGATAAATTTAATTAACATAGAAGAATATTATTAATATTACTTAATTATACATTAAAATTAATTAATTGCGGTTAAATTTATAATTTTAGACGTTGCATTTTATAACTTAAAGCCTTTGTCAACTTACCTTTTTATCATTTACAATACTAGATTGATAATTACCATACCTTATTATCCATGCGTTAATTTTGTACTTATTTTCATTTTGACGGTTATTTCACGCATTTGAAGTCACAATGTACCGCCGCCAATCACAGTCACTGCTCTGGTCACGCGATAAATTTCAACCCCTCCCTCAAGTTTTTTGCACTCCATCACAGCCCCATCGCTGCATTGTGACGTCAGATGTGTGAAATAACCGTCAAAATGAAAATAAATGAAAATACATACAAAATCAACGTGGTGGTATCTAATTCATGGATAGTAAGGTATGGTAATTATCAATCTAGTATTCTAAATGATAAAAAAGTAAGTCGACAAGGGCTTTAATGATTCATTGAAAAAAAAAATCTTACATTATATTCCATGAAAACAACTTTTAAAGTTCCTAATTTTAAAGATTTATTATGACATACTGGGACTTATGATTTTCTTTTTCTTTTTTTGAACAAAGAAATAAAAAGACGCCATTTTGGTTGCAAGTTGAGTCACGTTTTTTCCTGCATCAAAGCGAACAATTGAAAGGAAAAAAAATGCTTTTTTTTTGTCTTACTAAAGGCATGCTTGGGATTTCGAATGGGAATGAAAAGAAATGGATTGCATTCTTATGTTGTTTTGCCATAGAAATACGTGCTAGATGTAAAGATATACTACAGTCAAGAAACTGTTTTTTTTTTTTTTTTTTTTTTTTTTTTTTCATTATCATAAATGGTATAGACTGAAAACATAATACTGATAATTACTAAGAAAAAAATAAGCTTGTGGAAGATATACATTGAAATATAAAGATTTCAATTGTATAATGCATGTATTTTGAATAATAAGTAGTTACATTGCATAGTTGAATAATCATTTTTAGTTGATAACAGCTTCTATATAAAGCAGAATAATAATTGCTAAAGTATAATATTCTTCCTGATACGTTTGTAAATAAGAATATTGCAGAACTGTGATTCTTTTCTTTTGTTGGTTCTATTGTTCCATTGTTTAAGTAAATTTAACATTACAACGTAGAGCATGCCAATGTTTGCCTTCCTTTGCACAAAACATAAATTCATACCATATATTTTGTTTAAATTGCAATACGAAGATCAGTTTTTTGAAAAATAAGATATTCTCTCCGTATAATTTACGAGTTTTTAAACAAAAGCACATTGTCTGTGCCAGCATAAGAGAGGAGTACATAAGAGGCTTAATATGATATGTCGAGAGAATAGTTTAGCCAAATCAGAGTTTTAGAGTATTTTAACTTAGGAAATGTAAAAGTGGAGTGGTGAGATTTTAGGGCTTCTTTGTTTTCAGAAGCCCATATTATGCAACTAATTATATTTAAATTCAACAATTTTACAATACACTTAAATGTAAGTGAAAGTCAGACAAAAAATCGATTTTTCATATCTAACCTGCCAATTTACACATCGCTTTATAATGATTATTAATTCCTTGCATTAGAGTGCATTGTTGCACTCTTATCAGTGACCATATTGCTTATTCAATACTTTGTGTGTGCGTGGTGTGTGTGGAAAACTATCTAAGTTTGAAACAATAAAAAAAATTTTGTGCAAATCTTTAACTATTTAACAGAAATCAATAAATCATTAAATGACAAAAAAAAAAAAAAAAATATTTCCGATTCAAAAATTATTATATTTCATACTTGTAAAAAAAAGTAGCGTGTAATTTAAAATTCTAGTAATACCAGAGTTATAAGACTTTAGAATTCTCTGTTTTGTATTGTGTGCGCGCGATGGAAGCCAATTAGTGGCTTGCAATCACAGCTAAGCTCCCGGCTTAATGAGAATGAACCAACATGTTTTATATCAAAATATATGTGTAATTTCTTTTTAATAACACAAAACCTTTTTTTTTATTATATACTTTTAATTTTTTTTATAAATAAATATTTAAAAAAAAAAAAAAAAAAAAAAGGGTAAAACAAAATGAATGTATTTTTTTTAATGACTCACGGCAATACAATAACGATTCTCTCATCTACATGACATTAATAGTTAAAATACTGGCTTTTTACCATTTTATAAAACGATATAAAAATATAGAAAAGGTTACTATACTAATTATTATATACATAATCTTTTTTTTCTTTTTTTTTTTCTTAGTTGCGTATAACATAGGGTCTAGAGATTTATATAAAATAAAATATTTGCTTCAAAAATTTTTGGTTTAAGTAAATTTAAGTACTTTAAATCTTGTTACGAACTAACTATTTTAGAAACAAGCCTTGTGGAAAGTTTGTTTTTATCTCAATTTTTTTTTTTTTTTTTTTTAGATACTGTAGTGTGAACTTTGTTTTAGGTTTTAAATGGTAACGTTTTCTGATATAGTTAGAAAAAAATAGTTTTTATTATTTAATTATTATTAAACATTATACCTGTCTGCTGTACGATTAAAAAAAAAAAAAAAAAAACAGTCGCAATATTGAATTATATTTTATTCAAATTTTACAATTTTCAAATTTTAACTTTAATATTCTTTTATAAAATAATAAATATTATAAAATATTCAGAAGTTAAAAAAAAAAAAAAAAAATCACACTAACTTATGGATGCTTGATCGTATATAATTATATAATAAAAACAAAGACCTTTATTTTCTATTTCTAGTCTTTGATAAAAAATTTTCATGCTATTTACAGCATGAAAGAAAAAAGGAACTATATTTATATTTGAATTAAAATATGTGAGTTGTAAAAATTTAATTACAAGAGGAAATAATAAAAAAAATTAAAAGAGAAATATGTTATTGAATATTTTTATATAAAACGAAGTTGTAAAGCAATAAAAGCTCGATATAAATTAAATATTGCTGTTATTGTAATTGGCCAATATAATACAAAAATATTAAAAGAGTGTAACAATATTATCTAAATTTGTCCTTCCAGTTTCTTGTCCTTTTATAATAGCAATATATATATATATATATATTATATATATATATATATATATATATATATATATATATATATATATATATATATATATATATATATATATATATATATATATATATATATATATATATATATATATATATATAAGAAAGGAAAGAAAAAAATTGTGAGATTTATTTTTGATCCGACAACATTTGCAAGTAAAATTTTCCACCATATTTTATCTTGTCGATTGGAATAACTCGACCCGCCAGCTAGCAAGCAGCAACGCGCGAGTTTACTGCATAATGGAATGAGCACCAAGTTTATTTAAATACCAAGCTTTCTCTCTTGTTATTTGGTTTACAAATGATATAAAAATCCATATTTCCTCACACTAAAACAACACAATGTATATTTTCGTACATTATATTATATATATATATATTTTATATAGATTTGCTATAAACTCTAAAATAAAGATAAGTAAAATCGTGAATTTTTTGTTAGTGACTCGATGACGCGTTAAGTCACACTCAATTACGTGGATAAGCTTTGTCAACTTTTAGTTAATCGTATTCACTGGTAATTCATGTAAACACTATTATAGTCACCGATATACATAAGTTAACTTTTTCCCCTTAAACCATTTAGTAATATATTTAATAGTAACTTATATTATAATAAAGTGATGCAAAAAATAATAATAATAATAATAGTAATGACAATAAAAAATCAAATAAATAACAATTAAAATATATTGAACTTACAGAACTTTTTTGTTTAAGATCCTTTCTTATTTACAATATTCGATATTCACAGAACTTTCTATGTTGTTGTTAAATGATAAAGTATCATAGTTATTATTATTTTGTAACTAATTTATTGTAATTTAATATATTTTATAAATTACCATAAATATATAATACCTTAATTTTTTATTATAGCATGAATTTATTGGTAATATAAACGGAAATAAAAGTTTGATGTATTAAAAAACTGTGTGTGTGTGTTTATATATATATATATACATATATATATATATATATATATATATATATATATATATATATATATATATATATATATATATATATATATATACTGTATATAACATGTGTTTAAAAACTAGCAGTTAAATTGAAGTTACTTAAGTACTTGATAGCGAGGTTTCATGGCTAACCCTCATTTTTCACCTTGTTACTTGATGTCGCGAAAAAAAAATAATTATATTAGAGATAAAAAAGAAAATACATATATACGATAAAGTACTGAGATTTTTTACTTCTTTATCTGATTGAATGTTCTTTTTAATTTAACATTACTATATAGGGTTAAGTTCTAGGTTACAAAGTTTCGAGGTCACAGTTTGTAGAGTAAATTTATATCAATGATGAAGTATTGTATAGAATTATAAGAGATTGAACTGAAAAAGTATAATATTGATATACGAGTATTATCATTGAAAATAAACGTTTGTTTTATATAGGCACAAATATAAAGTACTCATATTTAGAATTTAATATACTAATTAACCATTATATAATTACTCAAGACAAGTAAATTTTATAATTAGTGACGCTAATTCATTACATCAATAAAAGGAAGGTATTTTTTTTAAGTGTTATATATAAAGATTTAATGCAAATTTAAAAGCTTAAAAATTCCATTATTTATAATGAGAGATGTGACTTGCAAAAAGTTTTGCTAAAGTGACAAGCTTTCCTTTTTCCTTTTTTCCCTTTTTTTTTTTTTTTTTTTTTTTTTTTTTAATTCCATCTTTGTATATTTTCTTTTGCTTCCATATAAAGATGCAGCCAAGTTTCCAGGTCACTTCCATTAATTTTTTTTCTCCGCCTTGTCTTGTGTCCAAATTCTTTGGTCAACATTCTAACGTTCCTTACTGTTTTTACTAACAACACACATAAAAAAAAGTTGTTTTTTTTTCTTTTATTTTTATAAAGTAAGCACTAAAAAAATTAACGTTTTGAAACACGAGAGAGTAAAAAGAAAAAAAATTCTTGACATTCAAATGTTTTTTGTTGTAATTACTTCTAGACATGCAATTTTAAAACATTTCTTTTTGTAATTTTTATTTATTTTAACTTTTTTTCTTACTTCTGGATAAGACAGTCATAGAAAAAAACAACTTTACAACTCAATAGAAACAGAAAAAAAGTGTACTTCAGAACTTTATAATAATAACAGGAAAGTTATGTAAAGAACACGGATAAAAGAAATTACGAAATGTAATCTGCATATGTGACTACTTTTATAGCATAAAGGTTGGTGTTTTGGATTTTTAACATTAATTATGCTATACAACATATTTTTTATTCTATAAAACTTTAATCGTTATTATTGAAACTACGTTCTTACAAATAAATGTTGCTAAAATTGGACTAATTTTTATTCTTTTTTATTCTGAGTACCAAATGATGGCAATATTTTAGAGAAAACTGGATAATAGGTTCAAATTTAATATAATTGCCAAACCTATTTAATACAATTAAACAAACAATACCGTTGCTAAATATTTTATTGTATATTTTCATATCTCTACCTTACGTACAGAATGAGAAGAATGTTATAATATAAGGAATATATTATACTATTTTAGTGAAACATTAATTGAAGTTATATTTAAAAATGTAATTTCATCACAAAGAGGGTTTGACTTCGTACACTGTGTGCTCTACTAAACATACGACTTTAAAATTAATCCATGCTATAACACTCTGTAACAAAAGAGGGAGAGAGGTAGAGTGAAAGAGCGTTCAGGAATGCACTAACATTTTCTTGCAAACTTCAAAGCAATTCAACTTTTGTGGTATATTTCCCTGAAGCATAAAAATAATTTTTACTAAACCTTACGCTTGTAATTCTCATCTCTAAAATTTCACCACATGATATTCTTTTTGTTAAAAATATTTACCTCGAATGAGTTTTTTTTTATTGTAATAATCTAGAAGAGGTAGATACAATAATAAAATATGAATGAAAAACTTGAAGTTCTATTTTTATGTTGTCACACGAAAAAAAAAAAAAAAAAAAAAACGCACCTTGAAATTTTAATAATGTCTCGTGGCGTATAAAGTAAACAGTAATATAGATTTTTCGCAACTATTTTGTTTCGTCGGAAAAAAAAATGATAGTTAATTTTCTTAATAATATAAATAAATAATACTTTTAAAAAATATAAATATCACGTAAACTTTTAAGTACAGTACATTACATTTAATATTTTTGTCTTATTGTGCTTTGCTTTATAAATATTTTGCAAGATTACGTTATTTTGCGTGTATGTTTATGTACAGTACATATATTCAGTATTATACAATATGTTCAATTATTTTCAAAAATTTGTATGTTCAGATTAAAATTTATATTCGTTTTTTGTAGATACAAAAAAGAATTTTTGGTATAAATATATCATTGTTATATGTATAAAAAAATACACATTCTTTATAAAGCTTCCTTATAAGATAGCTTGCTTAGTACTAAAATATCAAAATATACTGTGTATATATATTTTTTATTATGCCTTCAGTTTTTTTTCCAGTATTTATAACAATACAACTACTATAACAATTTAGTATGTTATATATAAAAATATTGAATGATGTTTTCCAATTCATATACTATATATATATTATATATATATATATATATATATATATATATATATATATATATATATATATATATATATATATATAAGGGAAACTTGATGTAGAAATAATAAGATAAAGTCACGTTGAACGAAACGAAAATGTTGAAGACTTACGCATTGTTTGTTCCTGAATCTACCTCGCGGGGATGAAAACAAAATTAGTTCCTTCTAAAGTGACTTCTTTTCTCTCTTTCTCCATCTCTCTCTCTCTCTCTCTCTCTCTCTCTCTCTCTCTCTCTCTCTCTCTCTCTCTCTCTCTCTCTCTCTCTCTCTCTCTCTCTCTCTCTCTCTCTCTCTCCCTCCTTCTTGCATGTATATACGTAAAACTACTAAAGAGAGAAAGAAAAACAATTTTATCTCGTCAACGTCTTAAAAAATACCAATTTAAACATTATTATTATAAATGAAAATGTTTGTCGGAGATTTACAACTTCTTAAATTAAATATGAGACTGAAGATTGAAGAAAAATAACTGTATTTTTTATACACTATTTTTTATTCAACTTATAGAAAGTCAGAAGAGGAAAAAAAATGAATAATATTAAATTATTGGAAAACAAGATCAACGTAGCAAGACAAAAAATATTCAAATTAATTTTAAGTAACATTTTTTTTTTCTGAAACAAAGTTAAATTTTAATACAAAAATTTATTCTGAATAATACATTTTTGTATTGATTTATACACGTTAAAATATAAATAAAGAAAAATAAAAGTTTTATTTTATATTTTTCTTAACTTTGAATGTTTTAAATAAAATAACGTTTTATTATTATTATGATTTTTTTTTTTTTTTTTTTTTTTTTTGAAACATAAAAAATATTTAAGAGATTTTGTTTGTATTTTAGTTTTTTTTCTGGATAAAAAGTGAGGCAGAAAGAAGAATTGTATTTTATAAATGTTGCGAGAGATTCTAAATTTATAAAAACAGTGAAATATCAGTCAGCAGAGTAGGGAAAATACCAACATATCTGTCACTTGAGACACATGTTGCCTTTCGTTCTTCTTCTTTTTTTTTTTTTTTTTTTTTTTTACATTTTTTATACAATTTTACCAGATTTTTGTACCATCTCACAGTAAATTTTAAAAACATAAACTTCACAACACTAAACTTATAATCCTTACTCTCTTCTTACTTCTCTCCTTCCCACTTTTTTTGTCCTTAAAAATTTGGTTATTTATGTTAATGCAAATTCTTTTGGTTAGCTTAATGGTATTAACGTTATCGATTTATTTTTAAGTGTATTATAAATATAAATATACTATATACTTTGAAAAACCCAAAGAGAGTTTTAGAAACTTTCTTAAACATAAATATTAGCCGACATAATTTCTTAGATTAAGTTTCTTAGCTACTTATTTTCAATGCTACATAAAAAAAAAATTTAAGATAGGAGTTGAAAACTTTGTTAATAACTTCTTAAGATTTACCTCAGTACCCTAGTAACTAATCAGATAATATATATATATATATATATATATATATATATATATATATATATATATATATATATATATATATAAAAATTACTATTCTGTGTTACATCGATACCATCAGCAAAAAAAATCAACATATACAATAGAACCACACAAACTAACTGGCCACGTCATAAAAGAGAGCCTGGCATTCACCATGGGAGGGTAGAAAAACCGCGTAAAAATCTATAGGTAAAAGCTGTTCGATTCAATCACATTAATAAATATACGCATCGTACTTAAATTTTTCTAGCTGCAATTCTTAAGGATAAGAAATTTGGAGTTACGTTGTTTTCCAGAAGGCTAAAGGAGGCTATGAGTAGTATTGAATTCATAAAATTAAAAAATATACCTTCTTGTCTTTTAATCCATTTAAAGTAAATGATAACCAATATTCATAAAAAAAAAATCAGGACCTATGGCCAGCAGATAAGAGTGAAAAAATTATTGAAATTGACATGAGACTTTAAGAGGTAATGATATTAATAAATTAAAAATTTACATAGTAACACTCTTACCCTTATTTTAACATGA
Organism: Ecdyonurus torrentis; assembly: GCA_949318235.1. Taxonomy (NCBI): domain Eukaryota; kingdom Metazoa; phylum Arthropoda; class Insecta; order Ephemeroptera; family Heptageniidae; genus Ecdyonurus; species Ecdyonurus torrentis. Next base: position 21,717,089 of record OX439131.1, read on the forward strand.
ATAAAGTTGTGGGAAAAAAAACTACTTTAATAACTTTTATTTAAATCACCGCATTGCTTCATTTCTAAACCCTAATGTTTACTTAATATTGCATAATCGTGCATGTTACCGTAAAGAACAGTAAGTTACATAGACGATACAAAGTATTGTGTATATAATATTGTAATACATGTTACTCATACTATAGTGATTCTCATTCACAGTTGCCTTAAGTTAGAACACTCTATGCTCAAACATTTGCCTAAGCCACAGGATACTTGAGAGTTCTAATATATTATGCAGCTCTTACTCATACTATACCTATTATATTCATCCCATGCGGAAGTAACAAGTATATAAATATTTCATGTATTTTAACTTTCTCATATTTTGTGTGAAAATGTATAACAAAAAAAATATCAATTTAACTAGTACATAAAATAATTAGCTATTTTGTAAGTGTTATATTAAAATTTTAAATAAAAATTCACTTGATAATATGTAAGTTTTAGTTTAGAAATATTATAAATGTAATAATTTAAGCTCAATCAGATAAAATTTTATTTTTTAGTTTGTAGAAAAATTTACATTTTATGGAAGAAAAAAAAAAAAAAAAAAAAAAACGAACAAAAGCTACATAACCTACTAGATACTTAAACCATGATAGTTGCAAAAATTAGACGCACAGAACTCTAAATTTTAATGGTTGAGTAGTTACAGTAATTCAAGTTGATAAGCCTAGATTTAGTAAGAAAATTTATTAGTAAGGTGAAATGCAAGCTTAACAAACACATTGAAGATTAAGCCTATTGTTCTTTGATTAGTGGGCAAATAAGAATAGAAGTGATGTTGCAAAAGGTTGTGAAATTACTTGGATTATGTACTCTTTGTGTAGTGGTTAATCTGGTAACTATGGTCACCTTTTTTTTGTTTGTGTATGTCGAATTTCGTTACAGGAAGTAATTTTTCAAATAGTCTTAATTGTTTATTCATCCTTAACGGACAAAGACAAAACTTCATCAATATTATACAGGGTATCATAAAAGTGTAAAATTTTATATGTATCAATATTGAGTCTGTTTTCCATTTGTTGTAATTAATTCTTTATTTTGATGCAACTTTTTTTTTCTATGAAAAAAACTTACATAAAATGTAATGATACTAGTATTTAATGTGTTTTAAATAGGATTAGAAAATTAATGGACCCTCAAAAATTCCAAAGCTATAAGCTATATTTTGTTGTCCCCTCTGCACTTTAGGGTTAAAATCAATATTATATACACTATGAAGTATACAAGCGTCGATGATATTACAAAAATGAGGAAAATGTAGGCTCGTCACAGCTGCGAGTACAAAATGAGAGTTGGGCTTAACGTATAGAAAAAGAAAAAAAAAAGTGAAGCGGACTGAAAAAGTATGCTTGGTTTGCATAAAAAAGGGGTAGCCAGTGAGATGAAAGAGAGAGAGAGAGAGAGAGAGAGAGAGAGAGAGAGAGAGAGAGAGAGAGAGAGAGAGAGAGAGACGTGTTAGTATCGAGTGGAAAAGTTTAACATTCTTTTTTTCTTACTTCAAGTAAGACAGCCATTTCAAACTACAGATGGTTACCTTTTTTTTTTTTTTTTTTTTTTTTTTCCTTCTTCTTCTTTTCCTTTTACATTTTTCTTTAAGAAAACTTTTTCTTCTTATCGTCCTTTTTTTTTTACTGGAATTTTTATCTCGTTTTAGTCTTTTCGCATATTTTTTTACCTCATGTAACCTTCCTCATCCCCCAAAGTGACATCCTTTTCCACCCCATCTCTCCATCCTCCCCCAGAAAAAAAATACTTGTATGTCCGCAATCATTTCTCAATTTCAACATTTCGTATGTAACTTCGTGTTTACTAAATCACAGATTTAAATATGTATATATATATATATATGTTGTAGAGAATTTCCATAACATTATTTTAAACTTATACGTAAATGATATACTATACTGATGTTGCTTTATAAATATACTTTCTTTATAACAAGTATTGTTTTACATAAAATTGATAAATTAGTAATTTTTTTTATTCTACAGATATCAATATATAATAACCATTATCCAGAGTATTCTATGCACAGATTTTGTTTTAAACAAATATTCTCTTAAAAAGTCTAGAGTCTAGGGCTAATAAAAATGTAAAAAACAGAAGACCATCATTAAAAATAGTAAACTTAAGTTATGAATTAATGAATACAGAATCTTGAGATTCATAGAACTGCTTCATAGTTCAATGATTTACAAATAAAAAATAATAATTATATGCAATTCATAAAAGTTAAATATAATAGAAATACAATGTTATTTAATATTAATAAAATGAATTATTTAACGTAGAATTTAAACATAAAACGAGTTCTCTTTGAAAAAAAAAAGTCTCATGATAATTCCATTGAGTTTTTATTTAAAAAAAAAAAAAAGAAAGAAAGAAATTTAATTGTGAGTCCAACTAGAAGTACATGCTTCTACGCTTTTATAAAATGTGTTCATTTTAATAATTTTTTCTTCAACATCATTATTATTACAGTCTTTTCCTTTTCTTTTTTTTTTTTTTTTTTTTTTTTTTCCTCTCATACAGTATAATGAGTTTTATTTTTTCCGTCTATTATTTGTCACTCTGTGTTCATTTTATCAGATTGTCTTCTATTTTTCACATGTGAATGAAGTTTATTAATTCATACTTTTTGTTACATTTTTTTTACCCCTAGTATATTATTGATTACAATTTTAATGAATGTGTATACATATAATTAGTTCATATTTTGGAACTTCGTTACATTTTGTTTGTTTGACTTTTTTTTTTTTTTTTATTTGTAATTTTTTTATCATTGTTATTTCAGTTTTATTATATTTTTAATTATTAGCTAACTTTGTTACTATAAATAATACCTAAAATTAAAAATTGTAAATACTTGAATCATAGATGGTTTATTACAAATTTAAAATATTATTTATTTAAAATATTTCAATACAAATTCTAAAAATTAGATAAACTCATTAATTTATTTATTCATCAGATAATCTGTGATTTTACTAGTGATATAAAATTGGAACTCATACTAATTACAAACACATCAGTAAATTTCAATTAATTGAATGCTTCGATTCTAATGCATTTAAGAAACATTTTTTAAAAATGCTTCAAACAAAAGGTTGAAATTTAATGAACAATCCTTTCTGTTAAATAATTCACATTATTATTTTTTTAATATATACACTGATAAAAAATTCAAAACCGTCTTTTTATATTTTTCGCTGTCTTGAATCGTAATATTTAATTAATATGAAATATTAATAACCATGTTAAGATAAAAAAAAAAAAAAGGACCATAAAAATTTCAATAAATTTTACCATATTAAATAAAAAAAAGTAGAAAATTTTCATATAAAAAAATCCATAGAGATGTCAAGAAAAATAAAATTAGGCTATAATTCTTTTTATTTTTGATGCCGCTGGTATAATAAAATATGATATGAGTGATGGAAGAATATAAAATGTGAAAAGAAGGTTAGCAGTATACAGTAGCAGCTGCCAAATTTTACATACATACACACAAAGTAGGCTAGTGGCTTGGCAAGGTTGAGAGAGAGAGAGAGAGAGAGAGAGAGAGAGAGAGAGAGAGAGAGAGAGAGAGAGAGAGAGCTAACATAAACTGAGAGCATATTAATTCGAAGGTTCTTACATATAAGCCCTGCTTTTCCTATTGCTTGCTTGCCTTTAGGCGACAGATGGTGGACCTCTAAACTACCCTCTCTCGTGCGTATTTTTATACCCTCTAACACAAACATGCAGTGATTGGATACCTAAAAGTGACCCCTTTTTACCAACGTCACCTAACACTTACTATTAAACTCCTCTATATAATACTGCAAATTACTAAAGCTTCACGAAGCTGCAAATGTGTTATTTTATACTTATTTGATGTAAATAGACATAAAAAATCTATAGTGAAATGAATATCATATAAACATTATATTAATTAATGCATAGGGACATTTTCGTAAGTAAATTAAATTTCTAAATTTATAAACAGTGAAGGAAATTACTAGGGATTCAGTAAAGTAAATTTTTTAATAAAGGCTCCAGATTCCAGTTATATTTTGAAGTTTATTATAATAATACATAAAAATAAGATGAACTTTTTTGAAATTTTGAATTAAAACACGAATTATGAGTTTATTGACAAGTACAAAATGACCCGTTAGAAAAAAATTATAATATAGAAAAATCAAATAAAATGTAAAAAACATGCAAGTAATTTATACAGTGCTAATAATATAAAAAAATTATAATTATTTGTTCATTTCTCATGTACGTTCATTTGTTTAGGTTTGCTACATTCATATATTTACTATTTTCTTAATAACTATAACACAATGCATACGTAATTTTGCATTACAGTATTTATTAAATTTTTACTATATACATAACTACAACATAAGATATTCTCGAAAAACAATTTCGTTGTAACAAACTTTTAAATTAAAGTAATAAATATTTCTTGATACTATGTAAGGGTTTAAAATTAAGAGAGCAACAGTGTGTGTGTGAGAGAGAGAGAGAGAGAGAGAGAGAAAGTGAAAGAGATTATTTTGTATAAATCCATGCAAATCAGTTTTTGAAATTAGAAACAAAAAAGGAGAGGAAGAAAAAGAGAGAATATAGTGATGAACTTTAATGTAAAAAATAATTATTTTTTATCACATAAACGTACACACAAAAAATGTTATTACATTTTTTTTTTTTCGCCAGGTAAAAATGTTTTAACTAGAGTTTATATCTCTCATTAAATTGTACATTTACATGTTCTAAACTTCTTTTTTTTTAATATATGTATTATATATATATATATATATATATATATATATATATATATATATATATATATATATATATATATATATATATATATATATATATATATATATACTTTTATTATTATTAAATTTAAGTAGCACAAATCAGAATTAAAACACACTTATATTGTACTTAATTTCTAAGCTTTATATTTAATGACCTTACAACTAGAGAGCCAATCAAATTATAAAGTTTATAATATCACGTGACATATGTCTAAACTTTGATTGGAGGAAAGTACATTTTATTATTAAACATTATTATATAAGATCAAAATGTAACAATAAAAAAGTTATAAAAGTTTCAGAGGATGCTTTTTATAAAATTTTAAGTATATTTAATACGATTTTAAACTTTTTAAATAGTCTTTAAAACTTCTATTTCAAAGAAAATGTATATAAAACTATTATTATTACTTTTTTCTTTTTTTAATATACTTTGTTTTCTTTACTATTCAAAACCAATGTATTTTTTATACTCAAATATAGTTCTGGTTGATTAAAAAAAAAGCAAATTTTTTATTAAATCCCTAAATTATATTTAAATTTTAAGTGCATGTATATATTAAAAACTTGGCATGCTTTAGAGATATTACTTTTGAGAATCATAATATAACTATTCAATTCTTTCGATTTTTTGTAGTAATAATAACAATATTGGTGGAACTTTATTCGTCTGCATGGTATTTTACATGATACAATAGAATAAATGCATATATTATTTTTAATAGTAAAAAACAATATGTAAATATTTAAATATATATAAATACTAGCTTATTACTGTTAAAGTTTAGATCCAAAAGTGATCTATGTACCCAAAAATGCATACGATTTAAAGTTTGTGTAAACTCAGTTAGGTAAAATAAATTGGTCTAGTAAATTTGTTTTAAAGAAAAATAATTAATTCCAAGTTACAGATTGCAAGGTATATGTTAAGTTTGGTCAGGTGATGAATTGTAGGTACTGACATTGGTTGTGTCTGCATTTGTCAATGTCACTTGCTATAGTACCCACGCATAAGTCGAAACATCAACATTTAACCAGAGAATTTAACTTTGTGGGTAAAAATCATTGAAATAAAAAGTTTATTTAAAAAAATCCTTTGTTCTTTAATCTTCAACATCTCTCTCTCTCTCTCTCTCTCTCTCTCTCTCTCTCTCTCTCTCTCTCTCTCTCTCTCTCTCTCTCTCTCTCAAATATAACACTACTTAAATTTTTTTAAATAAATATTCTCGCTTCAATCGTTTTTAATATTAATAAAAAGCTTTTTTTTTTCCTTTTTTTTATATTCCGTTCTCATTTTTTATTTCACGATTTATTTAAAGTGTAGTTGAGAAATGTGAGTTTGAAATCAATGGGACAGAAACACTAAGTTATATCATTAATAAATTAAATGCGCCTAAAGTTGGGCAGCTTGTCTGCACATGAAGTGCCGACAGTAAAAAAGTATCTCTCCAAGCACCAATAGACGGTCAATATTTTAAACAGATGAACCAATTCTTTTTTTTTTTAACATTACTCACTTTTTATATTTTTTAAATTATAAAGCATTAATCTAATCATACAAAAGAGAAGTTTTGCTAGATATTATTTTAATATAGTCAATATTTTTGTTGGGGAAAAAAAAAAGTAAAATAAACAATATGATCACTATAAAAAAAACATAGAACTTTTAAATCGCAGCAATAAACATTCATTTTATTATACTGAATTTGAGATAAGCATTAGCTCCAATCATCAATGATTTATTTAATTTATGACACAAAAGTTACTAATTATAGAAAATTTAACATCTAACTCCAACTTTTTTTTATGTTTAGAAAACAATATAATACGACTAAAATATTATAAATGATTATTTAATCAATTGCAAGACTGAAAGTCTAATTTATATGATAACTTTACATTATAGCAACATTGTTATATTTTATAATGTAAAAATTAAACAATACATAAAAATCGCCTATTAATACAGTATCTCTCATTTATGGGGCTACATATTGTAATGTATTACACAACCCGCCAAAAACTAGAAAAAAAATAGTTACATCCAGATGTCCCCACTTTATCACAACTTGTGATTAAGAAATGATGATTAAATTTTATAATTATTAACTTTAATATTATAATATGTATTATGTGCATTATAAACATGCCAAATTTTGTATATTCCCGTTAGTTAGCTTTGAAAAAAAGGGGTACATACAGTTGAACCCAACTTATTTCTAGTTTTGGGTTTGCAAGCTGTATATGTGTATAATAAGCTATGAAGTCAATTTTTAGAAAATCTACTCGATCTCTTGCCATAAAAATAAGACTCATACAAAAAGTAGTGTGTATTATAAAGTACGTAACCTAACACCTTTGCACTACCTTTCTTGGCAGATAAACAAAAACACAAAAACTCAATTTTTATACAATTTCTTTTTCTGTATAACAACTTTTTGCCTTCTTATACAAAAAAAAAAAAAAAAAAAAAAAAAAAAAAAAAAAAAAAAAAAAAAAAAGTTTGTACAGAAATAAAATGCAAAGTAAGTAACCAAAATTTAAATAATAATTTTATATGATATTTTTTCTTCTTGTTCTCTACGTTTCACCAATGTTTTTTAATTTGACTTTCAAATGAGATTCCTAGAATATTATATAAAATAAAATATAAAATAATATTTTAATACAATTACCTTTTTAAATTTTATATATTATTATTGATATAATTCTCTTTTGAAATAGAGACTGAGAAAAGAGAGGGATATATAGAGAAAGTTTTTAGAGAATATAAAATAACCATAGACCCCAGGGCAATCATTTCTACATTGCTGGTCATATTTGCTACAATAGTTCGGCCAAATGTTCAAAGTAAATTTCAAACTTTTAGAAACGTGTTTTATTTTTTTTTACCTCATTTCGATTTATACATAGCTTTTTATCTACTGCTAACGTATGTTATAACACTTTTAAAGCAATCTGAATTTCGATTGTATAGCTATATTTTTTAATAGAAACAAGAAACAAATCATTTCATTAAAGAATTAATTTAAATTTTTCTTATAATAATTAATTAATAATTGTTTAACCTTTAACATATTATACGACAAAATAGGTATATTAACTGTGAAGTTGTTAAATTTACGTATTATTGCTACGAATTAGAATCAAAGAAATGGCATCATGGATGCAGTTTAAATGCATTCCAAAACTACTTATTTTTACGATTTTATCTGTATTTAAGTATGTGTATAAAAGTATGTTAGAAATACATAATATTTGTGTTTAAGAATTGCTAGGAAAGCAAAAAATAAAAAAATTATACTATACACATAAAAAGGTGTAAAATAATTCCGGTTATCAAATTGAATGGCAAAAAGGAAGCACAAAGTTTGTAAAAAAGTAGTAAAGCATCATACTGTATAAGGTAGTTTAAGAAAAGTGTGTGTAAGATCATCTTTTTTAGACTTCATTATTCTAGGGGTTGAAGGAAACGACGTCAGAAACTCGACCGCAAATTTCAAATGTGAGGCTTTTTTTTTTTTTTTTTTTTACTCTTTCTTTTTCTTTTGCTCTTGGGGTCTACACGAAGAAAAGGTGGTTTATACATTCAAGTTGCGTTTACACTGTGTTACAAAATTGTCACGTCTTCATTGTACATGGCAAACACACGCCAAGAACACGACATGTCAATAAAAAATGGTACTTTAAATGTCTATGATGCAAGAGATGAGGAAGGGGATAGGGAAGTACGCATTGAAAATGCTTCGTCAGAATACATATACACCATATAATAACAATGATCACTATAGTTTTCACAAGTCAAGTATACAGTTATTACCAACATCTTTTACAAAGATAAATTTGTGTATGTTATAATAATATTTGCTTACGTCAAAGATGTAAATTTTTACTCACTTTATTTTCCCATATTTTCATTGTAAGAAAGAAAATATGTAAAGTAAAATGAAAGATTTTTATTTAAAGTTCAAACTTTTACACATAATATATCAATTTTATTATTATTATAAAAGTTAATAAGTTAAATATTTTCAATATATTAACTTTCTTTATTTTAAATAAACTATGTAACAAATAAATTAAAATCATGTATAAAATACGTCAACAATGTAAAATCTGAAATTGTGTAGATTTGACGAAAAATTTAAAACATATTTCTAAAATATATAAGACAGTTGCGACATCTTGTTAAAACGTGTTACATCAAGTAGTAGTAAATAAATCACCAACTCTACTTCGTATTTGTAGCCTGTCACTTCACGTATATTGTCAGTTAATAAGTAGTTTTCTACTATATATAAATATAATATAAGTGTAGTATTGTTGAAAGTAAAATGTAAAAATACACGCTACAAAATTTCAAAACAAAATTAATCGTACTTACTGTATGAAACTGAGATATTTAAAAATTTAAAGTCCTTTAAAGTTTTAATTCTTCATGTTTCACAAGAAACTGAGATTTGATTGTCATTTTCGATAACTACAAAACTCTCTCTCTCTCTCTCTCTCTCTCTCTCTCTCTCTCTCTCTCTCTCTCTCTCTCTCTCTCTCTCTCTCTCTCTCTCTCTCTCTCTCTCTCTCTCAAAGTTCAGTTATTACTCTGTTATAGTATGCTAAAATGTAATAAAAACCACTATCTATAAAGATTTGTATCTCAATATATTGAACCACTTTGAATTTCTTTAAAAAAAAAAAAAAAAAAAAAAAGTACGAGAGTATTTCGTAATAAAGACACAAGAAATCTGTCCCCTCTTTGTCTTTGACTTTTTGGTGGTGGTCGCCTTATATTTTGCACTTACGTTTAGACCACAACAAAGGTATCTGATTTCAACTTCAACTATTCTCAACCCTAAAAAACTTTTTTTTTCTCTCTCTCTCTCTCTCTTTTCCCCTTACTAAGAAAGAGAAGGCAGCATTTTAGTCATGAAGAAAAAAGAAAGTAAGCGGTCTTGTATTTCAAGCACGTGTCGAGTTTCTGTATTTAATTTGAAACTATTACACGACAAAGAAATTTCTTTAACAAAAAAGAGAGTAAGGCATGACATAACATTTTTAATTATATGAATAAAAAAGAGAGAGAGAGAGAAGTAGAGAGAAAATTAAATTGGTATAAAATGTTTTTTAGTACCAAGAAAAAATAAACAGGAAAGAATTGTATAGTAGGAAAAAAGGAAGTAAAATGGTGATTTTATGTGATTTTAGTTACATTGAAAAGAGTATAGAATGAGAATGAAGAGAAAGAGGATAGAAGGGAGAAAAAGATTAGAGAATCAAGAGCCAAAAAAGATAAGTTAATCCCAGAGAAGGGTAATAAAATGGCTTGGAAAGCAGTTCAAGACTTGATTCAGTGCAAGGTATGCGATCTCTCTCTCTCTCTCTCTCTCTCTCTCTCTCTCTCTCTCTCTCTCTCTCTCTCTCTCTCTCTCTCTCTCTCTCTCTCTCTCTCTCTCTGGTGTTATAAATTAAGCCCACGCCAGCCAGCCAACAAAGTTAACTATTCACTATATGCTAACTGCAACAGGAAAACCTCATCTCATTTCTCTAACTCTCATTTCCTATCCTAATTTTAGCGATCGTATCATCTTTTCAATTTGTTTTTATGCTGTACTTTATTCTCTCACATGTAGCTATATAATGTGTTACTTTATATTACTAGTATAAAGTTTAACTTCATTTTGACCTTAATATAATATACAGTAATATACTGCATTATTGTTTATCTTTGTCATGGGGGCGTAATTTTAACCATTGTCATGAAAACCATTTTGAGTTATGTAATGCAGTATATACTCGGAACATTCATATTTGTACAACTTGTATATAAATTGAGGTTGTATTTTTAGATCTATATGAAACTAAACATTTCGCCCGCCTTGTTATTTAATTTAAATGTCAACTTTTTGTTTTCAATCTTGAAAAAAAAAGTCTCGTTTTTATTTCTTTATAAAACGATACAACTTTCAATCACTGGTTATATTTTTTATGATTGTTTGCTTATACTTTCAGTTAGATAATTGGTTGTGATATAATATGAAAAAAAAGGGGGTGGGGAAAAGCAATTGAGTCAATAAATAAATTTCTTCAAAAGTTCGTGATTGAGTCGTGTAAATTATTATTATTAGACTGTTTCTTGTAGCAAAACAATTGTGACGTGAGGAGAAATAATGGATATATTTTTTGTTCTTAAAAAAAATATATATACAAGTAATATCATAACCAAACGAAACAAATCACGACAGTTGAAAATAATAATAATCACTTCAGTGTATTTAAAAAAAAAAAGGATTTATATCTAAAACTTTAGCATGTAACAATAAAATAGTATAAAATATAGTTTGTATTTATCTGTCTTTTTATCTTTTTAGTTATATAACAATTTCACATAATAAAACGTAACAATTTTATAAATTTATAAAACTACACGAAGTTTATTTGAATCACGTACGTACAGGTGAAATTGTACTAATTTTAACAGTTTTACTGTACTATGTGCGTCTATATGTAAAATTACTTCTCTCTCTCTCTCTCTCTCTTTCACTTTTGTGTCTATGAAAGATATTGAAAATACATTAAATTTATAGTAGAGATTACATTTAGTTACAAAGGTAAAAAAAAAACTGCAGGCTAAAATCTAGTGTGATACAATAAAACTACTATATTATGACTACTACTATGTATACTGTGTATATATATTAAATTCCGATTAATCGAATATTTATATATTTACATATATAGGATACAATCGAATATTTTCATGATATCGTAACAATTGCTCCAACAATGTTTTGCATTTTTATAGGAGAAAGAGGAAGCAATACAAATGAAAAGAAAAAAGTATATACATAATCTACACATATAAATATACAGTAAAAATACAATAAGAAAAATATACTTAAAATGCCTTTTAGCAATTTATACAACAAAGTATAAAATATAAAGCTATAATATATTTTTCCTTTTTTTTATTTTTAGTATTCATATAAAGAGGAAAGAAGAAATAAAGAAGGAAAAAAAAAACTAGTACATATATTTTTATATTTTATTTTTTGCTAAAGATATTGGCTTGTTGGAAATAAAATTGTATTTGGATATCTTATTATTGGAGTTCAGTTTACACCTTAGCTTTACTATAGAGATGACAACTAAGATGTTTATGACATCTTGTCATAGACAGAGACCGCTGGAGTTTGCGGTAAAGACCCCCTGCTTACATCTCAGGAAGCTAAAGGAGGAAAGGGAGGAGGGTATTTGTAACATGAAAATTGTCTCAAATCTTTCAGAATAAAACTTTTATTATATAGAAATTTAAACTGATATTTATTTATTTTAAATTTTTATGATTTTAAAAAAGTTGACAATTGTAATTTATACATGTCAAAATATATATAATGTCAAAATATCATATAAAGATATAACTGTGTTTTTTTTTATAATAATATTTTTGTTTGATTTTCATTTTAAGTTATTAAGAATATTAAACTCCTGCGCTACAATTTTAATAAAATGCAATGATTTTATAAGTAGTTGATTTTATTTATTTATTTATTTATTTTTTTTTTAGTTTTCAAATCAGTAAATTTAATTTTTTTTTTATTGATGCACAATTATATATTCCAAACACAAAGTATGTAAATTATTTGAAAACATTTATTCAATTAAACATTTTTGTGTTACCAACCTAAAAAAGTTATATAATTGATATAAACAACATTATTTGGTCAACAATTGTATTAATTTCATTACTGGTAATAATTAAAGCCATAATTAACAGACCATAACATTTTTGGTGTGATGTTTTTAACCGCAGTATTATACAATACTCTATATTATACTGATATTTTATTTACATTAAATAAAGAGGTAGCAAGGTCTGAAAATAGAAACAAAGGTTTTAATCCTGCTGTATATATATATATATATATATATATATATATATATATATATATATATATACTAAAACTTACGGGTATGTTTTAAAGTTTTGTAAGACTTTTGTAACTTATGAATTTGTCCCTTCTTAAACAAACTACTTGGTACAAACTTATATAAAACATGGACAAAAAGTTAACTTCCCAGAAATACCTTTCCGTTGTATAAATTTATATTCAGTGAAGAAAAAAAAAAGAATATAAAGTAAGAATCTTTACTGTTTACTATAATGCATAAAAATAAACAAATTTATATGAGAGAATACATGCAATTGAATTTTGCTATGCGATGTCAAAATAGTTGTACTCTATTAATTTAATGAAGTACAATATTGCGTGATTAATAATCATAAAAGCTTTTAAAATGTGTAATTATAACTTAAGTCCAACTTAGCTCGCCTTACCTTACATTTTTTATGCATTTTTAAGGAATATTAAAAGATAAAGTTCTATGGTGTGAGATCACGTCTAGTGTATAGGCATTTTGCCTTTTTCTGATCACCTGTTGGGTAATTTACATGTTTGTTTTTTTATGTATAATATCTAAACCCAATAAAGAACTATTATTATTATTACTATTACAAGTTATTTTTTTAATAATAAATTGTCGCATTTTAAACAATCGAAATAGAAACATAATATACTTTTTTTAAGGCAGTGTTAGGCTGCAAAAAGTCTATCCCATACACTTAACCCCAAACAAATGTATTTTATACAGTATAATAATAAACAAATGGTATAAAGAACATGTATGAAAAAATATATATGAGCATTGAATAATATATATAAACAAGAATATTCCATAAAAATGATAAACAGTACAAATAATAAATCAAATATAAAAAGATTTCAAGAATTATGTACAAGAAAAGAAAATTCAGATAAAAAAATAAAAGTCGTTCAAATAGCAGAGAAAAAGAAAAAATATGCAGCAACAAGAGAATAATGTAATAATAATATTAAAAAAAAGGTGTAGAGGTCATATGTTATTAATTTTTGAGTAAAACAAACTAACTTTTTCAGATAAGAAGTTTTTAGAGCATGTCTGCTATTGTTTTGAACAAAATATTTTTAATTCTTTGCTCTATTCATTTATATTTCAGCAAACTTTAAATCAACAGGAATGTGTAAAAACATTTTTACATTAATAATATATTATGTATAATGTATAAACATTTTTTTTTTTTTTTTTTACATTTTAATAAATATAATAAAATTTTCATTAATAATTATAACCAAACACGTATGCCTAAAAAAAATAAAACGAAACGTGTAACTAAAAATTAATGATTAGTTGATGTTAAAAATAAATAAATAAAATAAAAAAATAATACATTGAATATAACACTTTTTTTTTATTTCTCTCACTCACAAAACTATTGTTATTTGTAAAATAACAATAAAGCATTATTAAAATAATAAATAACTTTTATTGTGACCAAAAATGGTATCTTTTAAAAATGCCCTCACGGTTGGCATGACAATGTATTGTTTTGTGAATGCTTTGGAAACAATTGACATGCATGTTGACAAAGAATTTGCGCCACTGTGAGTGTGTTTTACAACAAAATTAAAAATAGATATATCAGTAGTTTATATTATATATATATATATATATATATATATATATATATATATATATATATATATATATATATATAATATATATATATATATATATATATATATATATAATATATATATATATATATATATATATATATATATATATATATATATATATATATATATATATATATATATATATTGCTTTTTTATTATTTTTTGGAGTACTCCAATATTTTTTGTCGTTGTTTAAATCTGAAAAGCGAATAAATAATAAATAATTTTATAAAAGAGCTGACTCATAAATCAATAGCGCACAAAACAAATCACATTAAATCAAAATGATTTAATAAACATATTTTTTTCCCAAGCCCTTTTTTCTGTTTTTTGCTTTTTTTTAAATTTCATGAAAAAAAAAGCTTAATTATATACGTATATATAATATATATATAAAATTAGTAAAATATTGTTTTGCATTTTATTCAATTGCTGTTAATTCCGTATGGTTTTTAATTATTATAAATATTTTTTTGTGGTTTATGCTGAAATCGTTATGGTCGAAATTTAGTAAGGTAATGCTAGCATTTTAAACTTTCAGTATTCTTTATTGCATGGAATTTTTAAATTACAAAAATAAATGAGCTCATTTTCTAAATTAAAAAAAAATGACAACTATTGTTTTAATCAAATAATGATGTCAGCGCATAAAGAATCGATTCAAATCCAGATACCAACTGAAAATTTAGGTATGATAGCTTTAATTTTATTTTACATCCATTTTCAACAAAGTTATTCATGTTTTTAAATTATATCACAAAAGTATGGAATGTATCTGATTTCTTAGTAGGTATTAACTTAAAAGCTATAATTTTGAATATAAAATATTTTCCCATAAAAAATGTGATGGAATTATGAGAAATATTATGAAAAACCTAGATTTTGTAAAAGCAGTACTTAAATACAATCTGAAAATATATTACGATAAAACAGGCATTTTTCTAACAATTTGTCAAAGCGTAATTTCTTAAAATTTACCTACAAATTTAAGCCTTATAGCTACTGATTTATCACTATCATAAATTTAAATACATAAAAAAGAGAAAATATTGAATTTCGATAACTCTGCAAACAGCATGAAATTGCTGTAAAAAGGGAATGTTCCTCATTGTACATAAAAAGCTTACTAGTAATATAATAAAAACAAATAATGTTTGTTTTTTTATATTATTTTGTTGTCTACCAATATTATCTAGCTTTTTTTTTTTTTTTTTTTTTTGTAGCATTGGGTTGGGTTGAATTTGTTGTGATACCATTGATCATATACATGCAGCTAGCATTTTACTATTACAACGCTATAGTATATTTTTTGTTTCATTTCCGTACGTTGTTTACTGTTTTGTTGTAGACTATTAGAGAACACTGAAAAAAAAAAGTGTAGATATTTTAGTCTCACAATATCATAGTAAAGTAAAATTATCCAACGATTTATCTATGTGTAATATTATACAACTCGATGTGATGTTATTAATCCTACATTATTTTATTCCGTGAGTTTGAGTAAAAGTGATAAAGTATTCTTGATATTTATATTCCTATTTTTTACAGTTCATTAGCTTCAAAAAGTTTGACTTGAAATACAAATAATATTAAGGTTTATTAATAGATAACTCTACACATTGTGTTTAATAAATAAATAAAATTATATTTTTAAGATATAAGATGAAACAAAACATTTTTTTAAACTGAATTGGTTACATATGTATTATTTTAAGTTCTGAATTCGTAAATTTTAGTTTTCTCTGTGTATGCATAAAAAAGCAGTTTATATATATATATATATATATATATATATATATATATATATATATATATATATATATATATATATATATATATATATATATTATATGTGTGTGTTGTGTACACATGGAGTTTCCGTCAAATGTACTATATTGCTTTGAGACAATATCAAATAATAAAAGCCCTATGAAAGGGAAGCAAGAGAAAATAAGTGTGTGCTATTGCTGGAATATAGCCAGGCAGAAACTCGCATGGACGGCGACGTTTTCTTTATTATCTGTCGCATATCTTTTTCTTTTTTTTCTCTATTACTCTCTCTCTCTCTCTTCTCTCAGCTCGACTGGTGAAAACTAAACCCTTCTCTAAGCATACAATGCAGTTTCTTTTCTTTCACTCACTATTTTGCATGACGTATAAACAACAGAACATTTTAACCCTATCCAATAATTTATTAAACCATCTTGCATCCCCCAAAGATTTTTTTTTTTACTATATGTTATACAAAATACTACTATATTATACCCCTTATAGTGCACTTAATATACTACATAAGTGCTTCACTTGCCACTAACCCATTTTTTATAAAACTTTTTTTCTACTGCTCCTTCTTCTTTGTATTTAGTATTTCATCAGGGAATAGATTACCAGTATATTAGCTTATGCTAAAGATGGAATTGCATTTTTAATACGTTTCATTTTAAATAAAAGAAAAAGGTCACTTATAAAAATGATATTACGTTATTAAAATCAATGTACTGTAATAGAATAAAACGACAATACAGTAAAGTAAATAGTAAGGAAAAATGACTGAAGTTTTTATGCATTTTTTTTTGTATACGTGTATTTATTATTATATAGATTATATTAAAATAATTTATTTTTACTTAAAATAACGATAAATTTCTTGTAATTTTAGCAAATTAAATTTGATTATAAACTAAAAAGAGTCAAGTACTGGCAGACATATTCAAATACCAACCATTTAAAGTTTGCAAACATCTTGGAAATCATCTTTACAGAACTTTATGTTACTTAAATTAAAAATTAATTTGAACCTCAATTCTGCTAAAAATTACAAATATTCAGTGAATAATATAATTTTTCTTTGTACAAATATTATTTGAAGCCTTACTAGAATTTGATGACATTTATGTGTTTTTTGTGATAAAAAATTGTCCTGCTTAAATTGATATTGTACGAAGAAAAATATATCATTAAGTATAAAATTACAAGAAATAAATTCTTTTTAAGGCACGAAAAAAAACAAAAAACAAAAAAAAAAAACAAAAAAACAAAAAAAAAAACAAAAAAAAACATTGAGACGCGTAAATGTCTACAACATTACAAAAATGTCTGTGACTTCACGAAGTATGAGAATAAACAGTTCTTGGTTTTGTTATTTTTGATGAAACTTTATTATTATCGGAATACAACCTTCTTTAATATTGTGTGTGCGTCTAGTCTATGTAGCTATATACAAGGAAATCTTCTTAACCCATACACTAATATAGACTCTATATCTTTCTGTCTATGTTTTACTATTATTTTTATTTACATCATCGTGTTTCTATTATTATATTTTACAACCTTGTTAAATAAATTACATCAATTGTGCTTCGTATTTTTAGATCATAACTTTTTATTTTCATCATAATATTCTTGACTGTGTTAATTATTACGATATTCAGTAGTGGTTTTGCTATTTTTCTGTCTTCAGTAAAAAAAACATCTTTATATAATTTTTTTGCAAAGATGAGGTTTAGGTTTAACAACATGGGTATGCTTTCGTTAAATTCTCTCTATACAAAATGTCTTTTCATAAAATAAACGTAATGAAAATTAAATTGAGATAATAGATACATCAGTTTTCTTGTCGTTTACTTTTCATTTTGACAAGGAAAGCTACACTAAAATATTGATATTGAGCTTACAGTATTTTCTTCACGCTTTGAATGAAAATATATAATTAAGTGGTCACATGATTTATATAAGGAAATAATAAATAAATAAGTTTTATTAAGAGGCTAATTTTATATAATACCAAGTTCAAAAACCACATCTTATAAAATAAGTGGCTATTTACGTGTCTGAAAAAAAGAAGAAAAAAAGTTTTATTTTGCTATCAAGTGCGCGATATTGTAACTATTGCATAGTAAAATAAAATGCAACGTAAAGTGCAATTGTAAAAGTATACGGAAATGCAGTTACAAGTTTAACATTTAATGTTGTGTGACGAAAGTTGTTTTTAACTTTTATTATTGCAACTTATGTACGTAATGTTAAACTGTCGCGGTCACTGATTTTCTCTGGACGTTCATATATACTATAATGTAACTTGAGACAGGTATTTATATATTTAACGTATTATACAGGGTGTATACATATTCTTAGCTTCATATCATATATAATAATAGAAAATTGAAACATGATACTGACTATTTATATTAAATTACAAAGTAAATAATTTTTTTTTAATAAGCTTAGCATGAAAAGAGAAGCGTTTTATGAAAGTCAGATATAATATTTCTCAATATATTTTTACAAAAAAAAAAAAAAAAAAAAAAAAAACGCAGGATTTTATGTTATCAAAATAATCCCTCCACGTAATAATTCTATGAACATTTATAATTCCTTTTTACGTGAGAGGGAAACCCCATACTTATTACGTGAAAAAGAAAACCCATGTAAGGAATGAAAAGTAAGTAAAAGTACAACACTTTTCATTAACGTTATAGATTTTAGCTATTGTAAATAGTTTTACATATAAATCTATTTCATTGCTTCTCTACTTGTTCCTCAAAATAGTAAACAGTAACTTAATACAAATCAAAACAATTAATAGTAAGTACTCATTTAGTAACATTTTAAAGTATTACATTTTAAGCAATAAGTGTTTATTTCATGGTATAACTATAATATTGTATACATATTTAATTTTACTGCACACAATTAACCTGCATACACATAATATTTACATATTCTTGATTATATACATTCTATACTATACTACTTATAATTAAATGTACTGTACAAGTAATCAATGTAAAATGTATATTAGTACATTCTGTATATTTAGAATAATATAATAGTTTGGTATTACACTAGATATAATATACTAGTTCATGGTATAGCTTGAAACTAAGCCAGTTACTTTGTTTTCTATGTGGTATATACAGAGAGAGAGAGAGAGAGAGAGAGAGAGAGAGAGAGAGCAAAACTCTTAAATACCCCTCTATAACAATGATGCATGGAAAATCTCAAACTGAATTAACGACATTTACATACATATTTCCTCTGTGTATTATACTTGTTATAATACATATACGTCATACCCATATCTCAGATATTAATGTTATAATATTTAGAGTAGGTAGTAAAATGATATCCATATTCTAACATCTCCTAATCAAAAATTTCTTACTTATTATATATTTTTTTAATTAATTATAATATTGAGTAAACAAAAAATCTTTAAAAAGAAAAATAACTTGAAAGTTTATTTTAAGAAACCAAACAAATATATAAGGAGAATACTGTAATAATAAAAAATAAAGAAAAAAATAAAACTCTTTTGCATCCTCCCCTAAGTTAAAACTTTTTCCCAAGTACTTACCCTTTAATACTAGGAGTTTTATGCTTCCAATATTTTTAAAATTTACGCCTAAATCTTCTTAAAGTGCCCTCATGTGCTTGGAATAATAACAATAAAAATTTATTTCCCATCTTAACAGATAAACTTTTGCAACGCATGTGCGTTACATGAACGGAATATAACAGTTGCAACAGAAAGGAAAGAGAGTACATAAAATGCAAGTAAAAAAAAAAAAAAAAAAAAAAAAAACTAACAGGGAGGCAGAGAGTAGATTATTGCGGCCATATACTGTTTAAATAAAAGCAATTCCCTATGAGCATGTCGTTTTTTGACGGTGAATGTGAAACTTGCTTAAACTTCATATTTTCTTTATTCTCTAAGGAATTTTCGTATGTCCAAGTTCTCTATTTTTCTCATATTCTTATACCCTTCACACTGAAAAATACTAAAGCTACAAATGTTAAATGTATAAAACAGTAACGTGTTAGAAGAACAAAATAATGTGAATTATATATAAATAAAATGTTTTATACATTTACAGTGTATATCCATTTGTATCTTTGTATATAATATATAAAGTTTCTCTTTACTGGAACGTAATTTAAATTAATTCTTATATATACAGTATATTCTAAAATGTGTACACTATTTAAAGGTGCTGTATCCTAAAATATGCTTGCTTGTAATTTAGTCGTAGATTTCTCACCGTGTGTGTCTTCCTCTCACAATTTCTATTACATATTCTATGAGTGATAACACAAAAGCTAGACAACACAAGATATAAATATATTATTACGTTACTAAATTGGGTGTCAGTGTTTTATATAGCCTCATATATTCATAGCCCGCGGAGTTTTAAGAAGCACTTCTTCCTTTTGCTCTAAAGATGAAGAAGAAGAAGAAGAAAAGACAGAGAGTAAGAAAAAAAAAATCGAAGACTTGCTATTCATAGTGAGGTGTGTTTTTTATTAGTCTGCAAAATTCAAATTTTAATTAAAGCTTGACACTAAAATTTTAACACCTTTTCAACGAACAAACTGAAAACATTAAATTTTATATGTATAAATCTGACAAAATAAAATACTTTTTTTTTTTGCCCTTTTTTTTTTTATTTTTTTGCCCTTTTTTGCCCCCTTTTTTTTTACCTTATAAATATAACTTTGAATTTCATTAATTACTAGATGCATCTTTTAAATAACATTACGTATGAAAATATGACTAAAGAAACATATTTTAATTTATTTTAAATGTATAACATATAAAATGCCGTTGAACCAAAGAGAATACCCCGAAGTTTTTGTGTACCTCTCATAATAATTCATAAACATAACTATTCATAGTTGTTCTAAGATATTATTTTATATACACGATTCATAATGCAATCCAAAATTTATGTATTGTTTTCGTTACAAATCATTACTTAACTAGTTTAAAATCTTTTCGTATCACTTTTTTAATATTATTAATTAACGATGAGAATATTCATTGGCAATTTCATATTAGGCATCATTGTTTACTTCTTTTTGATATAAACTAATCATCCATTAATAAAATTATTATATTCTTAACTTCTCATTTTTTATTTCTTAAAACTTAAAGTAAGATTAATCTTTAGTAAAAAAAGTAAAAAGTAAAATGAAGCATTGTTTTTTTTTTTTTACATAAAAAAAAACTAGCGGAAGAAAAATCATGTAAGTAGTCACTTAAAATGATTAATATTTGATAATTAAGTAATCTGATCTTTAATTTTTATTATTAAATTACCATGGCAGGTTTTTATTATATGTTTGATAATTTATTACAAAGTCTAAGATTGCGACATGACTTTGATGAATGTAAAGAGTGTATATAAAAAAAAAGTGCTTGACATTTTTTCCCACTTTTTTTTTTAATCAAATATCGCGGTGGCTATCTTACTTGACTTTATATTTTTACCGCAAGATGTAATACGTTACATTTCGGTACGTAAGTACTAGTAGGCCGTCTTTGCTGCTTAACGTTACTTTTATTACCCGCAGTCTCGATCATTATGTGGCATTTCTCTCTCTCTCTCTCTCTCTCTCTCTCTCTCTCTCTCTCTCTCTCTCTCTCTCTCTCTCTCTCTCTCTCCCTCTTTCTCTCTTCACAGATAAGTAAGGCACCAGCTATATAATATACGTACACATACATATATACACAGAAGACTGAAAACTAATCTTAAAGTAAAAGACACGATGTTTTATTACTACATTTTCTGCTTCAAACTGAATGTCAATGTAGCTTAAAATTTTTCTAAAGAAGGAGGAGATTTTTATATATATATATACGTATATATTTCCCCAACAAAATTTTAATTAACTGAATTCCTAACATTTAAATTCCTTTTATTATTATTATTTATTTTTTATAAAGAAATTTTTAATTTATATAATATATAATACAAAGTATATAAAAATAAACTTTTTGTATATTAAAAATTGGAAATTCATTTGCTCTTTATAAAACTTCTTCTTCTTTTTTTATTAATTGCATGACAGGTTGGTATAAGAATCTTAAAATACACGCTAAGCTGTTTAAAGCTAAATTGCCACAGAAATACAAGTCCATGGTAGAGATATAATATCTTATTATAAAATGTAATGATAATCATAATAAAATGACATCACATTTTTTATTTGTGTATGTGTTTATAATATAACAATGCCAACGAGTATATTTGACAGAAAATAAACATTTATCTTTAGGCCACGTTGAGGTTATGTTCTATTATTTTGGTTGCATTTAGAAATCTAACAGCCTACGAGCCATATTAAATATAAATAGTAACCCTAAAGTTTTTCAGGAATTCATATTTGGTTTTAAATCATAAAAGTTACGACAACGTATTAAATAAAAATTAGTGGTATGAATAAAGTTAATGAATAATATTAATACTGTATCATAAAAATTTATGTATGTATTTTACTATGTAATCATTATAAACTTATGGTTGTCAATAATGTATTGATAATTTTTTAAATTGCTTATTTAAATAAGTAATCAAAATTATAAATTTCTCAATAATATTAGAATTATATATCATTAATATGCAAATAATAATATCATTAAGTATATGAAATGTTAATTCATTTAATTATGATTATGCTGCAGTAGCAGTAGTAGGGTAAAGTGGAGGGCTAGTAATTAGGAAGCAGATCATTTTACACGCTAATTGAGTGACCAGGTTATAGTTCCACTTGACATCGTATAGTGGCGCTACATGTTTAACAGGACAATATTATACTGCTATTCAATTACAAAACTTTTTATGTTATATAATACTCAAATGTATAGCATACCTTACTATCTAGTTTTGCAAAAGTGTAAAATTTGTCATTGTAAAAATATTCTTTTTTTTTCCTCTCTCGCTCTTTCTAAACTACTAATTTGGACCCTACTTGTAATAGAGAACTTTAATAGAGAAGTGACATTCCCATGTTTTAGGCAAACCCGCATACTCGTAACAGTAAGCCTAAATCACTTTATTTTGAGGCACCAATAGCAACCTAGAACAGATCATTCTGAGGCACCAATCAGAGAGCACGTAAGCACACTTTTGGCGCCTTCACTCTGTCGCGCGCTCTGATTAGTGCCTCAGAATGGGCTGCTATTGGTGTCTTGAAATAAAGTGAAGTAGTTTTACTTTTTTGTGTATGCAGGTCTGCCTAAAATATGGGGATGTCTCTTCTTTGTTCAAGTTCTCTAATTTTTAATAATAAAAATATTTTATGCAATTATTGTCTCATTTATGCTCCAAAGAAAGTTTAAGTAGCATAGTTAAAGTAATAGAGTTCTTTATTAGGTACGAAAAGAGTATAATTATTATTATTAACACATTAAAAAAAAAGAGACGAAAAAAGACAAAATACTTTGTGACTACTTATATGATTATATAATATATGTAGTATAAGTATTATACTACAAACAAAATATGATTATCATTATTATAACTTTATAAGTAACCAAGTAGTGTTTACTGTGAAAATAAAAATTATAATTAGAAGTAAATAACAATAATGATAAAAAAAACTTGTATATTATTATTTTAATAAAATTCATTTAAAAAAACCCTTCTATAAATTTAAAACATTCAAGTAGTTTGCCATTGTAAGTATCCTAAATTATTTAATAATTTTAAATCATCTAAATGAAGTGAAAGTTAAATTTTCAATGAAAAAAAAAAGTTTAAGTTTTCCTACTCTTGTGTAAACAAACAGTAAAGTTTACAAGAAGCTAAGAGTGATACTTGAAGCCCAAGTGGAATAAAAATAATGTAAACAACTCAAAATTATCCCGTCAGATATGAAATTTTGCAAGTAAATATTGAAGCAAAAAAGAAAAAAAAAATGTTTAGTTTAGACAAAAAGTAAGCTAAAACGTTTTACTTTGATATAAACATAAAAATTGAAAGTAAAATAAAGTTTGAAATTCTTTTGCTTACACACATGTACAAACTAAATAATGTTATTGTCTGTATGTATGAGTAAAAATTAAATTTAAAATTTAATATTATTATTATTTTTGAGAATTTTGATGAAGTTGGGGGAAAAAATAGAAGAAAAAAAGGCAATATTATAATATCATTTTTGAATACATCTCTCTCTCTCTCTCTCTCTCTCTCTCTCTCTCTCTCTCTCTCTCTCTCTCTCTCTCTCTCTCTCTCTCTCTCTCTCTCTCTCTTTAAGCCAGCAAATTATTTTTTGACTGAAATACGATATTACTATAATATGATAGCTATAGCAAATGAAAGCAGTATATAAACATAAATATTGTTGTAAAATAATTTAAAGATAATAACAGTTCATTAGAGTTTATATGGTATTCAGCGTAATATTTATTAAAAGCCAAAACCTTATTGATATTAAAATATTGAGAAATTTTATAAAACAATGCGTTCTTATATATATAGATCCTTTTATCTTTCTTTAATTTAGTTTTTTTTTAAAGTAACTAATACAATTTTATAAAAAATATTTAAAAGTTTTTAAATTTAAATTTACTTATATTTTTTTTATGATTTAAAGCAGAAATGCATTACAAAAATTTGATAAATGATGAAAAAAAAAAAAAAAAATCTTCACCATCTAAGTTTATTGGTATTGCAGTAAAATAAAAGTATTAAGTTTTATTGATGGTGCGTGATGATAACAACTCAATAAAGACTTGGTGATTCGCACTATCGCTCTGTTTGTTTGTAAAAAAGCAATAGATGACATGATTATTAACTCTCACTACAACATTAAACTTTATATATATATGATATTGATGTGATATATATTCCTTACACGTTTACATTTTTATTCATATACATATCATAACATTTTGATTTTTTTTTTTTTTTTAAATATTTTCTCTATTAAATATAAAAATACGTTTGAAGTTGTTGCACTTCACTTATTATACATAACATTGCTTTGACATATGCTGATATTATTTATTTACATATTGAATATCATATCAATAAATATTATTCTATATAGTATGTTTGTTTTTTTACTGTATATTAATCTGCCCCTAAGACTTTATATTTTATTTCTATATATATTAACATTGCAAATAAATTCAGAATACTTTTATATATAATATTTTTTTCTTGTTTGTGTTTATTTTATTTTTTTTAAATAAATACATATTTAATTTTCTCTTGTATTAGTTTTAACAGTACTTTAACATATTATTCTTTATTGAATTCGTTATTTCATTTTTAAGTTGTATATAGCTATAGTTCAACTTCTGTAGGCATGTAGAAAAAAAGTTTTATATATATATTATATATATATATGAATTTAGATTTAATAGAGCAAATATTATATTCATTAAAGGTATATTTTTGCTTTTAATTACTTAAACATTTTTACAACAATAACAAAATTACAATCCTATAGAAATAACAGAAATTAGTGACTCCTGAAGTCCTGTTTAGATAACAGAAATAACAGTACATAGATAAATCTCGCTACTAAAAACGGAAACAGTTGGTCGGCCACTTGGCTTATTTTTTGTATATGTATAAGATAGGAGCAGCTACATTGGTTCAGGCAACGTAAAGTGGTTGAGTTGAAGGTATTATCGGGGTATACTCTATCTAATTATAAACATATAATCTTAGTGACTCCTAATGTTCAATGGTACTATTTTTTTTTAATGTATTGTAAAATAATTGTGATGTTTATTATGTTTACAACTTGTATATTTAATACAAATTTATTCAGTTTAATTTTTGTACTAACATTTTTAATGAGGAAAGCCATAGCAAAATGTATATGGTATGTTTGTTTTAATTCAGACTTTACATTATACGTAAATATTAATATTTTGTCCCGGAGTTATAGCAAAAACTCTTCGTTTTTTTTAAAATTTAAATCGTTAATAATTATAATATGGAGATTAAAAAAAAAATACTTCAAAAGTTCTACTTATTGTTCATATATATATATATTGAAAAAAAATATTGTTAATTAGCATCCTCTTTGATCCGTTCTCCTCCTCCTCTTTCTCTTTTGCTTTCAGTTTGATTTAAAAAGTTTGCTTGGCTAATTAAGTTCTCCGCTGTTGGCAAGAACGATCGTTTTCACAAATTAATACAAAAACTTTATCTTAATTGAATGATTAGCTGAATATTGAGGAACTTAATACCTGACCTAGCATAGAAAATATATTATATATATAAAGAAAAAAAAATTAAAAAAGTTAAACGCAAATCCTTGCTTGTTTATAATTAATGTACACAGCAGCTATAGGTTCCAAGAAATAATTATGTATAATATTTTAATAATACGCTAAAATTAAAGACTTAAGCAAGGGATATATTAGTCAAGCAATGCATCACATTACGGAGCAGATTACGGTGTTCTTTCCAATCAATTGAAAGTTGAAAATGAAGAAGTAATGGGATATTAACTAGTTTTATTTAATCAATTAAAACAAACACAATTGTTATTATTTTTTTGATAACAGGTGTAAAAGATTACTTTTTGGAAAAATAAAGAAGTAAAGGAAAAAAACAAAAGTTATGCACATTTTTAATAAGTATACATATACTATGCAAAATATTCAATTAAGAGCTCATACTAATAAGTGTTTACATAATTTTACTTTAAATTGTAATTGTGAGTTTGTAGAACAAGTAAATAATTATAATTACTTAGGAGCTATTATTGATCAAACATTTGATTGGGATTTGCATATTATGCAACTGTTAAATAAATTGAGATCTGCAATTTTTAAATTAAAAACAGTAAGATCATATGTGAATGAACAGACGATGAGACAATTATATTTTTCTTTTGTACATCCACATATATTATACGGTTTATTATCTTATGGTTGTACTAAATCAGGTAAATTATGGGAATTGAAAAAAATGCAAATAAGAATATTAAAAATTTTAAAAAAAGGAAATAAGCTAAAAAGTGATCTTGAATATTTTAAGTACTTTAAGATATTGCCAATAGAAGAAATGTTTAAATGTTCTTTTATTTGTGAAAATTATTTTGAAAATTCTCATGGTATACCGAGAACTCATATTTATAGTACCAGAACAGCAGTGACCAATCCTTTATTTGTACCAAGAATTGTAAATAGATTCACTGAAAGGACAAAAAAATTTTTACTTCCTAAATTATGGAATCAAATTCCATCAGAATTAAAAAGTTTTGCAAATAAAAATGAAACGAAATTTAATATGAAAAAATTCTTTCTTGATAATTTATAAAATGTTGAACAATTTTTTGCTGTTTGTATTGATTAATGATGATTAATTTTTGCTTCTTGTATTATAAAAATACTTCTCTTAAATGAAAAAAAAAAAAAAAAAAAAAAAAAAAAAAAATGTTTTTGTGTAAATACGTACTTTATTTGCTTTTGAAATATATATAATAAAAAATATGTATATGTAGTAATATAATATAATAAGACATGATTGTGTAACAATAAATGAACCAACCGATAAGGCTATGCCTTGGTTGGACTTTGTATATTTGTGTGTTTGAAATAATAAAAAAAAAAAAAAAAAAAAAAAAAGTGCATTCTGAGGTTTTTAAGTTTAAAAACTCAATAAAAGTAAAAATATATAAACAAAAATCAAATTTCGCTAAAGAAAAAAATCGTGCTAGACCATAGTATGCTTTAGCTCAACCAGAATCTTAAGCTTTTTACAAGTCGACTCCTGAGGACGTATCAAATTCGTAAAGACATTTTTGTCATCATCCGAGTATTTTTTTTTTATTTACATTTGCTTCCTCATTCCGCAACTCACATTTCACAAAAGAAGAAATTCTTTTTGTTTTAAAAAAAACTCAAGGACTAAATTTTCCATCTTACGTTTTTTTTTTTTTTTTTTTTTAATTAAAACTCGTGTGTGAGCTGGAGGCATAACTCTTATTTTTCTTCTTTTTTACCTTTGTTTTTCTTGAAATAATTTCTATTTTTAGATAATTTTGATTCACAGTGTAAGATATTCATGTTTAAAAAAAGTGCTAGAGAGGTAAAGAAATATCAGATGACAGCTTAATTTAAAACATAATCAGAAAATGCTTTTAAATGTTATTGTTGAATAATTCCTACTTCTTATTATTAAGGCATGATTTAATTTTATATTAATAGTATAATTTATAATAATAATTTAACTACACTTTTTAGTTTTCATTGTAAATTTATTACCTTATATTTAGTCTTATTTATATGAACAAATAATAATATTATTTTAGTTAAATTGTGAAATGTTACAAAAAAAAAAAAAAAAAAAAAAGTGGTCCATGTTAATATAATTCAGTAAATATGAACCTTTATAGTAAACTTAAAATAAAATGGGATGAAAAATAGTAATCTATACCTATATTAAATAAACAAAATTCCAACAACACACTAATATGGATTAGCAAGAAAAACACTCATTTTTATCTCGCGTATAATTAAATATGACGTTGTGCTACAAATAAACGCAAATAACAATACATTTGTTAGTAAAAAAAAAAAAAGAAAAAAAAAGTTTTCTAATTCACTGATGTAACAATAAAATAAAATTTTTCCTCTGTGTGAAGTTAGATAAAGAAAAACAAAGTAAAAATATAATAAATATTATTTTTTTTAAACAAAAATCGAAAATGTAATAAAAATTAATGCCACATAAAAGAAGCGAGTGTATCATTCATCAGATGAAAATTAATTTTGTCATTCTCTCCCTCTCTATATCTCTCTCTATGTCTCTCTTTTGTTTACACTTTTACAAACAAAAAATATAATGTAATCCACCAAAAAATATCAGCTTTTAGCTTCAACAGCTTAATTTTATATATTATATTAAAATAATATTATATTAAAAATATTTATTTTAACAAGGCGAGAATTTTTAATGAATCATTTTTTAAAGTTAATTATTTATGTGAAAAGATGATGGAGATGGGGGGAAAAAACTTTCTTTTAGTGAGCACCAAGATTATTTCTCAACTTGAATTTGTATTTTACTGTATTCTTCCATTCTTCATATTATATATATATATATATATATATATATATATATATATATATATATATATATATATATATATATATATATATATATATATATATATATATATATATATATATATATATATATATATAAAAGAATGATAAAAAAAGCAACAAAAATAATAAATCAATACAATATACACTTTGGTCTTCTAAAAATAATTTTTCAACTAAAATAAAAACGTTCAATTTTCAACAGTGTGTGATAAGTCACGTTTCACGGAACTTGAAGTTCATTTGATAAAAACCACGCACTCGCATATGTCTAAATATTTTTCATAGTGTCTTTATTGTTGTTTCATCATTTTCACGCTGTCAAAATGTTTTCATATAAATTTTTTTTATTATTATTATTTTTTATTCAAAATAAATAAATCTCTGTCCATATTTTTCTTCATATACATTTTTTTTTTCGCACAAACATAAAAATGTTTTTATGAAACTTAATGGACTTGGGAAAATATATTTATTTATTTTTATTTTGTAATATTTGAAAATTTTCATTATGTTTTTATTTCAAGGATAATAAATCATTTCAAACATTTACAGCATCTAAAGGAATCATTGTTATTATTAATCTGAAGTTTGGTAATTGAGTATTTATTTTTGTTAGAAATTGGTTCTTTATACAAGGTCTTATATAATAAAAAAAAGGGCATTTGCAAAGCCAATATAAATAAGTTTCTGTCGTGTAAACTATATTTTATATGCAAAAATAAATTATTAGAAAAAAGTGTATATTTTATATTAAAATCGTGCAAAAAGTTAAAGAAAGGTTAGGTCAAAAATTGACCTTTTTTTCCCATCAGGTTACAAAGAATTGTTGATTTTTTCCTTTACTTTAAGCTATAGGAGATAAGTTGCTTCTTTACAACCATAGGTTTTGCAAATTGCCAATTAAATCTATTGTGCATGTAGGTTTAGATATTAGTAATAATAAGAAAAGAAAGCAGTTTTTTTTTAAATAATAAAATGTATACTAAGGTTTTGCTTTTTTTGAGCATAGCACAAAATTATTTGCAAAATTAAAATTTATATAAGCTGTGAATAAAGAACCAAAAAACATGCTCTCTCGCTAACAAGCAATTAGCAACAGTTCAACTATGTAACTGAAAGTAACGCTTTATGATTCATATTTAAATTGCTTACGTTATTTCATCTTGTTTATATATAATTATTTATAATTTTGCCGATAAAATTTGTTAATTTACTCATTGGTCTTTTAACAGAAAATAAAAAGAACCAATATTAAATTGTTATATATATAGAAAAATATATTACAGTTTAGTTAAAAAAAAAATACAAGTAACATTTCATCAGCAAGTTATTATATATTATATATATATAACAAAAATAAAATGCTTCGTCATTTAAAGTGAGGAAATAAATGTTGAAATATTGTTGCTTAGTTGGCTTGAATCGAACGTGGGGAGACTCTTGAAAAAAACAAAAACATGAACAATGAATTCCAATTAAAACTTTTAGATTTTGATAGGAAAAAATTTTGTGATTCCCTGGAGAGGAAAAAAAACTGATAAATGAACGCGGAAAAAAGTATAACTTGCGTTTTATTAACTCATGTGAGAATCCCCCCCCCCCCCAAAAAAAAAAAAGTTATCTCTTTCAAAAAAAAAAAAAAAAAAAAAAAAAATGGAGAAAACATAATAATT
The DNA here is from genome assembly GCA_949318235.1 of Ecdyonurus torrentis. Classification (NCBI taxonomy): domain Eukaryota; kingdom Metazoa; phylum Arthropoda; class Insecta; order Ephemeroptera; family Heptageniidae; genus Ecdyonurus; species Ecdyonurus torrentis. The sequence continues at coordinate 21,748,040 of OX439131.1, forward strand.
TTTTACATTTACATACTCCAGTCTTTCTTTGCTTAGATTGTTCAAATTAATGTTATGATTTGTTCTGTTATAGAAGAAAAAAATGTTTACAAGTTCAAACCTATCCACATATAAAATTTTTATATGAATAACTGCGATAGTTTATTATGTAACTGAAAAATTGCTTTCAGTGTTTTTTATTAATAAAAAAAATACATCAAAAAATGAATGTTGATTTTTAATATATTCATTCTGTATTTTTAATTAAAAATAAAATAAACAGTTTAATAGCTAGTTAGTCTCTGAACTGCACTGACTGCTATATAATACTTTAATGTTGCTGGTTTTGTCAATAAAGACTCGTCAAGAACTGATACAGTTGTAAATATATGAAAACTTATTTAAAAACTATATACTACTAATTACTGTACACGTTGTATCTCATTTTATTGTTTAAACATATACTTTGTTTAAATTTATATATAATTTAACTTTAATGTACTTATAAATGTTTGTGCATAACATATTGTTTAATTTTCCATTCTTCTTGTCATTTTTCTCTTAATAATATTTAGAGGTAAAATACACACATGCACCAAAACACGTGTTAATTTATAAATTACAATTATTTTGTGTGTTTATTATATATATATTATAATTAATGTATGAAAGCTATTTTATGTTTTGATTATCTACTTGAAAGGTAGACATACGTTAGTCATATACAGCAAAGCAATGGAGCTTATCGGTTTAGAGCGCGGGGTGACGGTTTAGAGCGAAGTGTCCCCTATAATTTAACATTACGCTTATGAGGAAAAGCACGTTTTTGTTTTTTGCGATTTTTAAGAAAACTACTCGACTGATTTTGGAGAAATTTAAATGAGAAATACTAGACATACTTTTACGTATTTTAAGCCATAGAATTTTTTTAACAATTTTTTTTAAACCGATAACCTCCATTAGTTGTAATGAAAATAAATTAATAATAATATTTATGCAAGAAAATTTATAAGTATAGTAACAGGCTGTATGACTTTATTGCCATATTATAATTAATTGAAGTGTAAATATTGTGACGTTATTCCACCCTTGAGGAATATGATTGAGATAAACATGATCGCAAATGTCAAGAGATGCTCCACCTCCACACTCTCAACCGCAAATGTTATGCTCTCCATATTGTTGTTCAGAATTATTCACAGAGAATGAAATGTAGCTTTCATTATTATCCTTTTATAATGGGTGGTATACGTGGTCATCAAATTGACAGTAGGAATGTTATATTCTAGTATACGAAGCAAGTTCATACATTAATATAGTTTTATTATTATTTTTATCTATGCGATACGTCTAGCTATCAAATTTATATACTAAACTGACAGGAACCACAATTTAATGTTTAAAATGCTTAAGCCTATAAGTCAAAATTCATATTTTTATATTTTTTTAATTCTTAGTATTAATAATGATAACAATCATTAAAAAAAAAAAAAAAAAATCAACTTCCTTATTCTTCAGAGAATTTCACGATATGAATAATATCAAAGTACTTTTTTATTGCCTGCAGAGAAAATTGACAAAACAGCATGATTCAATATAAAAGTAAGTTTGAGAAATATCCAGTTTTTGAGGTGATGACACAAGTCTAAAGCAAATTAGTGCCAAGTATACGCGAGTCTCAATTGCTCTGCTACGTGTCAAAACTACGTAATCTTTTGACTAAAGAAGAAAAAAAGTGTCTCTAAATATATATATATATATATATATATATATATATATATATATATATATATATATATATATATATATATATATATATTGCGTATTGCGACCAGCAGACGAGAAAAACGTCTCGGGAGACGCACTGAGAGAGAGAGAGAGAGAGAGAAGAATTTTTATAAGACAAACTGATGTGACACTTGAAGTTTTGATGCATGCAAATGTTTCAGAGAAGAAGAGTGGGTGTGGCATTGCAAGAATCAGGCAGGTGAAACGGTGCGTTAACTTTCAGTATATAGCTAACTAGTCCCTGTGCGGCGCTCGCGAGTGAGAGAGAGAGAACAAGTGAGGTGTATGCCTTCAGAATATCAAGTAGTCCGCCTAGGATTGAGCAGTGTGTAATGAATATCTACCTCCCACATGATACCAAAGATAAATTAAATTATCTTTATCATTCATTAGCACCCTTATACTTTAAACTTTATATTGCACTTGTGAGACATCAAGATAGCAAAAATATAATTTCTTATGAGTGTACCTTATGATCTAACCATTTTTATTTCAATTAACTGTTATCTTAAAAATAGTATTTTTTTTTTTTATAATGTGGAGATTATTTTTAAGCACATCTTTCTCTTATAATTAAATATTGAACATAGAATTATTCATAATTATGTGATTTAAGACGGTATATTTTTTGTGGGGTGGAAGCCAGGAGCTTGTTAAATTTAAAAGTTTATCTAGTATTTTTTTAAGATGTTATATAATGAGAAAAATGTTATGTACTACAGTTCATTAACAAGTTCAGAGTCATGAATTTTCTATAATGATTGTACTTAAATAGTATAGGAAAAAATTCCAGACGTAGGTACGAAAAAAAAAACAAACAAATGCTACCAGACAGTATGAACTTGACTAATTTAAAATGTTGAGCTTTTGTTTCTTTTGAGATTTAATAAAAAGGTAAACCATATACTGCGGTGTTTCCACTTGTATAAAATGTCTTTTTGCCTTTATATAAGCTAAACGCATGACCAGTAAAACCTGCAAGGTTGAACCAATGGTTTGACTGGTCAGGTCATCTACCGTAGCACTGGTTTTCTCTTCTAATAAATTCAAATAGATAAAACAAAAAACTAAGATGAAAAATTATTAAGGTTTCATGTTTCAATTCTATAAGAACACATTCTTGTTGAATTAGATAACATCGTTAAAATTTTTTGTTTGTTTGTTTTTAATTTACCATAAAAAAATGTTATTATTTAATAAATTATCATATTAAAAATAAACACACACATTAAGGAAGACATTCCAATTAGTACATATATAATTAAACATGAAAGTTTATATAGTTATAATTTAAGAAAATTACAAACAAATTTTTGATCCCCTAATTGACGATGTTAAAGCAGATTTTCTTAGTATGAAAGTAGCAAAAAGTTTTGTGTGTTTCTGCGACATAAAATTGTGTAACGAAGTTTTGTGTAGTAAATGTTTGTCGTACTCACAGCCGCAAGATAACATCACCCGCGGGGGAGAAAGAGGGTGGAGGGGGGCACATGCAAATTACAGCCAATTTTAATGCCACCAAGAGAGCGCCGCACTCCTCTCTGCCGCGAGAAAGAGAGAGAGAGAGAGAGAAGAAAGCAGAGAAAATTGGTGATAAATCACCACAGCTTACAAAATCATTTTTAAAAATGTTTTTCCTACTTTATTCAAACACCGAAAAAAATGCAAACTGCGATAGCAACAACCTAGCCATGCATACTAAAACAGCAATTCAGTACCCTCTTCTATTTTAAAACTCATCTAGTCTAAATCTGACTAAAAAATACATTACTGATAATTTTAAATGTTTCAAAAATAAAATAAAATAAAGAATTTAGGGTGCACAAAAATGGAAAGATATAAATCGAGGGAAACACAAGAGAGAGTTACTTTCTACCAGATGCTTTTTTACAGTGTAATATTGCAGTAATTTTATAATGATAACGTTGTAAAAAAATAATAATTATACTTTAATTAATGAATGTAGATAAAATTAATAGTGAAGCAAGTTTTTAATTATATCAAAAAATTATTCTGAGTCAATTTACATAATTTTATAATATTAAATTTTAAAAATTTACATTTTCTTTCCTTGTTTTTCTTCTCTTTTTTTGTATATATTTAAGTTTAAAAAAATATAATTTAACAAAATTTTTACTTAATTTAATTTTGTAATTTGTGTTGAACAGAAATGTTTAGTTAAATTGTCTAGTTTTAGAGAAAACCGTGATTAACGAAAATACTTTTCAAACTCCCATTTCAAACAAATAGTGTGGAAATAGTTGTGACATTAATACATTTTCGCAAACTTGACCAAAACTTAATTTGAAAATAAACTTAAGAAATGAAGCCAGAAATTTTTGCTGTGGGAAAAAAAAAAAAAAAAAAAAAAAAAAAAAACTTTATTTTGTTAGATATATAGATATAAATTTTTACTCGATTTTGTACCAAAAAATAAATTCCTTTGTAATAGATTAATCATGGCAATGTATACTATACGAATTTTAGTTTAAATATAAATATATATATAGTATAGTAATAAAATTACACACCATAATAGTGAGGAGTTGGTTTCATTTTACCAATATCTATTCTAATTCCAAGAAATTTTTATAATTTGTATACCTATAAATACACTTACAGTAAGTTTATTATTATTTTATTTTAGTCTTTTATTAGCTATTTTTTATTACGTAAAAATACTTGTAACTTTCAAACTATTATTTAGATACGATTGAAAGAAAAAGGAATAAATATTAATTATTCACTACTGTTTCTTGCAAATAGATCACGTAATCGTGATCACGCAAAGTCGTTTTGATTTGTCTCTGAAAAACAACTCAACAATCGCTTTGATCCCACGCGCAATCATTTACCTCCCTGTCAACAACTCCGGGGAAAAACGAGCCTGATTTCGTGATAGTGAAATAAAATACAAAGCAATTTTTTCCTCCTTCATTCATTATTTACTTTTTTTTCTCTCTCTTGTTTTTCAAAAGTGATCTATAATCCCGTGTTTTGTTATATGGAAAAAAAAAAAAAAAAAAAAAGATTGAGGTAATGTTTTTATAACATTTATAATTTTAACGTTAAAACCAGTTAACATTACTAGCATAAAAACTACTTTCAATTACTATCATATTATTTAATTTAAGTTTGCATAAACATTACAAAATTGATAGTTGTCAACTTGTTAGATTGACACTTCTATTATTTCATTTTGTTTAATACACCGTGAGTATATAGGTATAGAAAATTAATATTTAAAATGAATACAAAAATATTAAAAATTTCTATTGAAATATTCATTACATTACTTAACCATTCGAAAAGTGTTCAATAATAATTCTATAACTTATTGATCCCCACTCTCCATTATTTTTTTCCCCATCAACTAAAGAGCTTGATTTCACCCTCGTGTTTTCCACTCTTTTTGTTTTATTTTGCTGCAGGGATGACACAGAGTATTGGAAATAAAAATAAATTTCAAACATCATTCTATTTTGAGAGTAAACAATTTAACGTGCTCGACCACGCGAAATGGACCCACAACAGCAGCAGCAGCAGCAGTAACAACCTCCCAACTTTTGCATAATTTATCTAGTAATGATTGTACACTAATTGCTTGACACGAACGCATTAAAATATAACACTCCTATAATGAAACATTGTCAACTAATTAAAAAAAATATATTTTTTTTTTCATAACTTCTCATTCATTTTTTTTAAGGAGTTTTGAATAAATACACAAAAAAATATATATATATTATTAGCGACGAAGTTACTAATACAAAATTTTAGGTGTGGGAACTTTCAAATTCAAGAGTGATGAAAATAAGCATGCTTATAAATGTCCCACAATATTTTAAACAACTGTAAATTTACTATATTTTCATAGTTTTATACACGGATAGATTAGATAACGTAATGTATGCTGTATTTATGTCATTATAGCATAAATTTTACTAAATTAGAACATTATAAACTGTACAACTTAATATTTATGCTTTGTAACATAGTTATTATGAATTAAAACATAGATTTTGTTGTAGAGAACAAATTGAGCTGCAGATGAACTAGCATAAATATTTTTGTCCATGTATAGTATTATAATTTTAATATTACCAATAGACTTAAACCCTGTATTTTTCTTCTTTTTTGAGTTCATGATCTTATTTTTAGTTCAATTTCTATAGATGCATTGTGTGTGAGTTCAATTGAGAAACTGGGTGAACTTTCTTTAGTTTGCAAAGAGTACAAAAGAGCGTATACTGAAATATTTTAGCTTTTATACATTGTCCTAATTATTTCATTATATAAAAATGAATTTTTCATTAGTATAATTTTTTTCTTTCATTCTTAACGTTGCTAAAGTTGATTTTAAAAACTAGTTCAATATTGTCATTGTTAAGTGTAATTAGCACTGCAGCATAAAATTAGGTCAAAATCATGTTATGTCATATATAAAAACTTTGCTTTTTAATGTGCACGCGTAGTTGACACCTAATGCAATTTTGTATGACATAAAATTGTCAACATAATTTTATTATATCACAGTGTGCACTAGGCTTTACATTTTTGCCTCAGCACTATAGACATAAAACGCCTTGTTACATTATTTTATGTAATTACATATATAAGGAGAAAAAAAATTACATGATTATATTTATAAAGATTAAATGAATCATATTATACAGAAGAACACAAAGAAATTTTTGCATTTATACTCTCACAAACAAAATATCTCCGTGTTACGTATTTCTCTACACTTACAGTTTCATTTTGTATTTTATCAAAGACATTTTTGTCACATTCTTGTACAAATATTTCCAACTTGAAGAAATGAATTTGAGTGTAAATATTTTCATTATCATACATAAAAGAATCACTTTTCTGTTCTTTATGAAATGCTTTAAAAGCATAGATGTGTAAAAAGTATAAGAGTAATAATTATTTACTTTATTTTATCCAATGATTGCGCTTTTAATTTATTTTCAAATAAAATAGAATACAAATAAAGTGGAAAGTATTTTATGTATCAATTACAGTCATTTTTTACTGTTGTCTTCTTTTACTTGTACTGCAAATGCAACCTTATCAAAAGAGGTCAAAACAACATTGATGTAATATTTATACTCTAGGGACTGTTATCAAACACCTTTTTACCCAGCCATAAAATAAATTGTAACCTCTTTATTTATCAATAAAATTCTATTGAACGCAAAACATATTGAATTCTAATTCTATAGCTACGACTTAAATATATATAATAAAAAAAAGGATAGTCTTTTTCGTGATTGGCTGTTTGTTCTTTCTCTACGATGCGTGATTGGTCTAGACTTTGTGTAGCGTCTTTTTAATTAAGAGATGAGATAAACAGGCTGCTCTTTTGGTATAATAACTATGAAAGTTAATTGCCTAAGCTGGGATTATCCAAGCCGTCTTAGATATACATGCTTCATGACTGGAATTTTATTATGGGAAAAAAAAAAAAAAAAACTTTCTTAAAGTGGGGAACAAAGGGAAAATGAAATGGTAAAAATTAAAAAAGAAAAACGTACAAGGATCGAGAATTTCACATTAAGTCAAATGAAGGGGATTTTGTTAGGACATTATTTAAATAACTTTGTCCTCTCTCTCTCTCTCTCTCGCTCTCTTCATTCTTTCTCTCTCGCGCTTACTCTCACTCGTTTGCTTTTTAGTTACCCAGCTTTCTCTCGTTTTTAGACTCTTTTATAGTTTTAACTTTTTAACGGCTCTGATGTTGAATTAAAAACCATACGCTTTCACTCTATTTAGCATTAGCATAATATGGAATCATCTTTTTTGAAGGCAAAAAAAAAAAAAAAAAAACATTACTTGACAACGTTGCAATTTAAACCTGGCAGCACTGCATATAATACATTACTAAGACATTAAGTTTACACATAACTTGGTTTGTATTGAAAATTTACATTTAGAAAAGCCATTGCTAAATACATTGAATTTCAAAATTAAAGCTTCGCTATCTCTTTGTTATTTGTTAGCAATGTTTTCCTGTTCTTATCTTACATCAATCCATCGTCTAGTTTCAGAACTTTTTTTTATACTTTTAAATAAGGAGAAAAAGTTTTAAATTATTTCAAAAATAAAGAGAAAAAATTAAAAGCAATGTTTACGATATCATGATGTTTAATTCAAATGTTTTTTTCTAAGTTTGCTCAATTTATTATTGAAATTTCTTGTTTTTTCCTTAAGCTCAGTAGTATAAACAAATATACCTCTCCGCATTTATGTTTGACAAAACAAAAAAATGTAAGATATATATAAAAAAAATTCTGGTAACATTTTCGTAGTGTAACGTTCTCTTACATGAAGCTCAACTTTTAAGATGTAAAAATGTAAATAATAATATATTCATTTTTTTCTTTCTGTCTCATTCCTTTTTTTTTTTTTTTTTTTTTTTTTTTTTGGTTAGGGTGAAAGTTTTGTTTATTGCATTTTGGCAAATTTTACATGCTTTTGTGAAGGTTGAATATATGTAAAATAAGGGTTAAAAAAGTAAAGAGAGAGAGAGAGAAAGGAGTGATACAAAGTATAGTATAGGAATTGTGTGTACGTTCAGTCACGTTTTTGGCGTGAAGGTTGCACGAAAGACGAGGCCACCAGAGGGAGGAGAGAGAGAGAGAGAGAGAGAGAGAGAGAGAGAGAGAGAGAGAGAGAGAGAGAGAGAGAGAGAGAGAGAGAGAGAGAGAGAGAGAGAGAAAGCAAAGCAGGAATGCTGTGCTACACTCTTCTCATGTTTTGCCAGTATAGGATACGTGACCGGCTTGCCTTATACCCTGCTCTCGTTCACTCGCTATACTAACTTGCTATATAACATCGCTATAAGTCTAGAACGATGGTTTGAATTTATAGTGTCTTTTTTTTTTTTTTTTTTTTTTTTTTTGCCTCCTTTCTGCTCTCTCACTGTTCTTCCCTCTATATATAAGCAACTAAAAACATCAAATAGATATAAAGGCTTAAAAACAATCAACGTTTTACAGAAATAAAATAAGTTTTTCAATTGGCAAATTATATGAATAATGTTCTTACGTATAATTTTTAATATTGATATATTTCTTATAAACGTAGTTTATACTAATTTTTATTTAAATAGAGATTTTGCAATTATATAATAAAGGCATCAAATTCAAAAGAGTTGCTTTACTTTGTATTTACGAATGAAAAAGAAATCCATTAAATAAAATGTGGTATATGGATTTTTGTTCATATGTATAAGTGTAATGTTTGTAGGTATGGAACCAGTTTCATTGAACAAGCATGAAAGTCAAAACAAGTGTAATCCAAAATAAAAATTCTAAAGCCACTTCAACTTAGCAAACACTAATCATAATATTTTGAAATTGCTTACGTTAAAGTGTTGAATTTGAATCGTGACAATTTATTGATTTTTTTTTCATCCCAACTTTTATTTCTTTAGTTATTTTTAAACTATTAATAAATAATAATATATAGAGAATCCTCATCACGTTTTTAACAAGACCCAATGTTATATCAATATTAGTACACACGCATATTTAATAAATCAATAATAAAATATTACATAAATATTCATAAGTTTGAAGCTAAATCTATAAACAACATAAAATATGCATTGGGATATAAGTTTATAAATTATATTTATTATTTAAAAAAAATTATTATTATAAATTATAATAATAAAAAATTTACGTTGCTTTAATTATCATAACAATGAAAACATTTTGTGTTGCTTGTTATAATAAAAAAAAAATCATTTCTAATTGGGATCGTCTTTTCAATCATCTCTCTCTCTCCCTCTGTCTATCTCTCTCTCTCTCTCTCTCTCTCTCTCTCTCTCTCTCTCTCTCTCTCTCTCTCTCTCTCTCTCTCTCTCTCTCTCTCTCTCTCTCTCTCTATTTGGATACTATACCCTTCTATACCCTTCCAATTCTAAAAAACCAATGCATACCTAACGAGAACTTTTTTTACCTACAAGATTTCCAATATATCTTAGAATGCTAAACATTTTCTCGATAACATTTTTATTTATATTCAAAAAGACATGATCTTTGAATTTAATTATAAAATAAATTTGTTGTTCTCTTAATATATATATATATATATATATATATATATATATATATATATATATATTATTTATGTTCTAAAGTTAAATGAATTCTTTGTGCAAATATTTTCCAGCAAATATATTTGTCTTTATTTTTAAGTTTCATTTGTACAGATGATAAAAGTCACTCACATAACAAGCGTGAAATCTGACACTTTGTAAATATTGCTTTGAAACTTGGAAGTCACTCTATTCGTAAAATTGTATTTTTTTTTATCTTATATTAAAATTTTAATTAAAAGTATATAAACTAAATTATAGTTGTAAAAAAGTTATCAACAAAAAGCTATTTTATTTTAATTTTAAAATGCTTCTATTTATGTTTGCTAATATTTAAAATTGTATACACTATTAAAAGTTTCTAACATGATGTATTGCTAGTAAAAAAAAATCAAATTTAAAATTGCCTAAAAAGTCATTTCACATATTATTTACGTTACCAAAAAAACGCAACGTCTCACGAGCTGTGCGTATGCGCAGATCAAGGCGGCTTAAAATGCTCCAGCAAAGCTTACCTAAAATCAGAATAGAACAGTAACATCAGTTATCGAGTAAAACTCATGTTTATCAGGCTAACAATAATGTACTTTTAGATATCACCTACTATCTAACGTTGCGTTGTTTAATAAGACGTCAATAATAAATTGTCTGCATCAATTTATAATTTTTTTGAGTTGCAATATCATTAAAGAACGATATCGGACAAAATTATAGCCCCTTGAAGTTAGGCAACAATTAGGTGAGATCTGATGTGCAAGTTGCATAACTTTTAGGAGCTCTGCCTGTGAAACAATTGTCTATGTATAGAAGAAAGGTATAAATAATTTTATACTTAGAGCTATCTGTAAAATTTAAAAAAAAAATTGTTATTGTTATTCATTAAAATTTTTAACATACATGAACAACTATAAATAATAAAAATATATTGAATCTTAATTTTTATATTTTCTCAAATGTAAAATTCTTTGTTTATTAGTAATAAAACAGAAGTATTTTATATTACTTTAATTTCATACGTTTCTAATATGAAGTACCAAAAAAGTAATTTTATTATAAAATTGTAATAATTTTAATTAACATTTACAAGCTACATAAAAATAATATAAATACTGACTTGTGAGACAAAAAAAAGTAATTACTATATCCTGCAGCGAGTGCAATGTTATGTAACTGAGTGGATATAAAATGTATAATAACTGTAGAAAGAAAGTGCACTTTAACAGTTGCCTAGCTGGATGTCACAACTAATTAAAACTTCTAAACTCACATGCATTTCTAGTATTGCATGAAAGAAATTGTAGTTTTTAATATATTATAAATTAAAAAATTTTATATCCAACATGCATGAATATATTATAAACATCAGCAATTCTTTTCATTCTCATTTATAATGTCTTTACATTTTATGTTTTACTTACATTTTTTTTAAGCGTGATGACATTATACAAAAACATACTAAAGTTACTATATTTAGATATTTCTGTATAATTCATCTGACACTCACTCACTCACTAATAATTTATGTTATTATTATTATTATTTACTCATAAAATGAAAGAATATCAGCACAAAATCTATACATCCTATTTTAATGATGTATTTTATACATACAAAAAAATACTTTTCATTTTATTTTTAAACAGAAATATCGTATAGGTTTTTAAGTACTGAATATTTGATTCAATGGATTTTTTTTATTAATACATAAAAATCAAGAGTTATGATTAAAAATAACAAAAAAGTTACACACATTTTTACTTTTTTTTTTGCTGACATTTATAAAAGTTATCCTCACACCATCTCTCTCTCTCTCTCTCTCTCTCTCTCTCTCTCTCTCTCTCTCTCTCTCTCTCTCTCTCTCTCTCTCTCTCTCTCTCTCTCTGTATGTCACAATAACAAATTCGTATCCTAAAATAAAAAGAATGTATCCACAAAAATGTCTAATGATTAATGTAATCCTACAAAATGATTTATAATAAATTTACTGTATAAAAATAATGACATTTTATTCTCAAATATGAAAAATTATTATTAATGAAAAAAATTTGATACTTTTCTGTCTCTCTGTCTCTCTCTCTCTCTCTCTCTCTTTTTTTTTTTTTTTTTTTTTTAATGATATACATATGTATGTATAAAAAATGTACTATGTAAATCGTATTGTAATGAAAGTTTAATATTTTTTAAGTACAATTTCATTAATATTCTGACGTTGTAAAAAGTTAATAAATCTGAATTAAAAATTCTTTTAGATAAAGAAAAAACAAACGACATATGCTATGTATATATATATTTTTTTTTTATCTTCGCTTTCTATTTTAGTGGATGAAAATGTGAAGCGTATGCAGCAGTAGCCTCGCTGTACGAGTAGTTGGCATCAATGCAAGTTGGGCAAATATCCAATCTCATATATTTAACTGAAAATTACCATTCATACGCAAATAAAAATTATCAATATATTTATCCTTTTAAAAAATTCATGGATCATATTTTATTAATATTATTATTTAAAATAAATTTATTTAAATAAAAAATAAAAATCGATATTTGAATAAAGTAACTGATATGTTTGTATATTTTTGCATCTAGAATAAAAAAGTGAATTTCTATAACTTTCAGAAAGGGTTGACTTCAGTTTACAAATAATAACGAGTACTGTTGTCTTAATATGACGCTCTTATTTTAGTAGCACTGATAGAAAAATAAAACTAACCGGGTAGTTTCAAAAAAATTAAAACAATGGTCATACTTTTGCGTTTATACTATTGATTATATACTCTCACTATATTTTTTCTTTACTGTTAGTTTATTTATTCTTTTTAGTTTTACTATTTTAGTAGCTATAGTTCTAGAACTAGAAGACTAAAATGATATTTTCATAAACTCATGAGCGTTATTTCATTGTTGTTTTTTTTCCTGTTTTGTTAACACAAGTTGTCATGTTGATGTTTAAATTAGGTTAAATACGAGGAAAAGGAATTAATAATTTTAATATGACAATTTAACTTCACAACTATCAACGTAAGTAAATAAAGTAGCTAATAAGTCTAAAAACTAATTTTTTTTTTATTATCATGACTTTCATGTTAATAGAAAAACTTTTAATTATTAACTTGAAAAAAAAATCAGCATTTTAATGTCGTTTGGTTTATTATTATGATGTTTCTCTTCTGTAAAACAAACACTGGAATCTTATTCGATTCAAAGTGAGAGTGTAATTATTATTAATATTATTATTGAGTTATATTTTCTTTTATTCATGTTATTATTGAATTAAATGTAATATATACAAAAAATTTACATAATGTATTCGTCTATATATGCTATTAAAAATTTAACAATCTAACGCTATTTTAAATGTTTTCTAATATTTAATATTTTTCAGTGCTTATTTGATATAGTAGTTATACTGGCTTTTAATGTTGGCTTCTTCATGCATAAAAAATTATTGTTTACTAAATTTCTAAAATCAAATGTTACTATGTACATAATTAAGTTTTGATTAGCTTGTTAATGCAGCATATCTCTGAAATCATTGCCAGGGGGGCAAATTTCATGCATAATTATGCAGTATAAGTGTGTTGACATGATGCAGCTTTGAGACCAACACACTCCCTGTGTGTTTGTGTCGTGTGGATACGGGACACTCAAGTTATACAGAAGCTCACTTGCAAGGGAGAAAATAAAATACAAAAAGTGCGCGGGAAACTCGAGGGATTGCTCAACACTTGTGTGCATGTGTGTTAACTTCTATATTTTTTTCTCTTTCTCTCTCTCTCTCATACTCACAGTCTTTTTGTATCCTCTGGCATTCACAGTATATTCCTCAACTCTTGTGTATATATAAAAGAAAGCAGAGCGCCTCTCTCTCTCTCTCTCTCTCTCTCTTGAGCCCTCAGCTTCACAAATGTCTCATACATTTTCAATCGTTATCGATCGTTTCGTAAAGTATAAAAGAAAAAGCTCTTTTTTTGTAGTGACAAGCTAGCAATATATCTTACAGATAAACTTTCTTTTTCTTTCTCTCTTTTACACATACACTCTCATCTCTCTCTCTCTCTCTCTCCCTCTCTCTCTCTCTCTCTCTCTCTCTCTCGTTCTCTCTCTTTCCGACTTATTTTTAAAAAAATTCTTATTAAATCCAATGTGTGAATAGCAAAAGAAGCAACTTTTTCTTCGTATTTTTATATAAAGAGAGAGAGAGAGAAAAAAAACTTGTATCAGTTTAAGAATTTTGTCTGGGTTTCGATTCACGACGTGTAAAAGACATTTAAATCCCCTGCCACTACATTTTACAGGGAAATATAGTAGATGGGGGCTGGCTCCAATGTTTTTAACTAGTTTTCTCTACTTTTGAGTATGTGTGTGTGAGAGAGACAGAGAGAAAGAGAGAGAAAAAAAGAGGTAGGGTACAGGATATATCCTTATACGTTCTTTATTTAGTGTCACGCTTCACCCGACCCCCTTTCTCTAAAGTTGCAAGCTCGTGCAACTGTAGTGCGTGCATTCTCAAGGGTTACTTCTTTCTTGCTCTTTCCCTCTTAAACACCCTTCCTTTTCTTCATTATAGCATCGGAAATTAGAAAAAAAAAAAGGGTTTAATAAGACACGTACATCTACAATATTATGCATGAAGTAATATCATAGGAAACAATCTCAGAGTGCATTAGAAAATACTGCAGTAAGCTGCAGATAAACACCTTTACAGTGACAAAGGAAAGGTTATTTTACAAGCATAAACAAGAAAAATTACTTCTTCTTTTTTCCATTTGCCTAAAGCTATGTATTTTTATGACATAAATAATAATAGTGTTTCAATATTACAATAGTCTCTTTTTATATATATATATCAAAAAAAAATGTAAAAGTAAAGTATTGCATCATATATTATTTACAATATATCAATCTTCATTTTAAATTGCAGTTTCTTTATCATTATATTGCGCTGTACTGCTATAGCAATTATATTTTTAATTTGTTGAAATACAGAATAAAATCAATTTTGAGACGATGTTTAATGATAAAATGGTTACGGTTTTCATAGATTTATATACATTTTTTACTATAACTATTTGATTATCCTTTAAGATATAAAGTATAGATAATAATTTTCATTACACCATATTTAAATGAGATTTTATAGTATATTATTATTATACTTTATGTGACACCTGATATTTTATTTAAATATACAAGTATATATAACGTTGGTAAATTTCATTGTCAGTAATTCACATGTATTTAAAATAGTTGAAATTTATGTGTCTTTGTGTCTATAGAAATATACATAAAAAGTTTCTAATAATTAAAGTGGAATAAATGAATGGAACGCAGGTGACTATTTTGTTTACTGTAGCGTCGACTCACTTTAGCTTAGAGTGTCAGACTTTCATTAGGAATACGGGGGTGGTGGGGTATGAAAAGAGGTAGGATTAAGCGTTCATTTGACTAAAACCAGCTTAAAGAATTTGCAGGTATATATATATACGAAATTCTGCACTGCTAGTTAAATTGAAACAGAATAAAAAAAATCTGTTTTAAAAGCAAAATAACTTCTTTTTTTTTACTCTCTTTTTCTCTGTCGTCATTTATATTTAAGTGATTTTCACTAATTACAAAAGAATTATTAATTGGAAAAAAAAGTCAGAAGGCTAAAAAGCGTTTCTTATTATTAAGATTTTTTTTTCTTTCTTTACAATATAAATTATATTAAAAATTTAGTTATATTCTTTTATATTATATAATAAATCTGCTTATAACATTTTTTATCGCTAACATTAATTATTAACAATCAATAAATTTTGTAGAGGGGAAGAAAAATGAAAGGAACAAAGAAATAAAATTAAGAAAGACTTATAGGTGAAACATTGGAAATAATATATTATATTTTATATGATAAATATTTTCAGGAGGAGTTCATTATAACAGGTTCTCTAACATATTGAATCATATTTCCTTATTAAATAAATAAGTATGTAAGTAAGTAAGTAAGTAAGTAAGTAAGTAAGTAAGTAAGTAAGTAAGTAAGTAAGTAAGTAAGTAAGTAAGTAAGTAAGTAAGTAAGTAAGTAAGTAAGTAAGTAAGTAAGTAAGTAAGTAAGTAAGTAAGTAAGTAAGTAAGTAAGTAAGTAAGTAAGTAAGTAAGTAAGTAAGTAAGTAAGTAAGTAAGTAAGTAAGTAAGTAAGTAAGTAAGTAAGTAAGTAAGTAAGTAAGTAAGTAAGTAAGTAAGTAAGTAAGTAAGTAAGTAAGTAATTAAATAAATAAATAAATAAATAAATAAATAAATAAATAAATAAATAAATAAATAAATAAATAAATAAATAAATAAATAAATAAATAAATAAATAAATAAATAAATAAATAAATAAATAAATAAATAAATAAATAAATAAATAAATAAATAAATAAATAAATAAATAAATAAATAAATAAATAAATAAATAAATAAATAAATAAATAATTAAATAAATAACGAAGAGACGTAACAAATTGAAATTACAACGGTTTTATCAGTGTCTACTGCAGAATTACACCTCCTGCTTATCGTGTTATCTTGACAGTTTGAAAACTGGCAAATAAGGCAAAAGTCAACTCGGTGAGCTAATAAATTGCAAGCGTGTCCAGCCAGCATACATATAGTTTTTATTGTGTGTGCAAAGCGCTATTTGTTGTGTTTGGTGAGCAGAGCTGACCAAGATGAATTACAGGTGTAGCCATGTTTTTTTACACCCCTCATTTTTCGACTACCACTCTCTTCTTTCATATATATATATATATATATATATATATATATATATATATATATATATATATATATATATATATATATATATATATATATATATATATAAATAACACTTTTTTACGTAAAATATAAGAGAGAGAATATATAACAAAAATTCACATAAAATACAGAATGGAAAAGATTTATGTGATGTATAAAAATTATGCAATGTAATGTTTATTATTATGGGCAATTTTCGATAATTTAAAACCCATAGATTTTACTTTAGTTTCCCACTAATGTATCTTGTGTCATGAGGAATGACCCAGTAATTTAAAAGAAAAGTAAGAATATACACTGGCAAAGTCAAATAATGTACACGGAAAAATAAATAGCAAAGATATTGTCTTTTCTAATATCAAGCTGTTACTATTACTTGTATTTAAATATTATAAGGGCCAGAATTCCTCATCTCACACAGTATAACACCCTCATCTGAAATTTTTGGTGAAAAAAATATATGTTATTGAGGACTGTCTAAAACCAATATATATGAAGTTTTAGGTCAATCGGACCAAAACTGGAATTTTGGGGCGGGAAATTCAAAATTGAATAATTGAGATTTTGAGCTACACTTAGTTTTTTCCCATAATTTGGTAGGATGA